>SJYT01048568.1:873725-1009246 GCA_006410635.1 Cephalophus harveyi | reverse complement strand
AGAGGCTTTTTAGCTCCTCTTCACTTTCTGCCATAAGGGTGGTGTCATCTGCATATCTGAGGTTATTGATATTTCTCCCGGCAATCTTGATTCCAGCTTGTGTTTCTTCCAGTCCAGCGTTTCTCATGATGTACTTTATTTTTGGGGGCTCCAAAATCACTGCAGATGGTGATTGCAGCCATGAAATTAAAAGACTCTTACTCCTTGGAAGAAAAATTATGACCAACCTAGATAGCATATTCAAAAACAGAGACATTACTTTGCCAACAAAGGTCCGTCTAGTCAAGGCTATGGTTTTTCCAGTGTGGGGCTTCCCTGGTGGCTCAGAGGTTAAAGCATCTGCCTCCAATGCAGGAGACCCGGGTTTGATCCCTGGGTCAGGAAGATCCCCTAGAGAAGGAAATGGCAATCCACTCCAGTATTCTTGCCTGGAGAATCCCATGGACGGAGAAGCCTAGTAGGTTACAGTCCACGGGGTCGCAAAGAGTTGGACACGACTGAGTGACTTAACCTAACCTTAACCTATGTATGGATGTGAGAGTTGAACTGTGAAGAAAGCTGAACACCAAAGAATTGATGCTTTTGAACTGTGGTGTTGGAGAAGACTCTTGAGAGTTTCTTGGACTGCAAGGAGATCCAACCAGTCCATTCTAAAGGAGATCAGCCCTATGTGTTCTTTGGAAGGAATGATGCTAAAGCTGAAACTCCAAAACTTTGGCCACCTCATGTGAAGAGTTGACTCATTATAAAAGACCCTCATGCTGGGAGGGATTGGGGGCAGGAGGAGAAGGGGATGACCGAGGATGAGATGGCTGGATGGCATCACTGACTCGATGAACATGAGTTTGGGTGAACTCCGGGAGTTGGTGATGGAAAGGGAGTCCTGGTGTGCTGTGATTCATGGGGTCACAAAGAGTTGGACATGACTGAGTGACTGAACTGTAATGATACATAAATTATTTGCACACAAACCTCGAAGGAAATGGCTACCCTCTCTGGTATCTTTTGCAGGAAAATTCCACAGACAGAGGAGTCTAGTGGGCTTCAGTCCTTGGGGTCCCAAAGAGTTGAATACGACTGAGAAACTAACACTTTCACAGCTTTCATGACACTGTTTTTTAAGTATCTTTCATAACATTAAGATACTTTTTAAAAATATTTACTAAGAATGTGAACATGGCAAAACAAAAAACAATAAAATCCTCTTTAAATCAAGAGGCAGTCTGGATTTCTTGGGTTCAGGCTCAAAGCTTGTTAGTGACTAGCTGTATGACCTTAGGCAGGCTAAGTCTTTTGCTTCCTGGTTTTAACACATAAGTATGGTTAAAACTAGTACCTACATTGTAAGTGTTGCTGTGATGATTAAACATAAATCTCTTAGCAGTAACTGACTTAGCTGAGTAAGGCTAAAATGATTTCATTTATACAAGGGATTATAATAATGTCAGGCACAGTAATGACTTTAAACAATGCACACTCATTTTACAGTCTGGAGATCAAGATTTCCACAGGACTGTACTCCTTGCTTTTTTAGCTCCTGAAGCCTCCTTACCGTGGGAGGCTCCTCCCTACCCTTCTTCCCAACTCTTCTTCTGTTGTCACATCTCCTCTGACTCTGACTTCCCTGTCTTCTTCTTTTTGGGTTTACTAGGATAATCAGAATAATCTCCTCATCTCAACATATTTAGTCACATTCACAAATTCTGTTTTGCCAGAACAGGCAAAGGTGACATTTTTATGGGTTTCAAGGATTAGAATGTGGATATCTTTGGGGAACAATTATTCTGTGTAACAAAGTGCTCAACAAAGTTGGCCGAATAAATTCCTCTGAGCCCCACGTACATCATTTATTGCAATCAAAATAATTATAGTCAGAATGACATGATTTGGTAAGATTAAACAGGAACAGTCTATGTTTATTATATGTTTGTACCATTATAAAATCATACTTTAAAACTGCACTTTGGGGACTGCCCTGGTGGTCCAGTGGTTAACTCTCCATGCTTCTGATGCTGGGGGCCCAGGTTCCATCTCTGGTTGGGGGACTAAGATCCCACATGCCACAGCTAAAAATCCTGCAAGCTGCAACCAAGACCAAGCACAGCCAAATAAAACTAACTAAATAAAATTGGTCTTTCAATGCTGTCTTAATCCTTACCCTTATTCATAGGTAGCTTTATTTTATCTCATGTTAAGTTCGAGCCCTGGTCATTCTAAGAGATTTGGAGTTTCCCAAACCCCCATAGTACTCAAGACTAACCTTTATTTTTTAATTTGTCACTTTTTTTTCTCCCTTAGAAAACTCTCAGCTTTTTGAAATGCTGTGTCCTGGTTTTCTATGAGTGTTCTGTTTGGCCATGTCTAGAATGAAGTAATGATCACTAATTTCTGTTGAATGATCCATAGCCAAATGAATGTATGCATTTTTGAGAAAAGGCCAAGCACAAAGAATACTTAAAGGACAGATTTTCAATCTGATATTGTTTAATGTGTAACTGTTGAAATGATTAAATGTAATTTATTTGCATTAAAGCTGCTAAACAGCAAAGATACAAAAATCAATATTACAGTTTTAAATATTTTGGTGGTAATATTTTGGATTAATATGCTCAGGAAAGTATTGTGAGAAAGTGTGTACCCTACAAATAAACTTTAATTGCTGAGGGCAGAGAACTTAAATACAACTGAGTGTCAACTTCTCCCTCAGCAAGCAAGTGCAGAACTGATGATCTCAGAATTCTATCACGTTTGTGTTGGAAAAACAAGACCTTGGAGCCACTTACATGGTAAGATACAAATGCAAGCCAATATCGCCCCTGCACTCTTTATGGTTGCAGCAAAAATATGCAACTGTATAGTCAAATTAGGTAGTGCTGTTGGCAGTCTGGAATTTTGCCTCAGGTGACATGAGATTTTGATTGTACCCTGAAACTACATGCCAGAATGTTAGAAGTTTCCAATCTTAATTTTGTAGTGAAATTAGGTGTGAATGTGATGACTGATGTAATGTGTGCTATACTATCAGATTTATATTTGGCATTAATATGTTGCTTCTGGGTACAGTAGTGACTTTCCCAATTTTCCCTGTCCCTTAGCCTGTTGGAAGGAAGCCATTCAAACAGCATGAGGTCAGACCAAGGCTCGTTTTTTCAGTTGCTGAAATCACACTTGATGTAGGACGCTGAAGTATTTTGTGTGGTCCACAAATTCAAATTCAAGCTTTAAATTTCTTTCCTTTACATTAGTAGTGTTGTTTTTCAGTAGAACTGTGTTCCTTATTTGGAAAGTGTCTTTGTACAGTTATTCAAGATTTGATATGCCCAGATTTATAGAATCACTGAGGCTTTAAGATATGCTGCTTAGGACTTAGGATAGCAAAACCAGTTTCAGTAATACTGCTCTTCTGTGATATTCATAGTTTCCAAAATTTAAAGTTTACCTGTGAGCCACTGTGATGGTTAATATATGTCAAATTGACTAGGCTACAGCATTGTTGTTTGGTCAAACACCAGTTTGGGTGTTGCAGTAAGGATATTTATTAGATGTGCTTGGTAGCGTTTACATTGGTTGACTATGTACAGTTGAGTATACAGATATGGGAAAAATCATGAATAAGTTTGGAAAACACTGGCCTATGAAATATCTGGAACTTTTTATTTATTTAAAAGTTTCTAACTTTCAATTTGATATTTTGACTGAGTAATGGGATACTGGTTTTAAAATTTTGAAATGTATGTAAAGAAAAGCAATATGAATTGGACATCAAGAAGTTAAATGTAATATCTGGTAATACGATGACTTTATAAGATACTGCCTTAAAAGATTATAAACTTGCAGTATAGCTATGGTAGAGGAATTAAGTACTAGATTATTTTGTCTCAAAGCAATTATTATTGATTTTAGATGGAGAAGTAAATACCATACACATATACACACACCTACACACACACACACATGCACATCATTCGTTCACTCATTCAGTCATGTGTATAAAGTTAGAGAGAATAGCATTGCAGGTAATTGGGATCTATTTTATTCATTTCGGTCCAGTAAAGGTTTTCAAAGAGACATTATTTGTAGATAATGGAAGATAACAGATGAATAAAATCTTTCAAGACAAAGAATACTTCAATAGGAAGCTACAGTCTTGGATCCCTTACAGCTAGTCAGCAGTGCCTTCCCAAATTATGTTAGGAATTAAAGTATGTTTAGGGCTGTGTTAGGTTTAGAAAAACAATGCAGTGTAACAATTCGATGAGTGTACTTTGGGGCTAGGTTTGGATTCTAGATCTGTTACTTGACTCAGTGACTATGGCAAGCTTATTTAACCTGCTTATGTGTAAAGTGGGGAGAAGTAACAGTAAGCAATTCTAGAGGATTCTGAGGATTAAAGGAACCACTAGAGTAGTGACTAGCACTAAAGTGAAGATTCTCCTGTCCTTTCATCCTCATATAGTTTTTAATACAAAATTAAAATTAAAACTGGCAAAGGGTTATTTTACTTTTGTCTTAATGCTTTTAAAATGTGTGGCTAAAGCCAATAGTCCCCACATACTTTGTGGAAGTCGTCATTGTGCTACATTGAACAGAATGAGAAATGGAAGTGTCACTAGTGTGTGGCATAAATCTGTCTTTGTTGGCCCTGAAATATGATTTCTTGTGAACTGTTGAAATTTCTTAATTTCAATTTTGAGATCCTAATACATGTTGTTGTTTAAGTGCTTATGAAATGCAAAGTGTACACAGTTGCCATAAGGATGACAAGTAAAAATAATGGAGATTGTCTACAGTTTTCAGAACACATTAGACCTCAGAGACACTAAAAATAAATCAGTTGAGTTGTATAAAAATAATCTGAGTGTGAATGAATGCCTTCTTTGGTATACTCTGCATACATATTCTGAACCTTCATTCATCCTTCCATCCTGTTGTCATAAACCCATGGATGGTATAATACTGCCATAATGCTTTTTCTTGTATCATATGGCAGTCCATGCAGGCCTTGAATGCATGTCCCATTTGATTCATTTTTATGGGAATTACTGTATACAAATAAGGATGAATAATACTTGTTCTGTTTTCATTTCTTGCTTTGACCAGAATATCTTAATGTGAGTTACAACACAAAAAATATATTTTAAATGTATTTTTTGCATCATGATGTCCAGTTATTAGTCAGACCATTTCACTTCATCCTTATTCTTGACCACCTCTTGAATGGGCCTAGTGTTTATACCAGAATAACTTTCTTCAGCTGGATCATCTATGCATATATAATTCCTCACATAGAGCTTCCTGCCATCTGTTTCACATTTTATTTCCCATATATGCTTTCTTGTCTCATCATCTGTATTAGTTTGGAACTAATTCTTAAGTAAGAAGTAATGCTGTTTCCTGAGTCTGTTCTGAATTGCTGGGGCTTTTGGAAAACCTCTTATGCAAAAACAGTTAGCATTATGGGTATTAGGGAAAATTATACTACTTTAAAATTTTGTGTTGAATCATCTTTCAGATTTAGGTACAACTCAGATAGTGTTTACTAACCTGACCTAATTTGGAAATCAATGTCTCTTTAATAATATATGGGAAAATTATATGATACTATAATATTTGGTGGCATGACAAATTCACAGGGAAGTTTGAAACTTACACACAAAGGTTTCATAAAGAACCATTTTACATGAAGAAGCTGGGGTTCCCAGATGGCAGAACTGGTAAAGAGCCTGACTGCCAATGCAGGAGACATAAGAGACGTGAGTTTGATCTCTGGGTCGAGAAGATCCCCTGGAGGAGGGCATGGCAACCCGCTCCAACCCACTCTAGTATTCTTGCCTGGAAAATTCCATGGACAGAGGAGCAAGGAAGGCTATGGTCTGTAGTGTTGCAAAGGGTTGGACATGACTGAAGCAACTTAGCACACACAAAAACCAAGATTTTCCTTCAGCATTTTCTATAAAAGAGAAGTGTAATACATTGGTGCTATCTTCTAAGCAAAAAGGTATATAGATAACTGATAGCTTCTTCACCTTTGCCGGTGACATTTTCATCAAGAAATAAGAGCAATCTACACAGTAAGCTGGGCATTTCAAGTCTATGCTTGGCATTAATTTATATGTTAGCCAAAGTAAGTATTGTACACATTTTGTTATGGATGTTTCCAAGTCAGTTTTCAGTATCTTCAGCTTCAGGAGACTTGAGAAAATTGTAAAGAATGCAGTAAGTTTAAGACTTGAAGCCTTGATAGATGTCTTAGCCTGACTGAGTTAAATTGGAAAATAATGGAAGCCAAGGATAGCATGTCCTTTGAACTTAGCAGAAGCACTGACGGCAGCATGTCCTGGGATTTTTAGGGTGAGTGGGGAGCAAGAAGTGCATGAGCATGTCTCTAGTCTTCTCTCTCTGAAAGGATGCCTTGGGTTTTGAGAAGAAGACAACTCTTCTAAGGCATTACTTATTAAAGTTTTATGTCCTACTTTAAAAATGAAAATTAAACATAATTTGTTCTCTAGGAGATTCTAAATTTTGCCGAAGTCTAATTTTAATAAAAATGTTCTTGTTAGACTCAGTCAGGCTTTCTGGGACCTGAGCACAATCAAAATGTTCTACAGTGTTAAGACACTTGGGTAAGAAAGAAACACCAGCAGCTGGTTTGAGATCCCTGAACAGCAGACAGTGCTGGTGGAAGGCTTCCTTTGGACAGCAATCTGATTGCCCCATGCAGGTGTAGCTTCTGAAATGTAAAGCCATTGTATTTAGGATGAAAGCAATTTAGAAATAAAAGGGTTCAGCCAACTTGTTTTCCATGAGCCATGTTGCTAAGTCGCTTCAGTCGTGTCCAACTCTGTGCGACCCCATAGAAGGCAGCCCACCAGGCTCCCCCATCCCTGGGATTCTCCAGGCAAGAACACTGGAGTGGGTTGCCATTTCCTTCTCCTCCATGAGCCATATTTTGATGCTTAAGTGCCATTTCCCCCTAGTTAATTATGAATTATGACTTTAAAGAAAACACAGAATCATAAACAACATACATTATAGCAAATGGTATGGTCTTATTCATGTGGTTTACTTATGAGCAGAAAATTATCTTTATTCTGGTTCTTTATAAGAATGCCTCAGTGGCATTAGAGCCATTAACTTCAAGAAATGTTTAATCATTTTTCCGTTAAGTGGTTAGCCTCACTGTAGCTGAGCGACTTCACTTTCACTTTTCACTTTCATGCATCGGGGAAGGAAATGGCAACCCACTCCAGTATTCTTGCCTGGAGAATCCCAGGGATGGTGGAGCCTGGTGGGCTGCCGTCTGTGGGGTCGCACAGAGTCGGACACGACTCAAGTGACTTAGCAACAGCCTATTTCTATATACTTCACTGCTCCACTACTAGAAAACAATTTTTTTTAAAAAGGCTTTTTTTTCTTTCTGGTACTTATTTCACTAAGCTGTTATATTAAACATTCCATTTGTCATATCTCTGCTGTCAGGTGATGCTAAAATAATAAAACTGCTTTGTATAATTCAGCAAAGAAAAAGGTAATCCATTTGTGTTTGACTGAAGAGTCTTTAGAATAAATCAATAAGACATGTTACATGTGTAATTATTTCAGGAACAAAGCAGCCCTAAATACTGATTTTTCCATTTATTCTCTTTCCTGTTCAATTTCAGTTGTTTCCAAGTTTCAAGAACTGGCAGGAGTAAACAGTTAAGTGCTTCCCTGCAGGGTTATGGTCTTGTTGGCACTCTCATAACTGTGTGTACAGAAAGGTTCCTAACTATTTATCTGCTGCTAATGGTTGTGACCCAAAGGGAGTGTTATAACCAGATTTATATGTATGTGTGTGTATATATACACACACACACACATCATATATATATATGTATACATGTATACATACATTTTTCAGCCTTGCTGAAGATATTAATAGCACTTGTGATGTGATGAAGGGAGAATATACTATATGCTACTTTCCATAAGGGATGAGATAAATGACTATTACTCAGCCCTCAAATGCATACCAACCCAATAGGAAAGCAGCTTGGCAGAAGAGGAATGTGCACCTAATTTGGGGGCAAAGAATTATGCAGAATGTGTCCAAGACACCTGCAGAAAATTAAAAGACTTTACTTCTCTGTATGTGAAATTCTCATGAGGTAATTACCCTCAGTGTCAGACATAATACCGCTCCCATTAGACAGAACACATTGAGGGAAAATTGAATAGACTTTTTGTCGGGAGTGCTCCTAAGGATTAATAGGGCTGTCTAAAGCAGTAATTGGAAGGTTTTCCCCCGCTTTGCATGCAGCCATCCTCACTTGTGTCTTTCAGGTTTATTATTAGGCCATTGCCATTCTATTTACCGTGGAGGCACAAGCATCTTCGTTGTTAATACTGCTGCCAGCATCTTTGTTTCTTCGGAATGGGCTGCTGCCTTTAACCACTTCCCTTTTTGTGCTGGCCTTGCCTTGCCTCCCTTTATGTCTCTCCATGGTCAGAGTGCCAAGAGCTGGCAGAAAGGGGGGCTCCTTTTCCATGCATCGCAAAGATGAAAGTGACCAAATAGGGCTTGATCAGCTAAAGCATCTCACTTTGTTCCAGGGCGCTTTCATCCTCCAGGGAACTTCCTCAGCGGGGGTGGAGCTGAGAGCTAATCTTTCTGTGTTTTGGCATCTGTAACACTGATATCCAGTTTATAGATCTATACAGCAGGTCTCTTTATTTGGATGTTTAGTATATCACTAATTATTGCATGATAAGATTTCTGAGCTAAAAGGATATTCAGAAATCTGTATCATATTATTTTCTCTGCTTCTTTAGCATATGTAGTTTATCACTAATGATGTTCTGGTTTAGGTTAAACTAAAAGTGACCTTAAAAGTACTGAATGTACAATCAGATTTTTGTGTATCACAGTGACTGATTCAGGTGTGAGAGGTGTGTGTGTGTGAGTGTGTGTTGTCAGAAGCAGAGAGAGTTTGGGATGGGAAATGAGGAAGAAGAATATTTATGTAGGCTAATGATTTTGAGATTCTCCTTAGGTATTGTACTTCAAGCTAGAAACTGTAGCTCTGCCTTTCAGTGCACATTTGAACACTTATGTATTGAATGAAAAATATCAGAACGGAAAATGTTCTGCCAAGAACAAGGACCATTACTATTAACTGTGCTGAAATAAGTCATTGAGAATGAAGAGATACCACCTGTTCCTTCACTTTATTCCTATACATTCCTCTTTATTCCTCTGAGTTGATTTTGTGACCAAATAATGCCATTTGAAGCCACTGTGAATGGATTTGGGGTTGACTTTTTTTTAAAGACGACTATATAATTTAGAGGGTTACTGTTGCTGATATGTTCATCTTAATGTATTTATTTCAACTTAAAGTATACTCCCTTTTCTTTTTAGAAGAATTCAAGGAAATCAAATATTTGATTCTGGTTAATTCTCATCTTTTCCTTGTGTGTTTCTTATTCTTCTCACTAGAATATAACGTCCTTAAAGATGGCTACTGTTTATCTGATCTCACTTTTGCATATCTTTCTTTCTTGACACAGCAAACTTTCAATAAATACTTGTTAAATAGAACCTTTTAGGGTAATTGTGGGGCTTCTCTGGTGGCTCAGAGGGTAAAGAATCTGCCTGCACTGCAGGAGACCTGGGTTTGATACCTGGGTAGGGAAGATCCCCTGAACGAGAGCATGGCAACCCACTCCAGTATTCTTGCCTGGGAAGTCCCTGTGGACAGAGGAGCCTGGTGGGCTACGTAGTCCATGGGGTCACAAAAAGTTGGACATGACTGAGCGACTAAACATAAGCACAGAGTAACTGTGAAGGTTTTCACTAAATGACCATACCAGCAGGTATGTGCTCGTTCAGGGGAAAGGTTTGTTCACTTTCACTTTTAAACCAAGAAATTTTTTCCCCTGATACTCAGGGTAAAGAATAAAATAAAAATGATGACCAAGAAAAATTTTAGTTTTAAATATTGATCTTTAAATATTGATTCTTCAAAAGAATCTCTTTTGAGTTTAGTAAAATGATCAGTCCTTAATCTATAATACTGTCCCTGTAGCTAATTTCATATATATAGTTACTTATGAGATATATAAATATATATGAGATATACACATAAACTTTATTTTTTATTGAAGTATAGTTCAGTTCAGGTCAGTCGCTCAGTTGTGTCCGACTCTTTGCGACCCCATGAATCACAGCATTGCATTTAAATGAACATAATATTTATTGGATATTTCCTATTTATTAGGTACTTATTAGTAGTTTATATTCACTGTATCATTTAACTCTGAGACAGTTAATTATATTGTTATCCTCATTTCATGAATGGGGAAATTATAGTAACAGCAGATGATCCCTTGTATGCTTGGGAAACAATGAGTATACACAGTAAACATATCTTGTCAAAGGGATAGGAAACCACTGTGTGTACAATCTGTGTGCACAGTACCATGATTTATATGTACAGTTAAAAGATTGATGATCTTAATGACCAGAAACACTTAATAAAGGCAGGTACTGTGCAATATATCTAAATATTTCAATCTAAATTATCTTTAATTATATATATAAATGAATAAACTTCAATTTTCTAAAAAATACTCTTGTCTATAGAATGTGCTCCTAGCCACATGTAACTGTTTACCAGTTGAAAAGTCAGTAGTATAACTTTTTTTTTTTTCAGGCCTGTTTTTCTTGTTTCTAAGCCTTTATAATATGGTTACGCAAGATGTGTATAAGAGACAGGTAGTACTGTAGTTTGCACAAGAGGAAATTACTTATTTCTTAGTTTCACATGTTACACATGAATACTTATAAACTTTTATATGTAAATAATATGTATACATTTATATATATATAAAAGATTATATATATATATGTATTTAATAGTGTTATGCGCCAGTAAAGAGAGCAAAACATGGAGATTTTAACTTATAAGACTGATACATCATTGTTTTAATCAAAGAGTTCAACATAGATAGCTTTTGCTAGGTATTTAAATATAATTAAATATTTTAAGCTTAGACACAGAAATATGAAGTGCATAATATAATGCCTCACACTTAGTAGGTACTCACTTTTTATCACTGAGGAAATTACTTATTTCTTAGTTTCACATGTTACACATGAATACTTATAAACTTTTATATGTAAATAATATGTATACATTTATATATATATAAAAGATTATATATATATATGTATTTAATAGTGTTATGCGCCAGTAAAGAGAGCAAAACATGGAGATTTTAACTTATAAGACTGATATATCATTGTTTTAATCAAAGAGTTCAACATAGATAGCTTTTGCTAGGTATTTAAATATAATTAAATATTTTAAGCTTAGACACAGAAATATGAAGTGCATAATATAATGCCTCACACTTAGTAGGTACTCACTTTTTATCACTATTCTTGTTACTACTTTTAGGCATGTGTAGTATAGTGGGTTTAACACTGGAATTAAGCTTATGTTAATAGTATGTCCTGACTCATTCCTATACTCCCTGTGTGTACTCAGGCAGTTTTTACTAGAATTAAAATTTTCCGCATCTTGTGATAGATGAAGTCATTTAATAAATTGTAAATTTCTTTATGATTGGAGACCATTATTATTTTAATAATGTTTTTTTATGGTATATTTCCAGAACTGAATCTGTGGTATAACCCAGTTACATATAAAGCACATTTCCCTGATTATCTATTTATTCTAAGATTCTTCTGATCTGTGGCTAATAGATTTTTAAACAGAATGCATTACAATGAATTGTGTGATATGTCAGTTACAGCACTTATGTAACTGAGTTTTTCAAAATAAAGGTCTATTCATCAAAGCACCTACATTTCTGAAATTTGACCCTGCCAACTGAATACTGGTAGATGATCCAGACTGAGATCTCTATGAGGTATCAGTGAAATGAGGTATCCATGAAACTCCCTCTTTGTTTGACTGGACATACTACATTTACCAGGTGGCCTTGGCCAGGAACCTCTGTGCCAACCTGGGGAGGACCACCACAGGCTATGAATGGCTGTTTAGTCTCCAGACTTCCTTGATTTCTGCCCACCCACGCCCCCAGCAGATTTTAAGCAAAAGCCTAATTAATGGTGGTGACACCTGCCCACCAAAGAATGATGGAAGACCATCAGCTCAAGTCTCAAAGATCACTGAATGTCTAGTAGGTTATGAAAACATTTGATCATGACTCATACACCACTTGGACTAGGTTCAAAGTGGGGAAACTAATTTCTGATTCCTTCAAAAAATAAGCTACCTCCTCTGAATAAAATACATAAACCACCTAAGTGTATAACGCATATATTCTCTGGGATTTTGGCTTTCACAGGTTGACTATTGTACATAGCCACGTAACATTATTATGCACATCTCTTTGTATGTGTTTGTTACCTTACATAAATAAAGAGATAAGACACTTTTAAAGTATATTCATGTTGAAGTAATGTTTTCCTTTCGCCTATATTTTTGCACTAATAAAATGTGACTTGAGAAAACAGAGGATAAATTTTTCCTTCATGAACACTTAGAAGGTGAAGCTAGTAATTTTCCTTTGTTTTATTACTAGAAAAATAGCCATTTTATCTTTATCTGTGTATCTATATTGAATTTTTAATTCATTATACTTTTGAGGGTCACATAGTGACACATTGAAAACAGTGAACTGATTTTCTTTGATAGTTTGTTCAAGATTTTAGGACCCCCTTTATCCTCCCTATTTTACCTTGTTTAGAGGGTTTTTTTTTATTATTTTTTTCCCTATGACCATTCTTGTTAGACTTATTTTTTTCCTAGTTCAGTACAACATACCCTTTCTTAAACTGAGGAATTAAAATAAAACAATCTCTAAATTTTCAAAGTGGCAGATAAAATCTATTGGTTAAATTTTTCTCATCAAATATTTCATATCTTTTAATACATATGATAGTTTCCTTGAAAATATTTAGAAAATACATTATACAAACGACTGTGTAAATTCATATGTGCTGAAAATTGTAACATGAAAGTAACACTCATGTATCCATCATCTAGCTTAAGAAATAAAATATATGCCATTGTTACCCTCCCAGATAACATTCTGTTCTCTTTCTCTATTTTGGGTCTAATTACATGTATATTCCATAACAGTATGTTTTGTTTACTGGTTTGAACTTTATGAATGGAATTGTAATGTATGATGTGTCTATCTATGCCTTATATCTTTTGTTCAGAATTATTCAAGATTCAATTTTGATGCTATGTGTAGTAGTATATCATTCATTAGAATTTTAGTATATGAATATACAACAATTTATTTCTTTGCTCCATGTAACTCACATAACCACATAACAGCAATAGGTTTTGTGGTGCATTTGTTTTGATAAACATTTGTGATTGTTAGGAACAATGGTGCTGTGCATCTTGTTATGCAAATCTGCCAGCATATAGATATAAGGTATTCTGTTAGAAATATAATTATAGAGTTGCTACATATACATGTGCTCAACTTTAAATGCAAATATTTTCCAAAGTGTTTGTACCAGTTTACCCACACTTCAGCAGTGATTAGGTGGACAAGTTCTCATGTTCCACATTTTTTCTAAAATTGACATCGACTCACTTTAAAATTTTTACCTGAAATTCTACCTTCTTGTGGTTTTAAATTATTTCGCGATTATTAACAAGAACGAACACACTTTCATTTTCATGATCTGTTTCTTCTTTTTATAAAATGTCTGTTTGTGTCTACTGCAAGCTTTATTTGGGTTATTTGTCTTTTCTTTTTGATAATAAGAACTTTAACATGTCCTGAATACTAATCCTTATTTATAGATGCTGAAAATTTTTTCTTGTAGGCAACAGCTTCTCTTTGTATTTTAAAGAATAGAAAATACTTTTAACTAAATCATTTTAATGTAACTGAACTTATTACTTTCTTTATGACCAAATATTTTATACCATTAGTGGATCTTTTCCTTCCCCAGTCTCATTAAGATCTTATCCTAATTGTCAAATGAAGGCTTATAGATTTTATTTTATAAACATAAAGTGCTTATTATATCCGGGGCTTATATTTTGTGTAGAATGTGAAGTAATGATCATGTATTTTTCTTCTTTTTTCCAAATGAGTAACAAATCTCCCAGCATCTTTTTCAATAGTCAGTCATTTCCTCACCAGTCTACAATGTCAGATGACACATTTATATATGTCTGGATTTATTTTTGTTCTATTTATTTTCACTTATATTCTTATCTTTATACCTTTTATCTGTGGTATTTATGAATCTCAATATTTGGCAAGGGAAATCATCCCACCTTTTTTTTTTCAGGCCTGTTTTTCTTGTTTCTAAGCCTTTATAATATGGTTACGCACTCCAGTATTCTTGCCTGGACAACCCCATGGTCAGAGGAGCCTGATGGGCTATGGTCCTTGGCTTGCAAATGAGTTGAACATGACTGAAGTTACTTAGCATGCATAGCTCATTTTGGGAAAATTTACATCTCAACTATTCTTGGTACCCCAAACACATAATTATGCCTTTCCAAATAAAGAATATTAAAAAAATAGCTTTCAGTGAGTATTTACAATTTTTGTCACATACATTTTGCAGACTTTTTGTTAGATTTACTTTTATATTCCTTTTGTGGTTTAAAACTATTTATATATATACTTTTTAAGCTGGCACATATTATAAACAAACAAAAAGTGCCCGAAACACAAAGTTCAGCTTAATTATTAGAAATTCACACAGTTGTGTGAGCAACCACCAGCTTAAGAAATTCAATAGTGATAGCTACTCTCTAGAAGCCTCATTTATGATCTCTTCTTGTCATAACTTCCTCCTAATGTTTCTCTCTACCTACTCTCTTATCTTTATTGTCCTTCATAGCTGGACATAAAAAGCATTATCTAAATTTGTTGCTGCACTTTATTTCTTTGTTGATTTCTCAGCCTTCTGTAAAATAGCTTGTGCCCCTTTCCTAACTGCTGTTACCATAATTGGTAATGACAGTAAATCTAAGGAATGTATTTTAAGTCTTATTATTTGTTTTATAGAAATATATGATATGATCAAACATTCTTTTCTTCATGAAGCATTTTATTTTGACTCCTATGATTCTAAGATCAACATATTTTTCCTCTAGTCTACTTACCACACCTTCTTAACTTTTTCTTTTTTTTCATAATTCTCATGCTCTGTTAGATTCTGTTCAGGGCCCTTCTTCTTTCACTCTAAATATACAACCTGGGTAATCTCATCCACTCTGACTGTCTCAATCATTATTGATAGGCTGATGATTCATCCTGATTTCCACTCTCCTGAGCCTCAGGTGTCCATATTCAAATGCATTTTCTGCAAATGCATGTTCCTCAGGTACTAGACACTCATCATTCCAAATTAAACTTGCCATCTTTTCTCCCTTCCCGCTCCCCCTCTTTGATTCCAATCGTAGCACATGCCACCACAACCTAGGCAAGACAAAAGAAAAACTGTTATTCTTCATTGATTCTCTCCTTTTCATTCAACTCCCCAATCTGAAAAATTATCATTTTCTGTTGATTTTAATACCTTTTGAATATCTCTACTTCTTTTCATCACCACTAATGTCACCATAGATCAGCCTCCATGAGCTCTTTCTTGAATTTCTAAACTACCTTCCCAAGAGATTTTAGTAGCCCCACTCATCATTCTTCTGAAGTCTACAGAAAAATGTGTTTGTGGGACTCCTTATTTAAAACTTCTAATTGCTTCCCGTTTATCTCAGTGTAAAAACAGCAAAGTAAAACATTCATTTTCTTTACATGGTCAACATGACCATATATGATTATCCTCTCCTTTCCTCATTTCCTCTTTATTTCCTTTTCTATCATCTCTATCAGGCTTCACCTCTCCCTCAACTCTCTACCATATTGCTTCTGTAGAGCTCTGTATTTCATGTCTTCTAGAACACATTGGACACTTGCACTTAAAATTTTTCTTGTTTGAATTTCTCCTTCATTAAGGTTTGTGAGTAGGGTTACCAAAGTTTTTAACAAAACATATGATTTAGATTACTATAATAAGAAATCATGATATGGAAATTGTAATGGCAGTAATCTATACTATATTATAAATGGACTTTGCACTGTTTTATTGCCTCATTGTATATCATAGCATAAAATATTGGGTTGGTCAAAATGTTCATTAGGGTTTTTCCCTAAGATGTTACGGAAAAAAGACCAAATGAACTTTTTGGCCAACCTAATAATATACTTAATCTGGGAATAAAAGACATTTATGGGTTTGATTCTTTTCTCTTTATTTGTAAGTTCAAAAGTAAGACCATCTGGTTCAAAATTTGCACCTGAAAAAGCTTTCTGTGAAAGCTGACCCATGTTCATATGTTGGTCATTATATACCAAGTCCCTAGCACAGGACTTGACTCATCATAAGTCCTCATTAGATAGGTGTTGAGTGAGTGAATGAATGAGAGAGTGTGGGGAGCAAGAAGACATAATTAAGTGTTGGTATTTATCTGCAAAATTAGGAGAGAAGTTATTCATCTAACAAGATCAAGCCTACGGCAGTAAAGGGCAGTTGTAGTAAAGGGAAAAAGGTTTGGGGAATTAGTGTTTCTACAATCACTATTTTATCTTGGTTATTCCTGACCTCATTTTCATCACAGCATTTCAGTTAAATTCCCACTTTAAGAATAAATCACGTTGTTAAGAATAGACATTGTTTTGAAGATAGTCTATTCTTTCCTGCAATAATATTCATATGAAATTTCCACCTGTATCATGCTGGGCATTCACCACCTCTGCTTCTATCTACCTCTTTTTGAGAATAACCACTACTGAGACAACAATAAATATCCTCTAGATCAGTGTTAGATAAACTTTATCTGTAAAAGGCTAGACAGTAAATGTTTTTAGCTTTGTGGCCCCTGGGGTCCCTTTGCAACTACTCAGCTCTGACTTTGTAGTGGGAAAGCAATATAGATGATGTGTAAATAAGTGTGTGTGGCTGTGTTGCAATAGTTTATTTACAAAAACTAGTTGAAGGATGTGTTACCCCCATGGGCCATATTTTTGCAACCCCACTCTAGAGGAAATATCGAAGGGAGGGGGAAAGTATATGAGAATAACCCTAGATTAGAGCTCAGCTCTATATTTAGGCATTTTTCTCCAAAAGCCGGTGAAGATGAGCAACAAGGCCTCTTCTAGGCAAAAGAGGAGGCAGGCAACTGTGCCTTCCATCCCTCTTCTGCGTTGACAGTTTCACCAAACATGTTCCTTTGTGTTTCCAACCTCCATGATGCTTTGACTTTCAGTTTGAAAAGCAACTGGTTTAGAAAAATAGTTTCTCTGGAATAATGGTTTCAATATTTATTTTACATGAGCAAGATATGTTTGAGATAAATTTGGTCTGCTTCCAAGGTAGCTCTGGGGACTTCTGTGATCTGTAAGTGTTTACAAGGCAGAGTTTGCAGATTATTTTTAAACCAGGAATAGCTTGGTAACTGAATGTTTCCTCATTGAAAGGGCAATGGATTTCCCCAAGAAAAAACAAGCACGCTAAGAACAGTCTGACCACTTCAACAGAATTTTAATAAGTTCCAGGATATGTGGCAAGTGTGGATATGGCAGAAAAGCAACCGTTTTTCTAACATATGCTTCTACCCATGTGCTATGTGTGTATGTCTCAACTGTGCCATTGGCACTATAATTTAGTTTGGGAAAGAAATGTCAATAAGAATACTGAAATTCATATTATATGTTGTATAATATTTTTGAAAAGCTCTATGCCACGATTTCTCTTGATGCCATAAGAATTAACCTATTTCATTCAAGTTTTATGTCTGGCATCCTACTGGGACATTTCCCCAGCATTGTTATACCCTACTCATGTAACTTGGGTTATGTGATAGCCTGTAGTAAGATACTGGTCCTATTCAACAAAGTGCTACGTAAGTCTTCTTCAGGGGACCATCACTGCAGACTCAGAGTTGTGTGGACTCAAAACTTTAAAACAGGGTTTCCCTGTTTCCTCAGTGGTAAAGAATCAGCCTGTCAATGGAGGAGGCACAGGTTTGATCCCTGGTCCAGGAAAATCCCACATGCCATGGAAGAACTAAGCTTGTATGCCACAACTATTGAGCCTGTTCTCTAGAGCCCGGAAAACACAACTCCTGAGCCCACATGCCCTAAGGCGTCACAATGTGAAGCCTGCACACCACAATGAGAGGGTAGCCCCACTCTCCATAACTAGAGAAAAGCCCGCACAGCAACAGAGACCCAGTACAGTCAAAAATAAATAAATAAATAGAAATTTAAAAGAGACTTTAAAACTGAGAAAAAAATAGAATAACTTTAAAAATTAAGATTTTATTTTTTAGGGCAGGCATAGGTTCAAAAACAGTGGCTTTTAAATTTTTAGGTTCATCAGACAAGCTTGTGTACATGATTGGGATTTGGCTATAGAGAATACGATTGCATGTATCTAAAGAGATACCCAAGAATCTCCTTTCATTCATCATTGTAGATAATTCTGAAGGAGTTGGTCCCCAGACTTCACTTTGAGAACACTGTTCTTAAAGTTTATTCTTTTTGTGCCTTCTGGGTCTGTAGCAAATAGCTCCTTGGGATAGAAATTGTATTTCACCATTGGGTTGCCTCCAAAGTGTTCTCTGGTGTATGAAAAACTTTATAATTTGAATTGTGCACTTCATTCAGCAAGAGCCTACTGGCTCACACATTCAGCAATAATATCATGAAAGCCACAATAAAGAGGCAGATGCCTGGATCCTGCTGTTCATGTGATAGAAATGACTGTATTCAGCAGCAAAATCCAGAGAGACTGGATAAAACCTAATCAGGCAAGTCAGTTTCCAGAAATATAATCCTTTCCTAAGAATGAAGAACAATACTATGCAACTCATTAAAATCATTACATCAGTCTTGCATTTGAAGAAGAGCTTTTAATGTTTCTGCCTTGTTTTATATATAGCCAGACCTCTTAATCCTATAATTCTCTCCTCTGACTGCCAAGAAGACACTCGAAGAATGAATTGAAATGACATTTCATGGGCTTCACACTTGAAATAATCAAGCATGTTTGGTGATAAAAGCTGAATTATTCATAAACAAACAGTCTGGAGACATATACTATTGTTTTGTGGTTGAAGAGCTATAGTTATTTCCCCTAAAAGCTCCCTTTTATTCTTTGAATAATTACTCAGGACATATTTAAAAGAAATGTAGTTCATCTAGTTGTAGTTTCAGATGCTTTCCTTCTCCCTCTCTTTCTCTTTCCTCTTTTTCACCTTTTTTTTTAATGGGCACACTTTGGGAACAGTTTTGTTAGATTTTACAATGACACAGGCTAGTGAAGATATTTCTTTTATTTTCATACTCTTATTGATTAAAACATTGTTGAGCCACTATTTTATCAATGACTTTTTTTCTATTTTTATCGAGAGTAAGATGATACTGTCTCTACAGCTAAAGGCATATAAACAATTGAAGTAATATAGAAATCTTAGCTTATTCTAAACTAGTAATAGGTAAGTACAGATATTACTGTCTTCCATAAGAGATTATATTAATTTAAGCTCACTTGTTTTGAAATTGAATTGTATAGGTTTGTTTAAATCACCACTATATTCCTGAGGAGTAATACAGCATGTGCCAGAGAAGAAGCCCCTTTCTGGAGTTTTATATTGACTTTAATGGTGCCTGACCCTCTGGTGAGTAACTGCTCGTAAAATAAGTTGTTGACACTAGTGAAGAGAATACATTCTTTCAAGGCTCTGGCAAGCTCCATAACTTACATCTGATCTATCTTAAAACTAAGCCCTGTTTGTTACACTGTCACAGCATTGGTCACTTATTTTTAGCTCCTTAACAATATTTGGAAATTATTTAATTGTACAGCATACTAAAAAGGATGTAATTTCATTTTGGCAGCATAAGGCATCGTTTGTGCTAATTTAGATGCAAGCCATAAGAACATTGGTCAGTTCCTGTTTGTTACTTAGAGCCTCAGTGCTTCTTTCTGATGCTCTCAGGAGACTGACATAGAACCGGGTTCGTGACTCCCACATCCCTCCTATAGATTTCCATGTATAGCCTAACTGTGATTTTGGAGTTCTTGTAATTTTTTGTCAAAGAGATACCAGGAGGAAAATAATGTTTAGATGAAGAAAACAGCCTGCAGAGAAACAACTGAATATTGTCAGACATCCCTTTGCACATTAAGGTCTGTATAGTCAAAGCTATATGTTTTTTCTAGTAGTCAGGTATGGGTGTGAGAGTTGGACCATAAAGAAAGCAGAGCACCAAAGAAATGATGCTTTCAAATTGTGATGCCAGAGAAGACTCCTGAGAGTCCTTTGGATATCATGGAGATCAAACAGTCAATCCGAAGGGAACTCAACCCTGACTATTCATTGGAAGGACTGATACTGAAGCAGAAACTCCAGTACTTTGACCACCTGACGTGAAGAGCTGACTCACTGGAAAAAACTTTGATGCTGGGAAAGACTGAAGTCAAAAGAAGGGGGCAGCAGAGGATGAGAATGGTTAGATAGTATCACTTACTCAATGAATTTGAGCAAACTCAAAGAGATAGTGAGGTACAGGGAAGCCTGGTGGGCTGCAGTCCATGGAGTCGCAAAGAGTGAGACACAACTTAGTGACTGGAAAACAACAGCAACACCTTGTTGAAATTGTATTGACTTGATGACATTAACATTAACCTCCAGGAGGTAGGGCAAAAGATACTAGACTAGGAACCAGAGACCTGATAG
Source organism: Cephalophus harveyi (assembly GCA_006410635.1). Classification (NCBI taxonomy): domain Eukaryota; kingdom Metazoa; phylum Chordata; class Mammalia; order Artiodactyla; family Bovidae; genus Cephalophus; species Cephalophus harveyi. The sequence goes on along the minus strand of SJYT01048568.1, from coordinate 988,448 downwards.
CGTCCCTCCCTGAATGACGGGCGAGTCATTTAACCTCTCCGAATTTTATTTTTCCTGTCTTTATGTCTGTAACTTAAAATAATAAATCAGATTTTTGTGGGATTAAAAGAGATAATCTGCCTTACACTGTATTTTGAACTCTAAAGTGCTATATACTATGTGGAGTTACCACTCTTGGTGTTGAATTTGTATCTGATAGATTAAGAATCTGTGAATTAGAAACATTAGTCTAAGAATTGACTGTTTTCCAATGAATGTATAGTGTACTAGTATACTTTCAGTAAAAATCTTTTTTTCTATTGTCCTCCAGAGCATAATGTTGACAACTGTCTTTTTCCTACCAGAGACTATCCAAGAGTAATGTTTTTATGATCAGATGGGTTATGATTGAATATTCTTTTCTCTGTGTCAACTGAGTCTTAACAATGGAAAAACCCATCAATTTCTTTTGATTTATATGTTACTGTTTCTTTGTCCCTCACACCACCTTCTCAGAAAAGATTGTTCATCTGGTTGGTTGAAATAATGACACATTCAAATTAGAGCTTCTGAAGTATCAAGGATGGAGTTCACCCAGTGGGTTTGTAAATGGTGGTTAAAACACTAATTAGTTCATAGAACCTTAAGAAGAATTGATGAAACTATGAACTTCTCTCCCTTTCTTAGCCCATCCCATAGGAAAAAATGAGTAGTTCAGAATTAGGGAGGTAGGGGAGAGAAAAAAGGTGTTTATATTTTGAAAATGTTCCCCTGAAAATCAGAGTGATCCCCTTCTGAAATAGTTTTCCCCTCCTTCTTCATTTTATTGTCCCTCTGTCCCATGAGTATATGTCTATTTCAAAAAGCTTATTAAAAGTAAGTTTTGTTGTAGATAATGACATTCTCTCCAATGGGAAACAAGTGAGAAATTTGGTAAGTATATGAGAAACTGAAGACTGCTGAAACCTTGGTTTAGTACACAGCTGCCTGGGAGATGGAGTTCTTTTTATTAAGCTACATTTGTAATTTTTATTTTGCTGGGATGAAGTAAAATGTGATAAATGCTAATACCTGGGGTTATTAAGATTGTTAAGGAAGAGACACAAGGAACGTAGATTTTGGCAGGATATTGTATATGATAGTTTCAGAATCTAGGCAACCACAATGTGCTTTTTTAAAATCTCTTTTCACTCCCACACACTTGCAATAAAAAAATAAGTGGTATATAGGAGAGAGTTCACTGGGTACCATCAGAGTTGTATGGGTTTAGTTTTCTGATTGTGACTTTTAGGAAAGTGCTCCTGTGGGAAGAAGTGTGAAAATGAAACAAGAAAAACTGGTAGCACTATGGGGAAGGAACCAGGGGTTTTTCCTTCCTTTGCATCCCATAACACTTGAACCACCAAATACCCATGCTGATTTCAATGAATAGGTATGTATGTGTCAAATGTGGATTCTGACAAGGGTTAGGAGTTTAGCACCGTAATATTGAAAGCAGGAGTTATTGCTGAGACACTGAGCTGGGAGCTACTCAGGCAAAGACACTTTCTGAATCCCATAAGCATGGATTCACAGGTGTTTTATAAAATGAGATTTTTTTTCAGAGAATTCTGTTTCTATATTCATTCTATAGGTTTGATGTTTGCTTTGTTGTTTTATATTCATTAAATGTCTTTGTAAAGGCTCTTTTGAAACAAGAGGATGATGTTGGCTATCCAATAAATGAAATGTTCTGGATGTCTTGTATTAAGATCAGTATGAACTGAATTGAGCTAAACTATGGGAGTAATCCGGGCTCTCATGTTTTATTGTGCAGCTGTATAGGAAGGATCTAAGTAATTGATTAATTGTATTTCTTTTTGTTTCAAATCACTTTAAAGTGATTTTAAAAGTTATGTAAAATAGAACAAATTAGAATACGCTAAAAATTTGCAAGAGAAAAACTAAAACCATTTAGGGAAATGACATAAAATGGAGAGGTAATAAGCACAGGACAGAAATGCTTATGTCAAAAGTTACTCAGTTGCTTTGAGTTAGTGCTGAAATATGGTTCTAAAATTTCTAGCAGCCAGTAAGAAAACTTCAGTTACTCAATTTCATGTGTCTGTTAAAACAAAAATTGCTCAAGAGAATTACTGTATTATAATGTAGCAGCAGTTAAAGTGCTGTTCTCTTTGGTTACTTTAAAAAAGTAAAATACAATATGTTATAGAACTCTAGTCTTCAAAATAATCTGATTTTTTACAACTTGGAACTCTTCAAATTCACTGTGTGAGATTGTAATGCCAAGACTGTAGAGCTACAGACTCCAAATCAGAAACTCAGAATCTTGTCCACGTGTTGATTCTGGGCTTTCTTATCATCATGTGTTGATAATGAATATCTTTGTTGTTTTCTGAAGTGATAAAATCAAAAATTAAGTAGCATTCAAATTTAAGAAATTAGTTGTAGTCATTCAGTGAAGACTCCTAATACTTTATAATTCTACTAACCTGGAATGATATGCAATTGCTTTTATTTTTTTAATAGAGTCAGTGTTCTTCACCTGGACAGCTTTTTTTTTTTTTTTCCTGCCTGATATTCCATACATTCATTTATGACTCTTTGCAATGAAGGGATGCACGACATCTGTTTCAAATCAGATTTTCCCTAATTTTTATGTATGCCCTCTTGTTCCATCATCCACATTAAAATTCACAAGCAGACATGATCCATTCCACACCGGATTTCATCTTCTGTACTGCAGATCTATAAAACCTATCTTTACTGCCTTGTTTCACATGTCTCTTCTGTAAGAATTTGTCTTCTTGGCATTTCTTTCTTTCACCTTTGACCAGAAATCAGGAATAATTTTGGGTCCTTTCTTTGGTATGTCAATGACTAAAGCATCTTTCTGTAAAGGAGAAGAGCTAATCAAGTTGGCAATCCAAGAGAGGTCTGTGTATTCTCACTTCTCATATTTGCAACACCTTCTCATCGTTCTCTCACTCCTCTTCTTATTTCTGTGGAGTTTTAAAAATTATTCCCCTGCACGGTGAAGACATCTGGACATTCTGAATACGTGTCTGGTTGTATGTTGCATATGTGTTTTCCTTTAAAAAGAGGCAAATTCCAGCCCTTTTGCTTGTGTTCATTCTCACAGAATTGGTAAAATTCTTACTTTGTATGGAGTCATTCTTTCCCAGAAAGGTGAACTTTCAGAAATTTTGTTGGAAACATCTGTGTGACATCTCTCTATCCTGGAAAGCAGCCTGCTTGTGTAGTGCTGACGGATTCGTTTAATTAAGAGGGGCAGGAGCCTGCTTTGAATGGCCAAGTGGTGCACTTCTGAATTCTCCAGTCTTCTCGTAAGAACTCTGGTCTTTGCAGCACATCACTGTGAGATAAAAGAAGAGTTTTACACTTTTAGGGAATATCCTGCTATTTAAATGAGTGGATTTTGAGAGAGTAACATAATGAGAAACTTTGTGATTTCTATACCCTATCAAGGCTAGTAGATTATTAAATGTATTTAAATAATTTGCTTAGAACCTACTGTTCTTAACAAATATACCTATATTATTTTTATCTTCGACTTGTAGAAATGATGACTAATATATTGTTCATGCCTCTAAATTCACAATCTAATACACGAGCTTATTGACCCATTGGAAAACATCGGGTGCTTATTTTAATGTTGATCTTTAGAAAGAGCTGTAGTGTGCAATGGAAGAAAACTGTTCAAATATCTTCACATAACAGTCTTTGCTTCTTTCTACTTTGTTTTCAGATTCTGTGGTTTGAAGCATGTTTTGTGGGGGAGGCTTACCAAATGTTCTGCAATATCTTTGTTCTTCTTTCCATTTGTTCAAACATCTAAAAATTCCTTTACATTTGTAAAACCAGTGATTTCTGATTCTTGGACTTAATCCTATTGCAAGTAGGTGGATAGATTAAAAATATTTTGTTTTGGTTTTCATGTATTTCCAGCTACTGTAGTTACCTAGTGACAATTTTCTGCGTTTTTGACTGGTTATTTGCATAACCTGTAACTGATAACTGGCATACCAGTTTATGGCAAATTATTATTTGGAATGCCCTCTTGATTGTCTGGAGACTTAGGGTATGGCCTTTGAGGTTAGAAGATATTTAATATTGGGTTTTTATGATAGATAGGAATCATACTATTATTTGTAAATTTAGCCATCTATCTTGGTCCACTCCTATGTTTTACTACTAAACATTTTTAAGAAGAATATTATTAGAATTTATACCTATTTTGGTTTATTTATTTTTAAAGATTTTTTGATGTGGACCATTTTTAAAGTCTTATTGAATTTGTTGCAATATTGCTTCTTTTTTATATTTTTTGTCCGTGAGTCATATGGGATCTTAGTTCCCTAACCAGGAATCAAACCAATACACCCTGCAATTGGAAAGTGAAGTCTTAACCATTGGAGCACCAGGAAAGTCCCTATATCTAATCTTTAAGATATTCCTTTAATATGTTCTCTAAATCTGTACATATAGTTGTGGTAATCTTGCTGACTAATAGGCAATATCAGGAATATAAGGAATTGTGTAACTGACAATTGATGGAGTGTTGAGACATCATCAATATTGAATACAAGTTGGAAAGCTACAGCCTATGAGTCAAATCTTGGCCACCACCAATTTTTGTAAATAAAGATTTTTGTGATGCAGCCTTACCCATGTGTTTACCTATTACCTGTGGCTGATTTTGTACTATAAAGGCAGAGTCTAGTAAGTTGCAACAATGACCATATGGTGTGCAAAGCCTAAAATAATTAGCATCCGTCTTTGCAGTGATCCCTGTTCTTGAGGATCACTCAATTTATTACTATGTAACTGCCCAGTGCCTTGAAGCCAGAGTTCATTTTGTTCTCTTACAGAACCTGGTCATTTAGTTTTCTTCTGCAAATTAGGATTTAGGAAATTCTCTTGATGTGGCTAGGAACTCAGTGATTTCATGTAAATCAGTTCATTTCAAACTCATTCTAGTGACAAGTTGGCCAACTCTTGATTGATTTAACATTTTGATACTTATAGTAGGTAATGATGTGGTGATATAATTAAGCCATTAATTTTAATGACTTCTCAGGAAAAGGAAGTAAAATTAGTTGAGCACCTCCCATGATACAGGCTCTTTGCTAGATTCCAGTCTCCAAGTGGCAGTTAAAATTCAGAAAGTAATGCATCAGCAACACAGACAAAAAAGGTTCCAAATAAGACATTCCATTTCTCATATTCTCTTCTACCCACTTTTTTTTTGAACTGATGAGAAAATTAAATTCAGTAGGGTTAAATAGGGTTAAATGGTTGGAATTACAAATTAGAAAGTGGCAGAGTTGACATTTGTGTATAGACCTGCAGGTTTTCAGAGCCCAAGCTTCTTATGTTAAACTGTATTGCTTAGATGTTATGTCAAGACATATGGAGTCTTCAAAATAATCTACTTGTGGATTGTGTCCTTAAAAAAAAAAAAAAAGCACTAGAATTTTCCCCAGAAGTTAACTACTTATAATACCTTACTAACCCAATGCATAAGAAGATATTGAGCAGGTCTAATATAATCCCATTTGGATACAGGAATATCAAAATCATAGCCACTTCAAGAAATTATTTAATCAGCCACTTTGTAAGATATCAATATCATAGCCACTTCAAGAAACCAACAGAGCTGACAATAAAAGGGCTATCTGGTGTTAAAATCACTCTCAATTGTGACTGCATGCATTTTATCCTTTTAGTACATGTGGAATAATGTATATTTCTCTCCTAAGTTCTTTTGTCTAGGGTGTTCTTTTTCAGAGAGTATTACTATTTTTATTATTACTTTTATATGATAGCATTAATGGAGAATAACTTGAAAGCAAGGAACATTAGTGATCCAGCAGGACAGTCAACAAGCTTTAGAGCCTAATAAAAAAATTTTTATTTTTTTTTAAGCTCAGTCATGTCTGACTCTTTGTGACCGTATAGACTGTAGCCTGCCAGACTCCTATGTCCATGGGATTCTCTAGGCAAGAATACTGGAGTGGGTTGGCATACCCTTCTCCAGGGGATCTTCCTGATCCAGGGCTCGAAACTGTGTCTCCGGAGGCTCTTGCATTGCAAGCAGATTCTTTTACCACTGAGCCACTGGGGAAACCCTTAGATTTTATTACAGGCCCCGATATAATGCTTGATATATCATGCAAAATGAACGCCAATTCTGTCTTGCCCGTTGATGCTGATTCCTTTGGGTTCTTTATAAATGGCAAACTCCTGCGATTGTTATTGACTGACACACATCACTTGGAGTAAAATTAGCAGCTACTCAAGAACTCCAGACTTGTAGAAATATTTGTAATACTTTAGTTATTTTGTGACAAGCCATTGGGTCTGGTTAACAAACCAAAAATGAAATGGACTTTTCTAAGAATTGCAAAATATCTGTGGATTGTCTCTTTTGTCATAATTTTTCCCTCTAAGTAATATGGCTTTAACTTGCCTGACTGATTCAAGCCCTGAAGCAATTATAAACTGTTTATAATTATTTGAAATAGTGTGCAATTTGCATATATGTATAGCTTATATATATATGTATATATATATATGTATACTTATATATATATGTATAGCTTATATATATATTATGCATATATGTATAGCTTAGGTTTAAGAATGGATAAATCTATTGAATTACACTCCCGACCTATTCTAATTCTGTTTCATTTTTTTGCATATAGATGTCAAATAATTAAGGCCACACTGAGTATATTAATTTATTATTTAAGATAATATAGAGCACATTAGGTCAGAAGGAATCAGGGAGCAGATACTTTGTTTACTACTTTATGTAGGTATAACAAACTCTAACCTATATATAGATTCTGCTGCCAAGTGAAATCTTTGGTTATGATGGGACAAAAATAAAGGAATTGATTGTTTTGGCTCAACTCTCTAGGTAGTGCTAAGTATAAAATTGTGTCAGGGGGGTAAAAATTTTAGAGGATGTGGATAAAAAGAATTGAAAAAATACGTATATTCCACATTTTCTGCATGTAAAATTGTAACCATATCATAACAGAAAACATATGTGGTGCCACTAGCTTGACTTGAATTACTAAACATGCATATAGGCCCCTTTCTCCAGTGTTTTAAAGAATGTCATACATTCTAAAGGTTGTTTCAAGAGGGCATGTCAAACCAACCTAATGATTAAGTAATATCAGAAAATAAGAAACAATTAGAAGTATGGGAGAAAACACTGTCCTACAAATTCAGACGTTAAATTAATAAATAAGGAGATGAATTTCAATAATAATAAGCTGGCATTTACGGACTTTTTTTCCAAATGTACAAATCATGCTAATCTTGTTGTCTGGAGGTGATTAGCTTATTATGACAGACTGTGAGGTCATTAAGAGAATTAACATATTCCAGGTGTATTATTCTGCTGGCACAATGCCATTGGGGAAATGTGTTTATTCGTCTGAAACCAAGAAAATGTAATTTAATTCACATGTGCAAGATAAAGCTCAGTTCAAAACTTCAAGTGATATTTCCCCCCAACTGGCATCAAAAAACAAAACCTGAATTTTTAATAATGCAAATCACACAGTTTGCATGAGAATTTTCAACTTCAAATTCCATCAACGCAGTGAACTGGGGTATGGTCTAATATGTTTTGGGGTGCTGATTTGCATTATTTTACAGGGAAATAGTCATATATCAAGTTTTATGAAAGTTAGGTTAATGAATTTATATACACACTCAGAAACATCTATCTAGTTGATTAATCAACTTAATAAAAAATTTGAATGCTTGCTATGTATCATGCTCTGATCTTAGTCATGTATTGATGAATAAAACATCTCCCAAGTTAAAATATCTTTTATGTTCAGTTTGTTCTGAAAATAACTTGCATTTGTGAATAAAAAAACCAAAAGATTTGAAAAGATGTATTACTTTCCCAAGGATTTGATTAACTTTATTTAATTAGTAAACTAGTTACTTGAAGTATTTTGGAAGAGACTAGACCCAAATATTTAAATTTTGAAGTAGCAATGAATTTTTTGAAATATAGGATATATTGATATTCTTATTATAAAAAAGCATAAAATTAAGTCTATGTATATCTTGATTTAAAATGACTTGTTTATGAGCTTCTCAGTATAGTTTTAGCCTTTTAAGTCTTTTCAATTTCACAACAGAATTAGTATTTGTCACTCAAAATGCTTTTATAAAGATTCTCTTTTTACTTATTTTGTCAGTTTTTCACAACTGAGAGAGGAGAATTTGGCTTTTATGGAGTGGTACAGTGTTTGTGATTATGTGGGGAAAATAAAAACTACTTTTCTATAGCATAAATTTCCCCCTAATAACATTCTGGGAGTGCCAGGTTAGAATATGCCAGAATTATTTTATATATTTTTCCTAAAGTAAGTCAATTTTTAATTAAGTCACTTTTATCTCTTTAGTCTAATAGTAGTGAATGACAGGTGGAAAGAAGAGAAAAAATATTCAGCTGGAATTCAAGTTTCACTAGATCACACTGGAGGGGAAATTTCCCTTCTAAAAATACATATGCCTTTTAAGTTACCGTTTTGCATCACAATGTGTTCATATGTCACAGGAAAGGCTGAAAAACATGATTCAGAAATAGAGCCTTGACACTTCCTTGTTGTTGTTCAGTTGCTAAGTCATGTCCAGCTCTTTGTGACCCCATGAACTGCAGCACTCCAGGCTTCCCTGTTCTTCACATGGAGCTTGCTCAGTCATGTCCACTGAGTTGATGATGCCATCCAATTATCTCATCCTATCTCACTTGCTTCTCTCCAACCCAGGAACATGGAATATCTCTCCATCTGTTTTATGTTGTCTTTGATTTCTTTAATGAATGTCTTTACAGTTTTCTGTTTACTTCTCTTTTGTCTCCTGAGGTAGGTTTATTCCTAGGTATGTTATTTTTATTGCAATGGTAAATGGGATTGATTCCTTAATATCTCTTTTTGATTTTTCATTGTTAGTGTAAAGGAATGCTAGTGATTTTTCTGTATTGATTTTGTATCCTGTGAATTTACTAAATTCACTGATTAGCTCTAGTAATTTTCTGATAATATCTTTGAGGTTTTCTGTGTATAATATCATGTCATCAGCAAACAGTGAGAGTTTTACTTCTCTTCCAATCTGGATTCTTCTAATTTGTTTAAATCCCTTTTTTTCTTGATGAGTCTGGCTAATTGTCAATTTTATCTTATCAAACAACTGGCTTTTAGTTTTATTAAACTTTAATATTTTTTCCTTCATTTCTTTTACACTTTTTTTCTGCTCTGATCTTTATGATTTAGTTCCCTTCTACTAACTTTGAAGTTTTGTGTTGTTGTTCTTTTTCGAGTTGTTTTAGATGTAAAGTTAGGTTATTTGGTATTTTTCTTGTTTCTTCAGTGTATCACTGTAAGCCTACACAAATTTTAGAATAATTTGTTCTAGTTCTGTGAAAATGCTATTGGTGTTTTGATACAGATTGTATTAAGTCTGTAGATTGCCTTGGGTAGTATGTTTATTTTAACAATGTTAATTCTTTCAATCCATGAACTGACTGTGTCTTTCCATTTATTTGTATACTCCTAAATTTCTTTCAACAGTATCCTTTAGTTTTCTGAGTACAGATTTTTATAACTCCTTCAGTTCAGTTCAGTTGCTCAGTTGTGTCCGACTCTTTGTGACCCCATGAATCGCAGCACGCCAGGCCTCCCTGTCCATCACCAACTCCCGGAGTTTACTCAAACTCATGTCCATCGAGTCCGTGATGCCATCCAGCCATCTCATCCTCTGTCGTCCCCTTCTCCTCCTTAGTTAACTTTATTCTCAGGTGTTTTATTCTTTGTTTGCCTTACTTCACTTATGGTCTCTAGGTCCATCCACATTGCTGCAAGTGGCATTATTTCATTCTCTTTTATGGTTGAGTAGTATTCCATTATGTGGAATTTCTCTTTATGATATTTACATAAATATCATATATGTGTATATACACACACATACACACATACATACATACCATATCTTTATCCATTCCTCTGCTGATGGACATTTAGGTTGCTCCCATGTCTTGGCTATTGTAAATAGTGCTACTGTGAACACTGAAGTGCATGCATCTTTTCAAATTAGAGTTTTCTCTGGATATATGCTCAGGAAGGGGATTGCTGGATCATCATACTCAATGACAAAAAGCTGAAAGCATTCCCTCTAAGATCAGAAACAAGACAAGGATGCCCACTCATGCTACTTTATTCAATGTAGCTTTGGAAATCCTAACCATAGCACTTAGAGAAGAAAAAGAAATAAAAATAATCCAAATTGGAGAGGAAGACATAAAATGGTTACTGTTTGCAGATGACATGATGCTATACACCGAAAATCCTAAAGATGCTATCAGAAAGCTACTAGAGCTCATCAATAAATTCAGTTAACGTTTCAGGGTACAAAATTAATATACCCAAATCTGTTGCATTTCTATAAACTAACAATTAAATATCATAAAGAGAAATTAAGGGAATGATCCCATTTACCATCACATCAAAAATAGTAAAATATCTAGGAATAAATCTACCTAAGGAGGTAAAAGGCTTATACTCTCAAGATTATAAAATCTGATGAAAGAAATAGAAGACAGTAGAAACAGATGGAAAAAATATGCTGTGGTTTTGGATGGGAAGAATCAATATTGTTAAAATGACCATACTACTCAAGAAAATCAGCACAATCCCTATCAAATTACTAATGTCATTTTCCACAAAACTAGAACAAAAATGTTAAAATTTGTATGGAAACCAAAAAAATACCCTAAATAGTGAAAACAATCTTGAGAAAGAAAAATGGAGCTGGAAAAATCATGCTACTTGACTTCAGACTATACTACAAAGCCAAACAGTATAACACTGGCACAAAGACTGACTTATAGATCAATGGAACAGGATAGAAATCCTAGAAATAAATTTGTGCATTTGTGGTCATTTACTCTTTGGCAAAGGAGGTAATAATATACAGTGGAGAAAAGACAGTCTTTTCAGTTAAGTGGTGATGGAAAACTATACAATTACATGTACAAAAATGACATTAACAAATTATTTAACACCATACAAAAATAAACTGAAAATGGATTAAAGACCTAAATCTAAGACTCGATACTCTAAAACTGCTAGAGAAAAATATAGGCAGAACACTCTTTGACATAAATAGCAGCACTATATTTTTGGATCTATCTCCTAGAGTAATGGAAATAAAAACAAAAATAAACAAATGGGTCCTAATTAAACTTAAAAGCTTTTGCATAGCAAAGGAAACCATAAGCAAAATGAAACAGCAACCTGCAGAATGGGAGAACATATTTACAAATGACAGGGATTGATTTCCCCAATATAGAAACAGCTCATACAGCTCAATATAAAAAACATAAAACAGCCAAATCAAAAAATGGGCAGGTGACCTAAAGAGACATTTCTCCAAAGAACTCATACTGATGACCAAGAAGCACATGAAATGATACTCAACATCACTAATTATTCAAAAAAAGGAAATCAAAACTACAGTAAGATATCACCTTTTACTAGTCAGAATGGCCATCATTAAGAGGTCTACTAATAGTAAATGCTAGAGAGAGTATGGGGAAAAAGGAAGCCTCCTTCACTGCTGGAATGTAAATTGGTGCAGCCACTATGGAGAACAGTATGGAGGTTCCTTGAAAAACTAAAAATAGAGTTACCATATGGATTTTATTCTTCAGTTTGTTAATGTGGTGTATCACATTGATTTATTTGTATATATTAAGACATCTTTGCATTTTTAGTATAAATCCCACTTGATCATGATATATGATCCTTTTAGTGTATTGCTGGATTCAGTTTGCTAGGATTTTGTTCAGGAGTTTTTGCATCTATGTTCATCAGTGATATTGGCCTGCAATTGTGTGTGTGTGTGTGTGTGTGTGTGTGTGTAATCTTTGGTTTTAGTATCAGGATCATGGTCACTTCATAGAATGAGTTTTCAAGCATTCTTTCCTCTGCACATTTTTTGAAATAGTTTGTGAAGCAGAACTCTTTATAATGTTTGGTATAATTCACCTATGAAGCCACCTGGTCACTGACTTTTGTTGGGAGGTTTTTGTTTTTGTTTTTTTTTTAAATTGCTGATTCAGTTTTATTATTGATACTTGTTTGGTTCGTATTTTCTGTTTTCTTGCCGATTCAGTCTTTGGAGACAGTACATTTCTAGGAATGTATGCATTTCTTTTAGGTTGTCCATTGACATATAATTGTAATAGTCTCTTATGATTCTTTGCATTTCTATGAGTCAGTGGTAGCATCTCATTTTTAATTGTGCCCACTCCCTTTTATTCTCGATGAGTCTGGCTAAAAGCTTATCAATTATGTTTATCTTTTCAAAAAACCAGGTTCTAGTTTAATTGATCTTTTCTGTGTGTGTTTTTTTTAGACAGTATTTATTTCTGCTCTGATAGTTATTACTTATTTTTTGCTGACTCTGCATTTGTTATTGTTATTTTCCTTTTTCCTTTATTTGTGCAGTTAGATTGTTTGATTTTTTTCTTATTTCCTGGGGTAGGCTTGTATCAGCATAACATCCCATTTAGAACTGCATCTGCTGTATTTTATAGATATTTGATCATTTTGTTTCTAATTTTATTTGTCTCCAATTATTTTTATATTTTCTTTTTGATTTCTTCAGTGATCCATTCATTGGTTGTTTAGAAGAATATTATTCAGCTTCCATGTGTTTTTTTTTTCCCTGCAGCTTTTTCATATAATGGATTTCTGGTTTCATAATGTCATGGTTGGAGAAGATGTTTGAAATGCTTTCAGTCTTCTTAAATTCATATCTGAGGGATGACCTTGTGGGTATTCTTGGTTGTAGTTTTTTTCCCCATCACTTTAAATATATTGTGCCACTCCTTTCTGGCCTGCTAATTTTGTGTTGAAAAGTCAAACTGAGAGTTCCCTTGTATGTCACCTCACTTTGCCTAATTCTCTGTGCTTATTTGTGTATACTAGTTAGGTTGGATACATTTCCCAGTCTTGTTAGTTAGAATTAGTTTTATGTAGGAAATGTTTCATGGTGCCCAGCAGCGCGGTCTCCCCTGCTCACCAGAAATATATGCTCTAGGGGTGGCCCCTATGTGGGCTGAGTGGGCCCTTCTGTTGGGACTGAGTCAACTACTGTGGTATGAAGTTAAGAAGAGCAGTTCCCTGACTTGGCTGGTTCCTGCCCAGTGACCTGTGGGGCCATGTCCCAGCAGATCTGGATTTGGGTCTGGGTGAACTGGCTACTGGAACCATAGGCCAGTGCAGTGGTCACTGCACACTGGTCACCTTCTGCTGCCTGCAGCTGTCTCTCCCATCAGGAAGCTTCCATAAACCTCTTATCCTTAGCAGTCAGAGGGTAGACAGAATGAAAACCACAATCACAGAAAACTAATCAATCTGATCACATGGACAACAGCCTTGTATAACTCAGTGAAACTATGAGCCATGCTGTGTAGGGCCCCCAGGATGGATGGGTCATTGTGGAGAGTTCTGACAAAATGTGGTCCACTGGACAAGAGAATGGAAAACCACTTCAGTATTCTTGCCTTGAGAACCCCATGAACAGTATAAAAAGGCAAAAAGATAGGACACTGAAAGATGAACTTCCCAGGTTGGTAGGTGCCCAATATGCTACTAGAGAAGAGTGGAGAAATAACTCTAGAAAGAATGATGAGATGGAGTCAAAGTGAAAACAACGCCCAGTTGTGGATGTGACTGGTGATGGAAGTGAAGTCTGATGCTGTAAACAGAAAAATGCATAGGAACCTGGAACGTTAGGTCCATGAATCAAGGTAAATTAGAAGTGGTCATACAGGAGATGACCAGCAAGAGTGAACGCTGACATTTTAGGAATCAGTGAACTAAAATGGACTGGAATAGGAGAATTTAATTCAGATGACCATTAAATCTACTACTGTGGACAAGAATCCCTTAGAAGAAATGGAGTAGCCCTCATAGTCAACAAAAGAGTCTGAAATTCAGTACTTGGATGCAACCTCAAAAATGAGAGAATGATCTCTTCTTTGTTTCCAAGGCAAACCATTCAGTATCAAAATAATCCAAGTTTATGCCCCAACCAAAAATGCTGAAGAAACTGAGGTTGAATGGTTCTATGAAGACCTACAAGACCTTCTAGAAATAATATACAAAAAACATGTCCTTTTCATCATAGGGGACTGGAATGCAAAAGTAGGAAGTCAAGAGATACCTTAAGTAAATGGCAAATTTGGCCTTGGAGTACAAAATGAAGCAGGGCAAAGGCTAACAGAGTTTTGCCAAGAGAATGTACTGATCATAGCAAACACCCTCTTCCAACAACACAAATGAAGACTCTATACATGAACATCACCAGATGGTTTCAATGTCAAATTCAGATGGATTATATTATTTATAGCTGAAGATGGAGAATCTCTGCAGATGGAGAATCTACAGCCAGCAAAAAACAAGACCGGAAGCTGACTGTCGCTCAGATCATGAACTCCTTATTGCCAAATTCAGACTTAAATTTGACTTAATTGAAGAAAGTAGGGAAAACCACTAGACCATTCAGGTATGACCTAAATCAAATCACTTGTGATTATACAGTGGAAGTGACAAATAGATCCAAGGAATTAGATCTGATAGACAGAGTGCCTGAAGAATTATGGACAGAGGTTTGTGACACTGTACAGAAGGCAGTGATCAAGACCATCCCCCCAAAAAAGAAATGCAAAAAGGCAAAATGGTTGTCTGAAGAGCCCTTACAAATAGCTGAGAAAAGAAGAGAAGAGAAAGGCAAAGGAGAAAAGGAAAGATATAAGCATCTGAATGCAGAGTTCCAAAGAATAGCAAGGAGAAATAAGAAAGCCTTCCTCAGTGATCAGTGCAAAAAAATAGAGGAAAACAATAGAATGGTAAAGACTAGAGATCTCTTCCGGAGAAGGCAATGGCACCCCACTCCAGTACTCTTGCCTGGAAAATCCCATGGAAGGAGGAGCCTGGTAGGCTGCAGTCCATGGGGTCGCTAAGAATCGGGCACGACTGAGCGACTTCACTTTCACTTCTCACTTTCATGCACTGGAGAAGGAAATGGCAACCCATTCCAGTGTTCTTGCCTGGAGAATCCCAGGGACGGGGGAGCCTGGTGGGCTACCGTCTGTGGGGTCGCACAGAGTCGGACACGACTGAAGCGACTTAGCAGCAGCAGCAGCAGAGATCTCTTCAAGAAAATTCAAGATACCAAGGGAATCATGCAAAGATGGGCACAGTAAGGGACAGAACTGTTATGGAACTAAAAGAAGCAGAAGATACTAAGAAGAGGTGGCAAGAATACACTGAAGAACTATACAAAAAAGATCTTCATGACCCAGATAACCACAATGGTGTGATCAGTAGACTAGATCTGGACATCCTGGAATGCAAAGTCAAGTGGGCCTTAGGAAGCATCACTACGAACAAAGCAAGTGAAGGTGATGGAATTCCAGTTGAGCTATTTCAAATCCTAAAAGATGATGCTGTTAAAGTGCTGCACTTAATATGCCAACAAATTTGGAAAACTCAGAAGGGGCCACATGACTGGAAAAGTCAGTTTTCATTCCAATCCCAAAGAAAGGCAATGCCAAAGAATGTTCTATACAAACTACCACACAGTACGTGAACTGAGAACTTCCATATGTTCAAGCTGGATTTAGAAAAAGCAAAGGAACCAGAGATCAAATTTCCAACATCCATTAGATCACAGAAAGAACAAGATAATTCCAGGAAAAAACTTCTGCTTTATTGATGATGCCAAAGCGTTTGTGTAGATCACAAGAAACTGTGAAAAATTCTTCAAGAGATGGAATTCCAGACCACCTTACCTGCCATCTGAGAAAACTGTATGCACGTCAAGAAGCAACAGTTAGAACCTGACATAGAACAACAGACTGGTTCCAAATTGGGAAAGGAGTACATCAAGGCTGTAAATTGTCACCCTGCTTGTTTAACTTATATGCAGAGTACATCATGAGAAATGCTGGACTGGGTGAAGCACAAGCTGGAATCAAGGTTGTCCAGAGAAATATCAATTAAACTCAGATACACAGGTGACACCACCGTTATGGAGGAAAGTTAAAGAAGAACTGAAGAGTGTATTGATGAAAAAGGAGAGTGAAAAAGCTGTGTTAAATTCAGCATTCAAAAAACAAAGGTCATGGCATCTGGTCCCATCACTTCATGGCAAATAGATTGGGAAACAGTGGAAATAGTGGCAGACTCTATTTTCTTGGGCTCCAAAATCATGGCCAGTGGTGACCACAGGCACGAAATTAAAAGACGTTTGCTTCTGGGAAGAAAAGCTATGACCAACCTAGACAGCATATTAAAAAGCAGAGACATTATTTTGCCAACAAAGGTCTGTCTAGTCAAAGCATGGTTTTTCTAGTAGTCATGAGTGGATGTGGAGGTTGGACTATAAAGAAAGCTGAACGTCAAAGAATTGATGCTTTTGAACTGTGGTGTTGGAGAAGACTCTTGAGAGTCCCTTGGACTGCAAGGAGATCAAAGCAGTCAATCCTAAAGGAAATCAGTCCTGAATATTCATTGGAAGGACTGATGCTGAAGCTAAAACTCCAATACTTTGGCCACCTGATGCAAAGAACTCACTCACTGGAAAAGACCCTGATGCTGGGAAAGACTGAATACAGAAGGAGAAGGGGATGACAGAGGATGAGATGGTTGGATGGCATCACTGACTCGGTGGACATGAGTTTGAGCAAACACCGGGAGTTGGTGATGGACAGGGAAGCCTGGCGTGCTACAGTCCATGGGGTCACAAAGATTCAGACATGACTGCGTGACTGAACTGACTCCAGGCCCTAGGGGTTCTGAGCTGGTGCTCTCCTGCTGGTGGGTGGTGTTGAGTCCTGACATGCCTCGTTGTGGGTTCCAAGGGGTCTTGTTGCTACTTCTGGCCTACTAGTGGGCATAGTGGAAGGAACTGATGCAGAATTCAGGTCTTTTCCTCCTTGTGGAGAACTTCTGCAATTTTGAAACATGCTGGAACATAGGACCCTTTGCTTCAGAGCTGCTATGCTTGCAGTTGGACAGACGTCTCCTTGTGCAACAAAATACAAAGAAACTGTAAGGGACTAAAAATAACTGCATACATTTGCAGTTATGGCAAATTCTGGATTAAAGATATATAAAGACCAGAAAAGGTGAGCTGCCACTTCTGGGAGCAAATCAGTGTGTCGGGAGCAAAAGGTTACTAGGCATGTCCCCTGCACTCAGAACCACAAAGGGGTGGCATACCACCTAAGCCACACCTCAGGCCCAACCCCTAGACACATCTCTGCTCTCAGCCCCATCCCACGGACTAGCTCATCTGCCCATGAGGGAGTGAGCTAACAAGGGAACCTGCTACTTGTTCTCGTAGAGGCCTTGCTGCAGTAGAAGCCCCAATAAAAATCTTTCCTGAATTTCTTGTCTGGGCTCTAATCAATTTCCATTGATTAAGGAGGCCAAGAACCCTGGCCGGTAACAAATTAACTGTTCTTCCATTTGTGGGTGACCTGTCTGGGGAATGGGTTTTGCTTGGTCCACATATCCACTCCTCCTACTCTTCTCATTGTGGATCCTTCTGTATATATTGAATTGCAGAAGGTCTTTTCTGCTGGTCTTCAGGTTATTCTCACCTACAGCTCCTCTGTAAATAGTTGTAATTTTGGTGCGCCAGGGAGAGGGCATGAACTCGGGGTCTTTCTATTCCACCATCTTGGCCACTCTTCCAAAGTTAGTTCTTAAACAACAACTCTGTTACAAAATTGTTTGGAAAATTGCTGACACATCTGCTTTTTAACGTAATTATGTCATTTTAGTATTAGGGCTTGTATACTCAAATTATATCTTTTTATCCTTAATTAATAGTCTCTTTGAAAAAAATATTATGTAGTTTATGTTGAAACTTCAGTGTTTTGAAATGGAATTAGAAAGTTTTTATTTGTTTAAAAGACTCCACAACTGTTTAGAAAACTATGAGGCTACAGAAATTACAGAACACTGAAGTGTATTGTGAAGATTGGTAAGACTGAGAGGTTACATAACTGAGGACATGATGCAAGTGGTCTGAGATTAGAAATATTCACTCATTCATATTATCCATGGTGATCAGGGTATTAACGTTGAAGTAAGGAGACATTCCGGGTTTTAAGAAATACATCTGCTAACTATTAAGGAAGGTAGAATTGAGAAATAGGCCAGGTTACATTCTTAGCTGCTGCTAAGTCACTTCAGTCGTGTCCGACTCTGTGCGACCCCACAGATGGCAGCCCACTGGGCTCCGCCATCCCTGGGATTCTCCAGGCAAGAACACTGGAGTGGGTCGCCGTTTCCTTCTCCAATGCATGAAAGTGAAAAGTGAAAATGAAGTTGCTCAGTCGTGTCGGACTCAGCGACCCCATGGACTGCAGCCCACCAGGCTCCTCCATCCATGGGAGTCTCCAGGCAAGAGTACTGGAGTGGGATGCCATTGCCTTCTCCGTACATTCTTAGCTATATAACTCTTATTCTAGATCACCATAGCCATGGCCTTGGCTGTGCCTCCAGAATCTACAAATGAGAATTAGTACTTTCTTTTCAATAGAAAAGAAAAAAGTAAACTTAAGTAGATGATATCTGCTAGAATACTTAACATATGGGTTTACTGCACAGATCTCCCTTGTGACAGAACGGGAACATTTCTAGAAGGAGCCAGGGCTTATGGAATCTGGTCACCATTGTTTTAGTCAATGTCAACAAGTCTGATTATTCAGTCTTATGAAACAAAATGCTTGATTTGTTGAATGTAAGGTAGGTATGTGGAAGTTTGTGAAATTTAAAAAATTGAGTCACTGACTACCATTTTTATATTTTATTAAAGAATTAATAAGCAAATTTAAATGAATGATAATGAAAATGACTGAATAATTTAGAGGAAAAAAAAAACACCAGTTATCACTTATTTATTAAAATAGTTCCTGTGGGAAAACTTCCTAGAATGGTTATATAAATATGCCTTTGTGTCTGATTCAATCTAATTTTCTTAATTACTTTTTATATAATATTTTTATGATCCTGAACTTTTAGTTAGTCAATAGGTTTAGCTTTTCTCACATGGATTTTGGTTATATTTTCTCTTTCTGGCTTATCAGTAGTCTATGATTTTTAAAATAGTATGAATAGGAGTCTTTGACCAACACTTTTTCATGGTTATACCTGGTTCACATATTTTAATTCTGGAGAAGATTTCATTCTCAAACTTGTTTAGTGTCCTGAACTGAAATAGATTTAAAAAGTCATAAGTCATTCATTACATGACAAGTGATATGTCTTTTTTGTTACCATCCCAAATGGGGAAATAGCGTGTCCTATATTTTTAAAAACGTAATTCAACTGAGTGGACTGTTTTTCAAAATAATTTATCAAAATTTTATTCAAGATATAGAGATGTTAAATAGAAAACAATGTTGTAATATAAAGGAACAGCTGGCATAGAGAGATCTAAACTGATTTCTTTTTCCTGTCAAGATATATGAAATTCTATATTTTTTTCCTGTTTCTGTTTTGTAGCCGAAAAATTGATGCTTTTGAACTGTGGTGTTGGAGAAGACTCTTCAGAGTCCTTTGGACTGCAAGGAGATCCAACCAGTCCATTCTGAAGGAGATCAGCCCTGGGATTTCTTTGGAGGGAATGATACTAAAGCTGAAACTCCAGTGCTTTGGCCACCTCATGCGAAGATTTGACTCATTGGAAAAGACCCTGATACTGGGAGGGATTGGGGGCAGGAGAAGGGGATGACAGAGGATGAGATGGCTGGATGGCATCACAGACTCGATGGACGTGAGTCTGAGTGAACTCCGGGAGTTGGTGATGGACAGGGAGGCCTGGCATGCTGCGATTCATGGGGTCTCAGAGTCGGACACGACTGAGCGACTGAACTGAACTGAACTGAATCTTAGGTAGATTACCTTTTGTCCAAAACAGACTAGTTATATATTGTCCTTTGGACAAAATTAATATTGGCTTTTTGGAAAGGCTAATATACTGATAAGATTGAGGCACCACTGTCTCCTCATGTTTAAAATGCTTACTTTCTTATTAAAGAAACTGTCTAGTCTTAATTAAAAAAAATATTGACAAGAAAAATAGAAAAATATTTAAGTTTTAATTGTAGTTTAGACCAAGGGACCTAGTTTGATTCTTTTGGAACACTCAAAGTTTTTGAGACCCAGATCATTCTTTCTGTCATTTAAAATTTTAAATCTATTTATATATAATCACCACAACTTAATTACATCAAGTGACCTATGTTTCAATATGTATCATGGTAAAAAGTATATATGAATCCCTACATCTTAGCTATTTGTGATATTTATTTTATATCTTGCTCTGCATGTTTTTGTTCAGCATATTAATAGATAAAATTTGAATGCCTTGACCAAGAATCTGAACTTTTGAAGGTCAGACAGTTTAATGATAGAGGTAATATATTAGGAAATAAGAAACTGTTTTCTGTGCTTAATGAAATGAATTTTAGAAATATCATGTATTTAACAATCACTTCTAGATAGGTTTACAAAGATAAAAATTACTACAAATCATGATTGTTAAACTAAACTGTTTTACAGTGCTGATAAAGTTTAAGAAAATAGGAAGATAGTTTAGTATAGCATGGATAGGAAACTCTGTATGTAAGTCTTTTGTCTGTGATAAATTTAAAATTGGGGATTTAAGATGCCATGAGATGTGTATAAGAGACAGTGGTAGGGGTGAATAGGGGGTGGGGTGAATATCAAAATATTTGTTTGTTGTAGGACCAGAACCAAAGTGGAGCTTTGGGTATTCCAACTGCTGTGTTCTCACTTCAAACTAGACTATACTATTTCAATGTATATAAATTTTTTATCCCCTACCCCTAAAGATGCCTGTATTCCTTATCCTAGATACTTTTAAGTATGTTAGTTTACATGGCAAAGGGAAATTAAGGTTGAAGATGGAATTAAGGTTGTTAGTCAATTAAATTTCCATCCAGGAAAATAATTGGATCACCTAGGTCTCCCAATGTAATTGTGAGGTGGAGAGTAGCCCAAATTACCCAGGTGTTCCTAATGTTGTTAGGAGGCTCCTAAACTGTGGAAGAGGCGGGTGGAAGAGCAGAGAAAGAGTAATGGCCTGGGAGAAAGCTATAGTTAGCCTTTGTTGTTTTTGAATGTGGACCAAGAGGGCTATGAGTCAAAGAACGCAAGCAAATTCTAGAAAGGTAAAAAGCCTAGATTCGGATTCTTCCCAGAGCCTCAGAAAGAACGCAACCTTTCAGAAACCTTGATTTTAGTTCAGCGAAGCCTGTTTCAGATCCGTGACCTCCGGAAAGGTTAGTAAGATGCTAAGTCCTGTTTGTGCCCGCTAAATTTATAGTACCTTGTTACCGTAGTACTTGGAAACGAATACTAGTTAGAAATGGAAATATGATGTAAATTGTAAATTGAATGATTTCTACACCTATAGAATCTCGTTAAAGGGAGATTAAGAATAAAAACGCTCTATGTGGATTCTTTCTCTAGAGTTCACAAGTAAGTTTGTTTTCTTTCCCAGTTCTTTCAGCTCAGTGTGCATAGTTCAATGGGTAGATTTTTATCTACAGTTGAAGAATAACATACATTTGTTTTATTGTCTTTTTAAGGTTTCTTTTAGAACCTGTATGGCCTACTTTGTTTAAAAACAAGTTTTCTACTCTATCAATTCATGGTTGTGCCTTAAGAACTTTATTATTTATCTTTCAAAAAAACCCCAAAACTGCAAAATGGGAGTAATGCTATTCATATCATAGATAAGGTTAGGATTTTCTCTTTGAAGACTTAATGCTGTAGAAAAATTAATTTGTATTTTTAATTTTTACAATAGAGAGATGTAGTATATAAAAAAGTCCTGATGCTTTGATCTTATTCTTTGACAAACAGGTTTACTAAAACTACCTTGTTTTCTTTTTTCTTTATTTTTGTTCAGACACTTAAATTTGCTTTATTGGGAGTATTTGGGTCCACTGCTATTTTCATGACAGCTTAAGAACTGTAGCAGTGACCTGATTCAACTGCGGTTATAATAGCTTCCATCCTTTGTTTCTTGGGTCCCTCTTAGCAGTCATGGTGAAAGCAGTTTCATAAAGACTGGGCGTTTTTGATTTCTTGGAAAGATTCCTGGGAACATTGTCACATGAACTTTACCAAAGTCTGTATCTGGTACGAAAGGCTTTTATTGAGATTCAAGCAGCAGGGTGGGTAATTTGGCACAGCTGGAAAACAGGCCAATTTCCCACAACAATATGTCCTCTAGTTGTTAGCCCTTCATAGTGACTGGTTCGTTTTCTTGTAGGAGTTACATCAAATGGTGTCTCTATAGTAAGGATGTACCTCAGAGGTGCTTTGTAATTGTGACTTTAGTCTTTAAAATAACATGATATACAACTTTTCAAATTGAAACTTAATTTTAGTCAAACTAGACTCTTGCCTTCCTTTTATGTCTGTCATCAGGACTAGAAACCTTAATAACTATAAAGGCTCATTACTCACATGTTAATTGATAGATTTCCAATTGATAGGTTAAATTCCAGAGAGTTAATTCCTGGACTTATAACATTATTTATGTAACAAAAATACTAAATTTGTTAATTTCTAGGAAGAGCCGCTGTAGAACATGTTAACAATAACTTTCTTTATTTGGATGGCTTTCACTGGTTATGCAAGGATATGCTGAACAATTTTATTTAATGCTGGTGTTGTATAAGGAAGCATTTGGCTGATATTTGTCCCTGGTTCCTGGAATTTCCCAAGCAATAGGAGTACCTTTGTTGTTAATGTGGACACCTGGGACCACACCTGAGTTTATGCTAACAAGATGACTCATCATGGGCCCTAGGTAGTTTCATCCTGGGGGATGATCATGCTGAGAACGCCATCCTGGTGACTAGATGAGTGACTTTGAACAACACAATATAGACCTGACATCCTGACCTTAGAAGGAAAGGGGAACTGGAGATAGAGTTCAGTTACGACAGCTGATGATTCAATCAATCATGCCTCCATAATGAAATTGCAATAAAATTCTGGATGTCTGAAGCTTGGATGAGCTTACTTGTTGGTGACAGCAATGTGTCAAGAGGGTAATGTGTCCTGAGGATGCAGAAGCTTTGCATTCGGGACCCTCCCAGACCTTCCCCATACATCTTTTTCTTTGGCTGGCTCTTATTTATATATTTTAATAACAAAACTATAATCATAAGTATATGTTTTCCTGAGTACTGTGAGTCATCTCAGCCAAGTATTGAGCCTGAGAGGGTAGTGGGAACCCCAGAACTTGTAGACAACTGGTCAGAAGTATTGGTAACCTGGGGACCCCAGAGATGGTAGCTCTGTTTTAAATGGGGGAGAGTCTTGTGAAGGACTGTGCCCTTAACTTGTGAAGTTTAAGTTAACTCCAGGAAATTTATGTCATAATTGCATTATAGCCAATTAGAACTTGATACCTAGAAATATGTATCAATTTATGTATATCTGCATCATAGAGTTAATTTTGCTGTTTAATTTAGAACATAATTTTTTACCCTCATACATAACATACTGAACTAACAATGGTTTAAAATAATTTTCAATAGATTTTAAATAGTTGTCTTTTAGTGAAAAGTCATGTAGGAAGGATTTCTCCTAGTCTTCTGATGAAACTAAAATGGTTTATTCTTTGATTATTCAAACACTTGCTTCCATTCACAACAAAATTTGACAAAGAATGCTGAGATAGTTGCTTGATAATCCTAATAAGGTACTGATACACATAATATTGCTAGGTTAAGGTATGCCATTTACCTAATCATATCCTAAATCATTTCTGTATCCTGTACTCAGGGACTGTTGTGCTGACAGAATTGTTCTTTGATTATCATCCAAATGCCTGCTACCATTCATTATAATTGTTAGAACTAAACACTGAAAACTTGCTTGATATTCTTTTAAATTGAAACAAAATGGTCATGATACAGATACTAATATTACCTTTATTATTGATGAGGAAATTGAGGCATAAAAAGTTTATGTAAGTTATGAAGGTTACAGAAGTCGTGGGTGGCAGAGCCAGTAATCAATCCCAGTCCACCTTGCTGTGTCCTTGACCACTGAACATTTCATTGGCCGGTCTTGTTTACATCTTACTTTTATAAAGTGATGATAATTTTCAGACTCTGTTGCAATTAAAATGTAATTGCATCTGTCCTGTGTCACACACTGGGCAGGTACTGGGGATACAGCTCAAAATTAACAGAATTATTTTACTTTACTTCAGGGCAGACTGTGTGCATCAGATATTCCTGTCAGACTTAACCTTTCCCAACACACTCACTCATTGAGAAAATTCTAGACTTGGTTTACTGTGTACCTTTTGTGTCTGTGGCGAGAAGCCAGGAAGAGATAAAAGCAGGTAAGAGAAGCAGAATCAATTCAGACTAGAAAAAATATAACAGAAGAACTGCATAAAACTGATAACTTTACTTGTTCACATTTTCACATCCTATTTTTTAGTCCTTTGCAGTTAGAAATATCAATCTATTTAAATTCCAGTGGGATTTCACAGTTCTGAGGTTGTGTTACCAGAACATTCTCATATTTAAGATTCCTTTGACCTTACATATTTCTTTATTTCTATTCATTTTTTCCTTCTCTTGGCCATTTGAGATCATGGAAGCCCCAAATTCTGGCTCTCCCACTACCCCAAATTCCATAATCTATTACTTTTGACTTTCCTTCTCTCCCTCTCTCTCTGTGTCACACACACACACACACACACACACAAACAATTAAGGAAAAGCTGATTTTTCACATAGGATAAAATATAAAACTGCTTCAAATGTAAACTGTTTTTGAGCTTCCACAGGGACTCAGTGTCAAACTTAGGTCACAAGAAGACTTGAACATAAAAATCTATAAAATATTTAGGTAAATCATATTATAGATTAATATTTGGTACAATATAATGTATATTCTTAAATTTTGTGCCTTCATGAAATTGGGGGTTCTTTTTAATCTAAATGTAGTACTATGTATGTTATAGTAATTACTTCACTTTATATTATATATATTTCATCAATGGGCATATTATATTTTAAATCATTTAGAATTTGTGCAGTTGCTCTAACTGGTCCATCAAAGTGGGGATTCAAAAAAAGTAATTTTATGCCATTTGTTTCAAGAAATTGTTAAGATACTTTGAAATTATTTACCTGGGTTCTTTACCTGGTAATTATAACATTTTTTATATCATGTGAGTTTCCATTTAAGGATTATTATTAAAATTAATGAAAATAATATTATTTAAAAATAAAAGCTAAAGGCAAATGTAATGTACTTTAAGAATATTTAATTTAACAAAATTAATTTTACCTCAAAGCCAAAAGATAAAATCTGTTGTGCTCTAGCAATAGTACATTTAAACTCCCTTTTCTAAGTGTTCATTAACAAAAAAAAGTTTAGGAGAGGATTAAAGGAAGATGTATCAGTTGTTTCAATTCCCTTCAATCTTCCTCTCAGGTCAATAAAATATAGGTAGGTATATGTGTTAGGGGAGGCCTGCCAGGCAGTTTGATGGAACTTGGAAGCTTTGCTCACTACCGAGTATCTGTGAAGAAACACATTGGTTTCTTTTGGGCAATGTACTATCTAAACACTTAGTACTAAGTATTAAGTAATATACTATCTAAATGGTAGTTAGAAAAGTGTTCACTATTTATTTTTTCATTATATTATATGTTTATACATTGTTTACTTTTGCCTTGATGCATTATATCACATAATTTAAGAAAGAAAGCAAAAGTGTAATTTTAATGAGGGATTAAAACAAAAAATAGACAAATCATAGAGAGCTGTTCATGGTGACTGGTGAAAACATTATAAACATAGCAATTTGTTTTTATGTGTTCAATGCAATTTTAGGCAGTGGTTTCAAAAATTAGATAAAACTATATACAAATTTATATGAAAGAATAAATGTCCTGGAACAATAAAGAAAGGTATTAGAAGTATATTAAGTGGATATTTGCTTTGCCTGATACTGAAATTTACTACTATATCATTGTAATCAAAATGGCATGGCATTGGCACAAGAGTAGAAAAGCAGATTAGTTTAACACAGTAGAAATTGAGACATAAAATCAAGGCATAAGAGACTTAAAATAACAGATAAAATGATAGTACATCTTAGTGGAAAAATAAGTTATTTAATGAGAGATGCTTGTTTCTCCCTCTGGCAAAGACTTTAACAAAGCTGAGGTTTCAGAAGATCAAAGGTAAAAACCTAATAGTAAAACACTAAACTGTTAGCCCAATGTAGAAAAAGTCTTTCATAAGAAGAGAGAAAAATAAGAAAAGATAAATATATTTGAGAATTGAAGAATGCAAAATTTGAGTGTTAAGATTATACCAAAGTCGGAAGGAAGACTGCTGCTGCTAAGTCGCTTCAGTCGTGTCCGACTCTGTGCGACCCCGTAGACGGCAGCTCACCAGGCACCCCCGTCCCTGGGATTCTGCAGGCAGGAACACTGGAGTGGGCTGCCATTTCCTTCTCTAATGCATGAAAGTGAAGTCGCTCAGAGAGTCAGACGTGACTGAGTAACTGAACTGAACTGATGATCGATCTAAGAGAGTATTCCATGTTCACTTGAGAAAAATGTGTATTCTGTTGCTTTTGGATGAAATCTAAATCTGAATCAATGAAAGTGGAAGTCGCTCAGTCATGTCCGACTCTTTGTGACCCCATAGACTGTACAGTCCATGGAATTCTCCAGGCCAGAGTACTGGAGTGGGTAGCCTTTCCCTTCTCCAGGGAACCTTCCCAACCCAGGGATTGAACCAAAGTCTCCTACATTGCAGGAAGATTTTTTACCAGCTGAGCCACAAGTGAAGCCCAAGAATACTGGAGTGGGTAGCCTACTCATTCTCCAGCAGATCTTCTGCCCCAGGAATTGAACTGGGGTCACCTGCATTGCAGGTGGTTTCTTTACCAACTGAGCTATGGATGGAATTCTCTGTATATATTAAGACTGTTGTGCTGTGCTTAGTCGCTCAATTGTGTCTGACTCATTGTGACCTGATAGACTGTAGTCTGCCAGGCTTCTCTGTCTATGGGATTTCTCCAGGTGAGAATACTGGAGTGGGTTTCCATGCCCTTCTCCAGGAGTCTTCCCAACCCAGGGATCGAATGCAGGTCTCCTGCATTGCAGGTGGATTCTTTACCATCTGAGCCACCAAAGAAGCCCATTAAGACTGGTAGATCTAACATTGTTTCCTTAGTGATTTTCTCTGCAAAAATCTTTGTTGTCAGTGGGTGTTAATGTTCCCTGTTACTATATTGCCATCTCTTTCTATTTAGGTTGTTTAATATTTCCTTTATATATTTAGGTACTCCTGTGTTGGCAGCATACATATTTACAAATGTCATATCCTTTTGTTGGATTGACCTCTTGATCATTATATAATGCCCTTCTTTGTATTTTATTATTATTTTTGTTTTAACCTCTATTTCATCTGATATAATTACAGTTACCATAGCTGCTTTCCTTTAGTTTTCATTTGTGTGAAACATCTTTTTCCATTCTTTTACTTTCAGTTTATGTGTGTCCTTACATCTGAAGTGAATTTCTTATAGGCAGTTTATAGATGTTTTGTTTTTATTCATTTTTATATTCAATGTATTTTTCTTGGAGAATTTAGTCCATTTAAATGTAATTATTGACACACTTGTCATTAAAAAAAAAGTTTTCTGGCTATTTTTTTAGTTGCTCTCTGTTCTTTTATCATTCTCTTGCTCTGTTCCTTTGCAGTTTTATTACTTTCATAGGTAGTATGCTTAGATTCATTTCTCACTATCTTTTACGTGTCTACTATAGGCTTTTACTTTGTGGTTACCGTGAGTTTTACATATCATAACCTATATTTATACAACAATGTATTTTAAACTAGTAACAACTTACAATTGACACATTCTAAAATACTGCAGTTTTACTTTTCACCTCCAATTCAGATTTTGATGTTACATTTTACATTTTTTTGTCTGCTGTGTCCCTTACTATAGTTTTACATGCTTATAGTACTTCTGGCTTTTAATCTTCATATTTTATACTTCAAAGTTTTATAAATTATTAAGCTACTACCTCTTCTATATATTTATCTTTACCAGTGAGATTTATATTTTCACAAGTTATTACTAATTAGTGCCCGTTTCAGTTTAAAAATATCCTTTAACAGTTTCCTGTAAGGCTAATTTAGTGGTGATAATTCCCTTAGCTTTTGCATGTCTGGAAAATTATGTCTCCTTCAGTTTGAATGGTAATGTAGAGTATTCTGTGTTAGGTAGAGTATTCTTGATTGAAAGATTTTTCTTTCAGGACTTTAAATATATCACACCACTCTCTTCTGACCTACAAATTTTGTGAGGAAAAATCTGATTGTATTCTTATGGAAGTTCCCTTGTGTGTGTAACAAGTTGTTTTTCTCTTGCTGCTTTTAAGATTCATTCTTTTAGATTCTGACATTTTAATTATAATATCTTGGTGTGGATCTCTTTGGCTTACTTAATTATTAAGTCTTTGAGCTTCCTACATCTGGATATCTGTTTCTTTCCCCAACCTAGGGAAGATTCAGCCACTATTTTTTGAGTAAAATTTCTGTTTCTTCTTCTGTTAGGAGTCCTATAATGCAAGTACTAGTCTGCTTGATGTTGTCCCATAAGACCCTTAAACTATCTTGACTTTTCAGATTTCTTTTTGCTGCTCTGATTGGGTGAATTTCAGTGCAAATGGACCTGAACACAAAAAGTGGCCTCTTTATCAGAAAGACTGGGGATGTGCTTCATTCTGCTATCTGTGCAGTGCAGTGGGCATGGCAGTCTACCAAGAACTCTGCTTTTCCCCAACCTAGGGAAGATTCAGCCACTATTTTTTGAGTAAAATTTCTGTTTCTTCTTCTGTTAGGAGTCCTATAATGCAAATACTAGTCTGCTTGATGTTGTCCCATAAAACCCTTAAACTATCTTGACTTTTCAGATTTCTTTTTGCTGCTCTGATTGGGTGAATTTCAGTGCTAATGGACCTGAACACAAAAAGTGGCCTCTTTATCAGAAAGACTTGGGATGTGCTTCATTCTGCTATCTGTGCAGTGCAGTGGGCATGGCAGTCTACCAAGAACTCTGCAAAAGTTACAGTTCATGAGACTTAAGAATGCAAACCCTCCTGGCCTCCAGAGCTTTAGGAGGCCAGACACTCAAGGTGGGTGGGGTGGCAGCTTGAGTTACAGTTGAGAAAACTGAGGCAGACATGTACAAAAACTTCCCTGTAGCAGATTCTATTTCTGTGGAGTGTGATTGAAGCAGAGTGCAGAAATGCAAAAATGGCAGCACACCCTAAGGGAAAAAGGAGAAAAAAAAAAAAAAGGTAATGTTGTCTACTGGCTTTAACAAGGCAAAGATGGTGCTTCTGGCTGGGGATTTAAGATGCCATGGAGGGGAAAAAAAAATAGAAGTGCCTGCTGTCCACTGGCTTTAATATGTAGAGGACAGTGTGAACACGGCCTCTGCCAGTGCCTCACTCCCTGGAGAGTATCCCAGCAGGCCTGTGCCCTGCAGGTGGACACTTTCAGATTAGCAAATGAAACTGTGCCTCAGCTGGTAAAGAACCTACCTGCCAATGCAGGAGATGTGAAAGATACAGGTTCTATCACTGGGTTGAGAAGATCCCTTGGAGCAGGAAACAACCACCCATTCCAGTATTCTTGCTTGGAAAGTCCAGTGGACAGAGGAGCCTGGTGAGCTACAGTCCACAGGGTTGCAAAGAGTCAGACACAACTGAGTACGCACACGTCACGGCCTCTGCCAGTGCCTCACTCCCTGGAGAGTATCCCAGCAGGCCTGTGCCCTGCAGGTGGACACTGTCAGATTAGCAAATGAAACTGTGCCTCAGCTGGTAAAGAACCTACCTGCCAATGCAGGAGATGTGAAAGATACAGGTTCTATCACTGGGTTGATCCCTTGGAGCAGGAAACAACCACCCATTCCAGTATTCTTGCTTGGAAAGTCCAGTGGACAGAGGAGCCTGGTGGGCTACAGTCCACAGGGTTGCAAAGAGTCAGACACAACTGAGTACGCACACATACCGCTGAGCATTTTTCAAACTACTGCCTTTGCACCAAGCCATGGGGTGGGTGGGTATGCTTGCAAACCCTTTAAAAGCAGATTCTCAGTTTGCTATAAACCTTTGAGCGCCATTGGATTTCAGACCAAGATGTTTTGGGGCCTCATCTCTCACATGCTGGTCTGAAGAGTTAGAGTACCTGATGTGGGGAGTGAACCCTTTGCTTCTCAGAGAGAGGTTCTGGATTTGTGGGTATCCTCCTGACTGTGGGATCCTGTGCCAAGTGTGGGGATTATGGCAAGACTGCATCGAGGAGTCTCCTACCCAGCTCAGCATGGCTTTTTTCTTATTTGATGTTCAACTAGTTTTCTGGTATTTTCAGAGAGAACAATTCCATATGTAGCTGTAGATTTGGCATGACTAAGGGAGCAGGTGAATTCAGGGTTTTCCTACATTGTTATCTTGGGGCCATATCTCTCTATTTATCCACTATTTAAAAATATCAAATATGGAGAAGTGTTGATAATATTCAGTTGAATATTGAATAAATGGATTTAATAACTTTCCCTGTAACTGAACAGTTGCCAACATGCTTACCATGCCAATATACTTTTTCCTAAGAAAGTAATGGAGTAGAGAAGATTAAATCAGTGCTTTAGAAGGAATCATGGTAATAAAATTGAAAGATATATAAGATGTTTCATTCATCAGAGGGTTAAAGGTTTTACTTGGTGTGTTCAAACATCTTCTAATCAGCAGGATAAACACTGTGTTTCATATAAAATTGCAAAATGCTATAATGGATACAGCACAAGGGGCTAAAATACCTTTTCTATTGAATATGTATGTGCCCTTGCTTCAGTCATGTCCGACTCTTTGCAACCCTATGGACCTTTGTCCGCCAGACTCCTCTGTTTACAAGATTCTCCAGGCAAGAATAGTGGAGTGGGTTGCCATGTCCTCCTCCAGTGGAATTTTCCTGACCCAGGGATCGAACTCGCATCTCTTTTGTCTCCTGCATTGGCAGGTGGTTTCTTTACCAGTAGTACTACCTGGGAAGCCCTTTCTATGATTGAGAGAGATCCAAATATAATAATCTTAATTATTTCCTTTATGAGTGGTATTTAAGTAATATTGTCAGGATGGTGAAAAACATTGAAATGTTTTTATATAATGAACAGCAGTCAAGTGAATTTTCATCCTAGTAATGAAGTTTTATTGGTGGCATATGAAATGTTTGTATGAACATTTCATTTCAAGCAATGAAATAGTCCTAGAGTAAATGTGTCAGAATTATACATGATGGCAGTAAAAGGTTATTAATATATAAAATATCTGAAGGTAATTCACATAAAAAATGTCCAATGTAATCTGATCTCATTGCTTATACCAGAGGCATAGCTCAAGATATAATTGCTTACTATATATGTTTTCAGCCAGTTGAGTACACTAGTAGTAGATCATTTAGGAATTCACCGCCTTATACTTTGACACCTGTTGATCTCTGAAACCTAAGTGAAAGATTCAACAAACTAATGAATATTATTTTAAATTATATTAAAATATGATTAACCATTTGATTAATATTCTACAACAGTCTCATTCTGTGCATGGTAGATGGCTCTCTAAAGTAAATTGTTGAAAATTTTAAAAATTTGAGAGGAGGAGATCAAGATGGCAGGGTAAGAAGGGACTGAGCTCGCCTACCCCTACAAACACATAAACAATAAATCAACATGTGGAGCATTTCTCACCAATAACAAATTGGAGACTGGTGGAAAGTCTCCTGCAATCAAGGCTGTGAAGAAAGATCCACACTGAGTCAGATAGGAATGGAAGAGAAGTGATGAGATTGGGATACATTCCCCAAGGAAGGTGCACAGAAGAAGAGAATATGATGGCTTGGATAGCCTCCCTGGAGAGTGATGCATTCAGAGCACATACCAGGCACCCCAGCCCTGTGATCTGACACTGAGAAGAAGAATCTTTCAACTGGATTGAAACCCAGTGGGACTTAGACTGCTGTAAGAAACTGAAAAACTCACAAAGAGTACACATGCTTGCTTGCTCCTTGGTGTAAAGTGGACGAACTGGATTGAAACTGCCTAGGGCTCTGTCTGACTTTCTGTGACTGTCTCAGTGTGTTTGTCCAGAGCTCACCATACATCTGTTCTTATCCCCTGCAACTCTGGTGCAGCTCCCCACTAGGGTGAAAAACACAATAAGTAAGAATTTATAGAAAAGGAAAAATCCTACTAGTAAAATCAAACATAAAATAATAGCTGTTTTCAACCACTTAAAAAATAAGCTAGTAAGAACATGAAAAGACAGAAGTTGTAGAGTCACCTATAACCACAATAAACAGTTAATATTGTCAAGTGATTATCTTCCAATTAAAATAAATAAATAAATTTAAAAAGAGAGATAACATATGAAAATGTAAAGGATGACATCAAACATGCAAAATGTGGGGTAGAGGAGTAAATAATTTTAAAAGTCCTAGCCATACTATCTGAGAAATAAAGGGAATTCAAATTGGAAAAGAAGAAATAAAACCGTCACTGTTTGAAAATGACATGATACTACATGTAGAAAATCCTAAAGTTACTACCAGAAAATTATTGGAGCTCATCAATGAGTTTGGCAAAGTTGCAGGATACAAAATTAATACCCATAAATTTCTTGCATTCCTATACACTAACAATGGAAGATGAGAAAGAGAGTAAGGAATCAGTTCAGTTTACCATTGATTGCATCAAAAAGAATGAAATACCTAGGAATATACCTACCTAAGGAGGCAAAAGCCCTGTACTCAGAAAATTGTAAGACACTGATGAAAGAAATAAAAGATAACACAAACAGTTGAAAAAATATACCATGTCCTTGGGTTGGAAGAATTAATATTATGAAAGTGACTGTACTACCTAAGGCAACCTAAAGATTCAGTGCAATCCCTATCAAATTACCAAGTGCATTTTTCACAGAATTAGAGCAAAAAGCTTACATTTTGTATGGAAACACAAAAGACTTCAAATAGCAGAAACAATCTTGAGAAAGAAGAATGGATCAGGAGGAATCAGACTCGCTGACTCCAGATATCAGATGATTACAGTCATCAAAACAGTATGGTAATGGCACACAGAAATACAGATCAATGGACCAGAATGGAAAGTTCAGAGATAAACCCAGGCGCCTATGGCCACCTGCTGCTACTGCTGCTGCTAAGTTGCTTCAGTCCTGTCCGACTCTGAGCGACCCCATAGACGGCAGCCCACCAGGCTCCTCCGTCCCTGGGAGTCTCCAGGTAAGAACACTGGAGTGGGTTGCCATTTCCTTCTCCAGTACATGAAAGTGAAATGTTAAAGTGAAGTCGCTCAGTCGTGTCTGATTCTTAGCGACCTCATGTACTGCAGCCTACCAGGCTCCTCCATCCATGGGATTTTCCAGGCAAGAGTACTGGAGTGGGGTGCCATTGCCTTCTGGAGGCAAGAATGTACAACGGAGAAAAGACAGTCCCTTCAGTAAGTGCTGTTGGGAAAACTGGACAGCTATTGTAAAATAATGAAGTCACTTCTTATATATATATGTAATATCATAGATGAAAAATAAACTCAAAAAGACCTAAATGTAAGGCCAGACACTATAAAAGTCTTAAAGGATATCATAGGCAGAACACCCTTTGACAAAAGTTGCAACAAGATCCTCTTTGACTCAACTCCTAAAGTAATGGAAATAAAAACAAAAATAAACAAATGGGACCCAATTAAAATGAAAAGCTTTGGTGCAACAAAGGAAACCATAAAGAAGACAAAAAGACAGTGCTCAGAAAGGCAGAAAATAATTGCAAATGAAGCAATTAACAAAGGATTTATCTCCAAAATATACAAAGAGCTCCTGCAGTTCAGTGTCAGAAAAACAAACAACTCAATCAAAAATTGGACAGAAGACCTAAATAGAATTTTCTCCAAAGAAGACATATACATGACCAGTAAAACATGAAGAGATGCTCAATATCACTCATTATTAGAGAAATGAAAATAAAAACTATGATGAGTTATCACCTCACACCAGTCAGAATGGCCATCATCAAAAAGTCTACAAACAAAATGGTGGAGAGGATGTGGAGAAAAAGAAACCCTCTTGCATTGTTGGTGGGAATGTAAACTGATAGAACCACTATTGAGAAACTATGGAGGTTCCTTCAGAAGTTAGTGATAAAACTACATATGACCCAGCAATTCCACTACTGGGCATATATACTGAGAAAACCATAATTCAAAAAGGTACATGTACCCCAATATTCATAGCAGTAGTATTTACATAGCAAGGACATGAAAGCAACCTAAATGTTCATCAACAGATGAATGAAAAAAAAGAAATTGTTATAGATATACACAATGAAATATTACTCAGCCATAAAAAGAAATGCATTTGAATCAGTTCTAATGAGGTGGATGAATAGAGCCTGTTATACAGAATGAAGTAAGTCAGAAAGAGAAAAACAAACATCGTGTACTAACACATCTATATGGAATATGGAAAGATGGTACTGATGAACCTATTTTCAGGCTAGGAATAGAGACATAGACGTAGATAATTGACTTGTGGACTCAGAGGAGATGGAGAGGGTGGGATGAACTGAGAGGGTACCATTAACATATATGCATTACCATGTGTAAAATAGTATGTGGAGAAATATCTGTTTAGTTCTTTGGCTCATTTTTTGATTGGGTCATTTATTTTTCTGGTATTGAGCTGCACGAGCTGTTTGTATATTTTTGAGCTTAATTCTTTGTCAGTTGCTTCATTTGCTATTATTCATTTGCTCCCACTCTGAAGGCAGTCTTTTCACATTGCTTATAGTTTCCTCCATTGTGCAAACCTTTTAAGTTTAATTAGGTCCATTTGTTTATTTTTCTTTTATTTCTGTTACTCTGGAGGTGGGCCATAGTGGATCTTGCTGTGATCTATGTCAGAAAGTGTTCTGCCTATGTTTTCCTCTTGGAATTTTATAATTTATGATCTTACATTTAGATCTTTAATTCATTTTTAGTTTATTTTTGTGTATGGTGTTAGAAAGTGTTCTAGTTTCATTCTTTTACAGGTGGTTGACCAGTTCCCAGCACCACTTGTTAAAGAGATTGTCTTTTCTCCATTGTATATTTTTGCCTCCTTTGTCAAAGATAAGGTGTCCCTAGGTGTGTGGATTTATCTCTGGGCTTTCCATTTTGTTCCATTGATCTATATTTCTGTCTTTGTGCCAGTACCATACTGTCTTGATGTCTGTAGTTTTGTAATACAGTCTGAAGTCAAGCAGGTTGATTCCTCTAGTTCCATTCTTCTTTCTCAAGATTGCTTTGCCAATTCGAGGTTTTTTGTATTTCTGTACAAATTGTGAAATTATTTGTTCTGTTTCTGTGAAAAATACCATTGGTAGCTTGATAGGGATTGCACTGAATCTATAGATTGCTTTGGGTAGTATACTAATTTTCACTATATTGATTCTTCTGATTCATGAACATGTTATATTTCTCCATCTATTTTTGTCATCTTTGATTACTTTCATCAGTGTTTTATAGTTTTCTATATGTAGGTCTTTTGTTTTTAAACAGACATTTCTCCAAAGAAGATGTACATATGGCTAACAAACACATGGAAAAATGCTCAACATCACTCATTATTAGAGAAATGCAAATCAAACCACAGTGAGGTACCATCTCACGCTGGTCAGAATGGCTGCTATCAAAAAGTCTACAAACAATAAATGCTGGAGAGGGTGCAGAGAAAAGGGAACCCTCTTACACTGTTGGTGGGAATGCAAACTAGTACAGCCATTATGGAGAACAGTGTGGAGATTCCTTAAAAAAGTGAAAATAGAACTGTCATATGACCCAGCAATCCCACTGCTGGGCATACACACTGAGGAAACCAGAATTGAAAGAGACACATGTACCCCAATTTTCATCACAGCACTGTTTACGATAGCTAGGACATGGAAGCAACCTAGATGTCCATTGGCAGATGAATGGATAAGAAAGCTGTGGTATATATACACAATGGAATATTACTCAGCTATTAAAAAGAACACATTTGAATCAGTTCTAATGAGGTGGATGAAACTGGAGTCTATTACACAGAGTGAAGAAAGCCAGAAAGAAAAACACCAGTACAGTACATTAGCACATATATATATAATTTAGAAAGATGGTAACAACCCTATATGTGAGACAACAAAAGAGACACAGATATAAAGAACAGACTTTTGGACTCTGTGGGAGAAGGCGAGGGTGGGATGATTCGAGAAAATAGCATCAGAATATGTATATTACCATATTGAAATAGATCACCAGTCGAAGTTCGATACAGAGAACAGGGCACTCAAAGGCAGTGCACTGGGAAAACCCAGAGGGATGGGATAGGGAGGGAGGTGGGAGAGGGGTTCAGGATGGGGAGCACATGTACACATGTGGCTGATTCATGTCAGAGTATGTCAAAAACCACCACAATATTATAGTAAAGTAATTAGCCTCCAATTAAAGTAAATAAATTAAAAAAATAAAATTATGTTTCTATTGAAGGTAAAAAAAAAAAAATAACAACCCTATATGTGAGACAACAAAAGAGACACAGATATAAAGAACAGACTTTTGGACTCTGTGGGAGAAGGCGAGGGTGGGATGATTCGAGAAAATAGCATCAGAATATGTATATTACCATATTGAAATAGATCACCAGTCGAAGTTCGATACAGAGAACAGGGCACTCAAAGGCAGTGCACTGGGAAAACCCAGAGGGATGGGATAGGGAGGGAGGTGGGAGAGGGGTTCAGGATGGGGAGCACATGTACACATGTGGCTGATTCATGTCAGAGTATGTCAAAAACCACCACAATATTATAGTAAAGTAATTAGCCTCCAATTAAAGTAAATAAATTAAAAAAATAAAATTATGTTTCTATTGAAGGTAAAAAAAAAAAAAAGTATGTGGAATGCCACTGTATAGCAAAAGGAGCTCAGCTTGGTGCTGTCTGATGACCTAGAGAAATTGGAAGTGGGTGTGGTGTGGGAAGGAGGCTCAAGAGGAAAGGGGTATATATGTACTTATAGCTGATTCACGTTGTACAGTGGAAACTAGCACAACATTATAAAGGAATTATCCTCCAATTAAAAACAAAGTCAACTGGAAGAAATATTTCAAAAATGATAACTGTATATAGGTGATACCTCTGACTAATTTCAAATTGGCAAACAATTACATTTAATTTCAGGGTGGTAAAGGAAATGGCAAAGGTGAACATCGACATACTGGGAATCAGTGAACTAAAATGGACTGTAATGGGCAACCCGATGACCATTATATCTACTACTGTCAGCGAGAACCCCTTAGAAGAAATGGAGCAGGCATCATAGTCAAAAAAAGAGTCCAAAATGCAGTACTTGGATTCAATCTCAAAAATGACAGACTGATCTCTGTTCATTTCCAAGGCAAACCATTCAATATCATAGTAATGCAAGTCTGTACCTCAGCCAGTAATGCTGAAGAAGCTGAAGTTTAATGGTTCTAGGAACACCTATAAGACCTTCTAAAACTAACACCCAAAAAGATGTCCTTTCATCATAGGGGACTAGAATACAAAAGTAGGAAGTTAAGAGATTCCTGGAGTAACAGGCAAATTTGGCCTTGGAGTACAAAATGAAGCAGGGCAAAGGCTAACAGAGTTTTTCCAAGGGAATGTACCGGTTATACCAAACATCCTCTTCCAACAACAGAAGAGAAAACTCTACACATGGACATCACTAGATGGGCAACCCCAAAAACAGATGGATTATATTCTTTGCAGCCAAAGATGGAGAAGCTCTACACAGTCAGCAAAAACAAGACCAGGAGTGGACTGTGGCTCAGATCATGAACTCCTTATTGCCAAATTCAGACTTA
The DNA here is from genome assembly GCA_006410635.1 of Cephalophus harveyi. Taxonomy (NCBI): domain Eukaryota; kingdom Metazoa; phylum Chordata; class Mammalia; order Artiodactyla; family Bovidae; genus Cephalophus; species Cephalophus harveyi. The sequence goes on along the minus strand of SJYT01048568.1, from coordinate 950,293 downwards.
AATTGAAGAAAGTGGGGAAAACCACTAGACCATTCAGATATGACCTAAATCAAATCACTTATTTTTATACAGTGAAAGTGACAAATAGATCCAATGGATTATACCTGATAGACAGAGTGCCTGAAACAGTGGACAGAAGTTTGTAACAGTGTATAGGATGCAGTGATCAAGACCATCCTCAAGAAAAAAAGTGCAAAAAGGCAAAATGGTTGTCTGAGGAGGCCTTACAAATAGCTGAGAAAAGAAGACAAGCAAAAAGCATAGGAGAAAAGGAAAGATATACCCATTTGAATGCAGAATTCCAAAGAACATCAAGGAGAGATAAGGAAGCCCTCCTCAGTGATCAGTGCAAAGAAATAGAGGAAAACAATAGAATGGAAAAGACTAGAGATCTCTTCAAGAAAATTTGAGATACCAAGGGCACACTTCATGCAAAGATGGGCTCAATAAAGGGCAGAAATTACATGGACCTAACAGAAGCAGAAGATATTAGGAGGATGTGGCAAGAATAGACAGAAGAACTGTGCAAAAAAGATCTTCATGACACAGATGACCATGATGGTGTGATCAGTGGACTAGAGCCAAATATCCTGGAATGTGAAGTCAAGTGGGCCTTAGAAAGCATCACTACGAACAAAGCTAGTGGAGGTGCTGGAATTCCAGCTGAGCTAATTCAAATCCTAAAAGATTGCTATGAAAGTGCTGCACTCAATATGCCAGCAAATTTGAAAAGCTCAGCAGTACACAGGACTGGAAAAGTTCAGTTTTCATTCTAATCCAAAGAAAGGCACTGCCAAAGGATGTTCAAACTACCACACAATAGCACTCATCTCACATGCTAGCAAAGTAATGCTCTAAATTCTCCAAGCCAGGCTTCAACAGTATGTGAACTGAGAACTTCCATATGTTCAAGCTGGATTTAGAAAAGGCAGAGGAACCAGAGATCAAATTACCAAAATCTGTTGGATCATGGAAAAAGCAAGAGAGTTCCAGAAAAACACCTACTTCTGCTTTATTGACTATGTCAAAGCCTTTGACAACAAACTGAAAAATACTTAAAGATATGGCAATACCAGACCACCTGTCCTGCCTCCTGACAAATCTGTGTGCAAGCTAAGAAGCAACAGTTAGCACTGGACATGGAGCAACAGATTGTTTCCAAATCAGGAAAGGAGTATATCAAGGCTGTATATTTTCACCCTGATTATTTAACTTATATGAAGTGTTCATCATGCTAAGTGCCAGGCTGGTTGAAGCACATGCTGGAATCAAGACTGCTGGGAGAAATATCAATAACCTTAGATATGCAGATTATAACACCCTTATGGCAGAAAGCAAAGAAGAACTAAAGAGCCTCTTGATGAAAGTGAAAGAGGAGAGTGAAAAAGTTGGCTTAAAGCTCAACATTCAGAAAACGAAGATCATGGCATCTGGTCCTATCACTTCATGGCAAATAGATGGGGAAACAATGGGAACAGTGGCTGACTTTATTTTGGGGGGCTTCGAAATCACTGCAGATGGTGACTTCAGCCATGAAATTAAAAGACACTTGCTGCTTGGAAGAGAAACTATGACCAACCTAGACAGCATATTAAAAAACGGAGACATTATTTTGCCAACAAAGGTCTGTCTAGTCAAAGCTATGGTTTTTTCAGTGGTCATGTATGGATGTGAAAGCTGGACCATAAAGAAAGCTGATCACTAAAGATTTGATGCCTTTGAACTGTGGTGTTGGAGAAGACTCCTGAGAGTCTCTTGGTCTACAATGAGATCCAACCAGTCCCTCCTAAAGGAAATCAGTCCTGAATATTCCTTGGAAGGACTGATGGTGAAGCTGAAACTCCAATATTTTGGCCACCTGATGCAAAGAACTGAGTCATTGTAAAAGACTTTGATGTTGGGAATTATTGAAGGCAGAGGAGAAGGGGATGACAGAGGATGAGATGGTTGGATGGCATCATTGATTTGATAGACATAAGTTTGAGCAAGCTCCAGAACTTGGTGATGAACAGGGAAGCTTGGGATGCTGCATTCCAAGGGGTTGCAAAGAGTCAGACATGACTGAGCAACTGAACTGAACTGAAAGGATACATTAATAAATGTCTAATAACAGCTGGCACACACACAAGTTTAAAAATTGTTTAGGAAAAAAAATGTAGTGGAAAAGCTTATTTAGGTAGAAATTTAAAGGAGATATTTGAACAAAGTAGATCCAAAGGGTCTATACTAAAACAGTAATATATAAAATCATAATCTGAAAGAATGTTGAAGAGACTTTGTGTAACTGAGTAAAAAAGAAAAAAAAAAAATGAGTATTTCGTTTTATTCCAGAAGCAAAGTTATGTATTTGAGCAGGAGAAGGAATGAGTTGTCAGTTTGCATTCCGGTAAAATCTTTGTTATACATGTATGCCTAAGATACATATTTTGATGCTATTTCAGCAATTATTCTCATTAACAATATCAGTCCAGTTAAAAGAGACTTAAGTGCTTGTAAGGTTTAAATCTTGGTACAAGTCTGATATTGAAAATAGTAGAATATTAGTTATGTTTCCCCCTCTGGGAGCCATGGACAGAGGAGCCTGGCAGGCTACTTACTATCCATGGGGGTCTCAAGAGTCAGACACAACTTAGCAACTTAACCACCGCCACCTCTGGGAGCCGTGAGAGTTAGTCTCAAAGTTCCACTTGCAAGTATATGATTGACAGCAGACTCCAGGTTCCCTGCTCTGAAGTCTATCAAGGCATTTTCACAGAAGCCATGCTTTCCATGGCCTGCCGCTCCTGTACAGCACAGGCGGGACTCTAAAGTAGGTCTGTTCCTGGCAGACTCAGGGCTTCGCTGATAGGTGTCTGGGGCTCAGGCTACCTGAGCGCCTGGCTGAAGCTCCCTTGAACTGCAGGACAGTCTAGGATGCTTCCATCAGGCCTTTATTTCATCTCTCCTTCCCTTGGAGCCAGGCTTGTATCAGGTGTTGGTGTCTCTCCCTGCCTCTCCTGGCTCCCTCCCCATTTCCTCACACAGACATTTTCCTTAATAAAATTCTTGCATGTTTAATCCCATCTTGGATCTGTTTTTCGGCAGGCCTGGTCTAATATTTCTCCTTATTTCAATGAAATTGCATGTTAAACGTATCTCATAAAGGTCTAACCCAAATAGGATTTGTGAGTATTTTTAATTTCTTTGACCTTTAATGTAATTATTCCAGGTGGTAGTTTTAAGCCTTTGTTCATTCCCTAAAGGAATCTAATTACATCTCTGGGATGGCAAATATCACTCATGATTACATGTTTTGGCTCAGCATAGTAGATTCATAGTAGTAGTCTTTTTTTTTTTTTTTTTAAAGTAGAGGCAGTGAATTTTGGGGGTAACTACTAAAGCCGTTATCACCAAGCCATTATCAGCATTCATTATATATACTGAAGTTTATATAGTTTTAAGTTACATTGATGGTATTAGGAGGCTTTTAGGATGATTGCTCTGAAGTGGAAGTTTGGGTTATAAGATGTCATTATTTTTCTCAAAGCTGTTCAGGTTAGCATTGCATCTGATGGTATACCAACCAGGAGTCATCTGTGTGAATTTAGGTAGAAACAAAAGCTTGAATGAGTTAGATGTATTTACAAATATGATTTGAAAAACTCAGCAGTGGCCACAGGACTGGAAAAGGTCAGTTTGCATTCCAATCCTAAAGAAAGACAATGCCAAAGAGTGCACAAACTACCACACAATAGCACTCATCTCACACAGTAGTAAAATAATGCTCAAAATTCTCCAAGCCAGGCTTCAACAGTACGTGAATAATGAAATTCCACATGTTCAAGCTGGATTTAGAAATGCCAGAGGAACCAGAGATCAAATTGCCAACATCCTCAGGATCATCAAAAAAGCAAGAGACTTCCAGAAAAAGATCTACTTTTGCATTATTGACTATGCCAACTTCTTTGACTGTGTGGATCACAACAAACTGTGGAAAATTCTGAAAGAGATGGGCATACCAGACCACCTGACCTGCCTCCTGAGAAATCTGTATGCAGGTCAAGAAGCAACGGTAATAACTGGGGATGGAACAACAGACTGGTTCCAAATAGGAAAAGGAGTGCATCAAGATTGTATTTTGTCACCATGATTATTAAACTTATATGCAGTGTACATCATGAGAAACGCTGGGCTGGAAGAAGCACAAACTGGAATCAAGACTGCCAGGAGAAATATCGATAGCCTTAGATATGCAGATGATGCCACCCTTAAGGCAGAAAGCAAAGAACTAAAGAGCCTCTTGATGAAAGTGAAAGAGGAGAGTGAAAAAGTTAGCTTAAATTTAAAACAATGATCACTTTATTATTCTGTCTGGAGTTCTCAGGAGAATTTTGAATACATTTTAAGACCAAATGCTCTCTTTTAGTAATTTTTTTCTCATGATTGATACTTATTAAACTTTTTCAGTGTCAATGTAATATCCTTATTTCTCCTTTCTTCTCAGATTAGTATGCTAAGTCACTTCAGACGTGTCCGACTCTGTGCGACCCCATAGACGGCAGCCCACGCTCCCCCGTCCCTGGGATTCTCCAAACAAGAACACTGGAGTGGGCTGCCATTTCCTTCTCCCCAGATTAGTATATATGTTAGAAATTCAGTGATGAATTTAAGTGAGTTGGTAAATGTGTATTTGAGGGCAAAAGTTAGGAAAATTTTTAGAGATTCATTAGATTTAAGAAAGAGGATGGCCATTGATCAGAAATAATTCATGAAGTCAGTTTCAATTCTGTAGTTATCTAAAGTTAACTCCAAAATCTATTGTCAAGGAATAGACAATAGCAAAATCAACTGTCTACCATATGGTGTAGAAGAGAAAATGGCTTTAGCTGTTAATCACTAAACACTTTTTAAACAATGAGAGATAGTTAAAAGGAGTGAGACTGTTTCAGATCCACATATGAATGACATAGTTATGTTAAGCTGGAGTAATTCTTGTTTACTGAGTATTCTTTAATATTAAAACCATTGATTTTTTAATGAGCAGACTCTTTACTGGTTTTTTAAAGTTATGCACAATACAGAATATAGATTTTGATTATGAAAACTTACATGATTCTGTTTTCAATGGATGGTATCCATGTTCTGTTGCTCTTCGTGCTGGTTAATGTCTAGGTTATTCTTTAATATTAAAACCATTGATTTTTTAATGAGCAGACTCTTTACTGGTTTTTTAAAGTTATGCACAATACAGAATATAGATTTTGATTATGAAAACTTACATGATTCTGTTTTCAATGGATGGTATCCATGTTCTGTTGCTCTTCGTGCTGGTTAATGTCTAGGTTAACGTTACTGATATTGAAAGGTTGCTGCTGAACCATGAAAGATGCTGGGTTTCTTGGCCTCCAGAGGAGAATTCAATCTAGGTGCAAGACAAGGCTTGATCGCTAGAGCTTTTGTGTAATAAAGTTTTATTAAAGTATAAAAGAGATAGAGAAAGCTTCTGATATAGACATCAGAAGGAGGTAGAAAGAGTATCCCCTCCCTAGTGTTAGCAATGGAGTTATATACTTTTTAATTAGTTATAGTGAATCAAAAGATTGTCTGGAGGTTGTAAAGACCTTACTAGATCCACTCCCATAATTTACATTTTAAGATAACAAGATTAGCCAGATTTTTCCAGAAACTGCCCTCAAGCAGGATATATTATTGTTATATAATCCTAAGGAATGTAGAGGGGGAAAAAAAAATTGTCCTTTCCTCCTCGAGAATTCCAGACCCCTCTCTCCTTGGGGACCCCCAGACTTCTTATCAACCTGCTTAGGAATTGCCTCTCTCAATATAATGCAAGTGCAGAATCAATCCCTGCAATTGCATATCTCCTTAAATTTTGAACCCTGGGTGCCATGCTTCCTTCACCCGAGTTCCAGCCCTGTTGTTATCCTCTCTCTTATGATACTACAGAGAAGGCAATGGCAACCCACTTCAGTACTCTTGCCTGGAAAATCCCATGGATGGAGGAGCCTGGTAGGCTGTATTCCATGGGGTCACTATACATCTTAATTCCTTGACTTGACAGACACTATTTCCAGTAATCTTTCTTTTCATTCACTTGTTTTTAGGGTCATACTTTAGACCTTGTTACTATCAAAGATTACACCACTTCCAAAACATAGATATCAGGCATCCCATTTTTTATCAACTCTACTAACTTTACAGTGCACTTGATCTAGTATCCTCACTGGATGAATTCTCATGCCTAATTGAGAAATTGAATGTTATTGTCCGCATCATACTCTTTTTCATGTGCTCATTTTCCCATTTTCCATGCTTAGAATCAGTTACTGAAATCATCACCTTACATGCATCTACATTTCTCCATCATCTAAATTTACCAGGTTAAATCCAAGGCTTCCATTCCAAACCTATAACCAACAGATGGGTAGATATATTGGAAAAAAAAAAAAAAGGAAACAACCAACAGACAGAAAACTCACTGACTGGTGTCAGTTTTCACAGTTTAAGCTTTCCTTCAGCTCTGTCCAGTTATTCTACTACACTTCCCTAGTCAACTTTTCTCCTATTTTTCAACATTTATTTTACAGTTTCTCCTTGTCAGACCTTCAACATCTATTTCTTATTCTTCAGTCCCAGCTAATAAAGTAGTCAAAACACAAACCTCATCTTAATATATTACCCTCAATTTATCAATTTCCCTGTATTTGTGTTCATATTCTCAACCTTCTATTATGATGATGAACAACTTCAAAATCTATATAAGACCATTCCTTTTGTTGTATTCCCATGTGCTTACTTAAGGATTTTACTTCTGAATTACCTCCTCCATATCCTGGGTCATAAATTTTTCCTTTTTACCAAATCAATCCACTAGTATAACCAATATGTCAAATTAATCATTCTGATCTTAAAAATTTAAGAAAGCTATCCCCTTGACTTTATATCTGCATCTATATCCAGCTGTTTTATATTTCTTTCCTTCTCTTTAGAACAAAACTCCTTGAAAAGTTTTGTACTTGTAGGGAGAGAATGAGTGTTCTATAACAGGGATTAATTATAGGACTTCCCTGGTGGCTCAGACTGTAAAGCGTCTGTCTACAACGCGAAAAGACCCGGATTTGATCCCTGGGTTGGGAAGATCCCCTGGAGAAGGAAATGGCAATCCAGTCCAGTACTATTGCCTGGAAAATCCCATGGACAGAGGAGCTTGGTAGGCTACAGTCTGTGGGGTTGCAAAGAGTTGGACACGACTGAGCGACTTCACTTCACTTCACTTCATGGCAGGGAGGAGCTGGGAACAAGACTACAAAAGGGGGAGTTGGAGGATCAAAGAAAAGTTTCTGATCACTTTTCTGAAACCCTGGTGTGGGTGAACAAGCTAGAGGCTTCTGGAAAGCCAGACAGGTCTAACTGCCAGAGTGGGGCCATGAAGCAGAGCAAGAGAAGTCCAGGGAAGGCTCTTGCCTCTGGACCTGGTGGTGGGTCTGGGGTTGCTGTGGGTTAGCAGGGCTTGCAATAAGGAAGAAGAATTACCTGTGGAACAAGAAGAGAGCAGTGGTGACTGCTTCATTTTGTCTGCAAGTTTCTTTGTTGTCCAGCTCTAATCCAGAACCATAGAGAGAATGGGCTTTTATAAAACACGGTTCCAATCTCCTCAAGTCACCACAGCAGAGAAGCACCACAGCACCCATTGCATCAACTCTTCCTGCTTTTCATTCTTGTTTTAATGCATTCACATCTACATTTTATTCCCATCGTGTCATTTAGTAAGTTCTTATTAAGTTTACAAGGAAACTCTTGTCATAAAATGCAATGATAATTTCTTAAACATTGTGTTCATTAACTTTTCAGCTGTATTTGATGTAGCTCTTGAAAAAATTCTTTCCCTTGATTTAGGGATATACAGTCTATTTCTTTCTTCCTCGTTGGCTAGATCCTTCCATTCTCCTTTGCAGGTGTTTTCCTTCTTCCTGATTTCTATCAGTTGGAGTACCCTAGATCTGCTTGCTTAGTCCTCACCTTCTTTGCTGCCTGTGTTGCTCTGCAAGGCTTCCCAGGTGGAGCTAGTAGTAAAGAACCTTACTGCTGATGCAGGAGACATAAGAGACCTGGGCTTGATCCCCGGGTTGGGAAGATCCCCTGGCGGAGAGCATGGCAACCCACTCCAATATTCTTGCCTGGAGAACCCCATGGATGGAGGAGCCTGGTGGGCTATAGTCCATAGGGTCACAGTCACACAAAGTCGGTCATGACTGAAGCAACTTAGCATGCATTCACACACACATCACTCTACAGAGGATCTCATGAATTCCCACTGTTTAAATATCATGTATATCCTGATATACACTCATATTATTTTGTTAGTCTTAACCTCTCCTCTAATTTCTAGACTTGTTTATATAGCTGCCAACTTGACACCCTTATCTCGGTGTCTAATAGAGATCTTAAACATAACATTTCCGACAAAGAAGTCTTTACCACCCTCCTTAAATCTGATATTTCCCAAATAGTTCCCCATAATATATAATATTATTTTCTCAGTTGCTAAGACACAAAATTACCAAGTTATCCTTAGTTTCTCTCCTACCCTTACTCTCCTTCTACCTTTATTTTTAAAATATTTTCCTTAATTAGATAATTTCTCACTACCTTCTCTTCTTCCACCCTAGTACAAACTAGTACCAACTTTCAATAGACCCATGTAATAATCTCCTAAAATATTTTACTGTTTCCACTCTTTTTTTTTTATTAATGGCTTGAAATACCAATTTATTATTTCAGTGTTCTTTGATCAGAAGTCCAACACAGCAGGACTGGTTACTCTGCTCAGAAACCTACAAAGTTAAAATCAAGATCTCAACCAGGCTGTGTTCCTTTCTGGAGACTTTATGGAAGATCCTGCTTTCAAGCTCAGGCCCATCATTGGCAAAATCCAGTTCACTCTAGTTATAGGACTGAGGTCTCCATTTGCTTGCCAGCCAGCCTCCTCCATGGAGAAGGTGGTGACACCCCACTCCAGTACTCTTGCCTGGAAAATCCCATGGACGGAGGAACCTGGTAGGCTGCAGGCCATGGGGTCGCTAAGAGTTGGACACGACTGAGCAACTTCACTTTCCCTTTTCACTTTCATGCGTTGGAGAAGGAAATGGCAACCCACTCCAGTGTTCTTGCCTGGAGAATTCCAGGGACAGGGGAGCCTGGTGGGGTGCCATCTATGGGGTCGCACAGAGTCGGACACGACTGAAGCGACTTAGCAGCAGCAGCAGCAGCAGCAGCAACAGCAGCCTCCTCCATCTTCACACCAGCCTCAGCACATTGAATACTTCTCATACTTTGAATCAATTCAATTTCCTCTTCTGCCTCTTCTTTTAAGGCCTCCTGGGATTACATTAGGCTGTCCTAGATAATCCAGGATAAAATCACTATTTTAAGATTAACTGATTAATAATCCTAATTACATTTCAAAGCCCCCTTGCTATGTGAGGTTAACATATTAACAGGTGTGGTATCTCATCATTTTTAGTCCTGGGGATTAGTTTTGAAATGTTCTTAGGGCCATAATTCTGCCTACCCATTTTTTCATAGGTAGTAAGGGACAGAGCAGGGACGTATACCCGATTCTGTTTTATTTTTTGACTTTAGTTCTGTTTCCTCCTTAACTTTTACCTGAGCTGTATAAGCGCAAACCAGTAATATCTGAGGGTGCTGGTGAGATGGTAGAGTGTAATGTCTAAACCACACACTCTAAAGCAGTCCTGCTGCTGCTGCTGCTAAGTCGCTTCAGTCATGTCCGACTCTGTGCGACCCCATAGACAGCAGCCCACCAGGCTCCCCTGTCCCTGGGATTCTCCAGGCAAGAACATGGTCCTAGCTGTAGTCAAGTCTTCAGTCCTCTCCTTTGTAGAATGGGTATGATATCAATATTTACGTCTAGAGTTGTCAGAATTAAGTGGCTTAGTATACATAAAAGACTTGAGAACATTGCCTGGCATACAGCAAACATCATAAAAGTAATTTTATTTTATTTTAATTTTTTAAAATATTTTATTTTATTTTTTTTTACTTTACAATACTGTATTGGTTTTGCCCTACATGAATCTGCCACAGGTGTAATGAGTTCCCAACCCTGAACCCCCCTCCCACCACCCTCCCCATGTCGTCTCTCTGGGTCATCCCAGTGCACCAGCCCCAAGCATCCTATATCCTGTATCAAGGTGTGAGAAAGAAAAAGACAGAGGACAGCAGTTGAGAAGTGATTTTTCCCATTCTATTACACTGTGAGTATTTATACCTTGTGTAAAAGGTGAAGTGTTAGTGATTATAACACTGCCTTACTTTTCAGTTGATACTGTAAGAAGTTTCTTCAACAAGTTTCAACCTATTTTGAGAGTAAGGAATATATAATGGGGACTTCATGAATTTTTTTAATGTCTATTTCCAAACAGGTTATTAGGTGGGAAAAAAGTTGTAAAAACATGTTTTTCTATTAAAGTTTTATTTTAAGAAGGATATGGAGAGTTTTATTTATTGAAGCAGCTGCTCTGAGAGCAAAATCACAACATAGTTGTTAAATAGTTAAAATAATCTCTGTGATTGATGGACCCTTGCTATGACATAGCAGCAGATATCCTCCATGGTTGACTCCAAGGTATAATATGAAGGTATTTACAAGACTTGCATCTGCCCTAAAATGCCATGTTCCTTGGCTGATACAGCTATGGAAACTGCTCTTAATGTCTAACAAGATACTCTTGTTAATATTCATGATATCCAGGAGGAAGTCTTCATCAGTGAAATAGCACCTGGTAATTAGGTGATGAAGAGAAAAAGAAGAGCTGTTTCTTTTCTTGCACCGATGCTTAGGAAAAGAATTTTCCCAGTGAAATTATATATTTGCCTACTGGATTATTTATAGTATAAACATATTGGTAAAATCTTAAATAATAGTAGAATAAAAATAGATTGCATGTCTCTAATTTTCTAGAGAATGAAAGAATGGAAACAATATATAGAACAGCAGATGAGAGGGAAGAAAAGAAGGAAAAAGGAAGGAAAAAGGAAAGCAGAAGTAAGAACTAATGTATCAGTTATAACAATAAATATGAGTTGAACTCAATTATAAGACAAAAGATTCACAAAGTCACAAAGCAAATTCTACTACATACTGTTCAAGAAATTATTGTTCAGTCACTAAGTTGTGTCCAGTTCTTTGTGCCCCATGGACTGCAGCACGTCAGACTTCCCTGTCCTTGATCAGCTCCTGGAATTTACTCAAACTCATGTCCATTGAGTCAATGATGCCATCCAAGCATCTTATCCTCGGTCACCTCCTTCTCCTCCTACCCTCAGTCTTTCCCAGCATCAGGGTCTTTTCCAGACTCAGCTCTTTACACAGCTTAAAAATAAAATGATGAGAAAATATGTAAGGGAAGTGCAATTAAACAGAGAAATGAGGATTAAACATTTGCCTTTAAATTGATTGTTTCTTTATTATTTCTATTTCCACTCTTTCCTTATAGTCTTTTGTCCAAAGAGACATTAGAATGTGCTTTCAAAAATATAGATGGATTTTCATGCACAATGGATTCTTATCACACATATTCATTTTTCTAGTTTGAAAGGTTACATTATCTTACATCATTATTGCTTTTCCTACCACTTAGAGATAAGGTTCTTACTACTGTCTCTTTTCTACCCGTGGCTCCTACCATTCTGCCCTACTAGTTGCTCCTCAGGCATATGAAAGTCATGATTACATTTTGGTTTCTATTCTTTTGAACTTTGATCTCCTGTTCAACCTATTTGTCTTGAAATCTATTTGTCTTGAAACTTTCTTTCTTTTGATTCTGGGATTCCATTTCTTCCAGTTTAACCCTTTTTTTTTTTTTTGTCACCCTTCTAAAATTTCTTCTGTCCATTGGGTATGGCTGTAGTGGGCCAAATGCAGATGATGTTGGAAGCATTAATTATCGATAGAGTAGGACTGGTGAGGAAAGGCACCAAAAATTTTGAGGAGCTCTTTTAACTTTATGAATGCTCTGTCCCATTTGTATTGGTTTAGCTGAAATTAGTTAGAAATATACAGTATCAAGTGAACTCCAGAAGTCATGAGAAATCACTGATGCCCTACTAAATTTCTATTCCAGAGATGTTCATGTTGGATAAAATATGATCCAGGAAATATGCTTTTATGATATTCTCTTGCAAATCAGTGTTCCGTGTGCCCGGCAAGCTCTCCTGTCCTCCTAACTCAAGAAAAGCTACCTTCACTATCACCACCTCTACAGGCTTTCATGAGATACATAATTTAGTAAAATAGCTCAACCTAAGATATTGTAATCTGGATGATGAGGAAATACATCAACATTAACGCAAATAGGCAGTAATCTGAAATTGTAGACTTTGAGGACTTACCAGCAAGGAGTGAATGATATAAAGATTTTATTCATTGTGGTAAGATTGATAGAGGAGGTAATTTTAAAATATTTTTTATTATGGAACCTTGTTGATCTTTTAGATCTTGTTGATCTAAGGTTGATCGTTTAAATTTCTTTTGTTTTAGGTTCCCAAAACTAAGGGTATTATGGCTTGTGACTAGTCTATGGAAATAAACTTGAGTATGGAATTAGAAAACGGGAACCTCCATGTTAGCAGTAATAGATGCTCAGGGGTAAATGAGATTGATTTTGTTTGCATATAAATAGTTTTTCATAAAAAAGATAGTAACGTATTTTAAAAGATGAAATATCATGCTCTGAAAAGATGATTGCATCTTGGAAGTCCATTCAATAGACTATCATAACGTGACCGTCAGCAATTGTATTCTAAACAAAGCAGAGTTGTTAGATCTGAAAATGCTTCTCCTGCAGCATTTTGCTAACCTCTGTGAGAGCAGAGCGGCCATCTCTTACGAACTCTCCACTCATTCCAGCAATAATGGTGTGTTCTTTGGCTTCTTAGACTGGAGTTGTTTCTGTATCAGATTACTGCTTTGCAAATGAGCAGCAATTTTTTTCTACTGTGGTCTTGTGGTCTAATATTAATACATTTTCACAATGAAAACCATGGGGATTAGATAATTTTTCTAGGTTTGTATCCCATGGGATATCTAACCTACGATGCTTGTTTTAATTGAATTACCATGTTTTCCATATGAGTGAGTGACTGAATAATGAAGACTTATGGGACCAAATTTTAATGCCCCATACATTAATATGAGCAATGGGGGGAAACATATGATTTTACTTTAAGTAAAATCTTTCAGTAGCAAATGTTTCACCTCTTCTCTCTTTTTTTTTCCCCCAAAGCAAATGAGTGTTTCAGCACTGCAGAACACCAGCCAGTGGAGCCTTCTGCAGTGGCGTTCAGCGAATGGGAAAGAGCATCTTTGAGATTTTCTTTTAGACTTTGGAATATGAAAGGAGATTCTGGGTATGGGCCAGTGTTTCTGGAGTAATGAAACTGGCTGACTCCTTTTCCTACTGGAGTAGGATAACTTGCCTTTTTTTTTTTTCTCCCCACATGTCAGGTATACTTTGCATCAGCCATGTAGACCTATCAACCCATCAATATGAATAGTCATGGGGTATCTAATAGGAAAATTGGGTGCAACCACTTTAAATTTCAACAGAGATGAATTTGTACAATCTTTTTCTCTTTCTAGTATCATCATGATAACCTCAAAGTCAAAAACAATTAGGCAAAAAGGGAAAAATATATCTTGATTTTTACATCAGAAACATTCCCTGAGCTGCGGTTATTAGGCTAAAAATAAATCCTCTGTAGTAAATTTTGTGCATACTTTTGCCAGAAGTTATTACATTTAGTTACATCTGAAATCAGTTAGGTGTTTTATTTTCTATTTCACTGTTAAATAATAATTCTACTATAAAAGTATGTATATTTATTACCTTAAGTGAAAGTGAAAGTGAAGTTGCTCAGTCGTGTCCGACTCTTTGTGACCCCATGTACTGTAGCCTACCAGGCTCCTCTGTCCATGGGATTTTCCAGGTAACAGTACTGGAGTGGATTGCCATTTCCTTCTCCAGGGGATCTTCCCGACCCAGGGATCGAACCCGGGTCTCCCACATTGTAGACAGACATTTTACCATCTGAGCCACCAGGGAAGTCCCTTAACCTGAGTTTAATTGAGTAGAACATGAGAAGGAATGTAATATATTGACAAAGTATTGTTTTTGTAGGCCACACTTAAAAAAAGAATTCTATCATCTTCAGATTCTAACACAGTGGTGATTGTTATGTGTTAGTTTGTTTACTACTTTGGGCTTCTCTGAGAAAAAAATCAGGAAAAATTTTGGGGCATTGTTTTAGTAACTTAGGGATATAGCATAGATTTTGGTCTTCAAATTCTGGTACTTCCTAACTCTAGTTCGGGCATCAGTTCCTTTATCTATGTAATGGGGTTATCAGCACTTACCTCACAGGATTTTTCTGATTAAATGAAATAGTACTTTTAAAAGATTCAGTAAGTATCATGTAATAAATGCTCAGTAAATGTGAGGTCCCCTTTCTTCCCTCTCTCCCTCTGGAAACTTCTACCATGTGTGAATGAGAGGGGAAAAAAAAAAAAAAAGACATTTCTTTTCTGGTTTTCTCTCCTTTTAAAAAGCCATAAGTATTTAAGGAAAATACTATAGTAGATTTTGAGATGGATAAAACACATGCATTTGGTTTATTAACTTTCTAGTTAAGAGATTTATTCCCTAGCTCGTTTAAATATTTTGAGAAACATACTGTTACATTTAAACATGAAATCTGTCTCCCTTACACTTCATGAAGCTTTTCCAGTTTCCTGTCTTCAAGTTAGGAAATGATGAGGTTGAAAGCATTCTGGCCTTAAGACACCGACATTTCTGAGCCAACCACAAGAGTTCATTCAACTTCTCATAAATGCCTTCAAATGTAAAACATTTGGGCCATAGACTTAGTCAAGGGACATGATACCAGCCTCCTTTGTGTGCCATTTGTCAGACCTTGATTTGTTGAGTACCAGGTTTCAAAGCTTGACTTTTCTTCTCAGGCACTGCATACCGTTGAGGGTATCTCGTTCCCTCATGTTTGTAGTCCTTTCTGCCCATGATTTACTTCCTAGTCTGCCCAGCTTCATATTGTCATAGTTATTTTGCCTGCGGTTTCTTCCTTCCTTAAATACTTTTTTTTAGGGTTGTAGAAAGGGTATATAAGGTCTGACTCATTCAAGGGAGCTTCAATTTATATTTTTGACAAATATTTGCCCTAAATAATATGGGTAGAGTACCATTATTTTGGTATATCTCTTGTTGATAATAGCCTCAGTCTTGACCTCTCAGTATAAATAAATAGGATCTCATAGTTTGTAACCATGGAGAAAGCAAGAGTTTACAAACATTTATACACAGTTTTAAAGCTTCCCTGGAGGAAAATGGATGCAACTGAAGGGAACATAAATTATCTTTAAAGATGTTTCTCAGATTGGATTGTTCTTAATAAATAACTCCATTCTACACATTTTCTTTCTTGGAGCCAAGTTCTGCCTTTGGTTTGTTGGCTTGTTCTGTTTGCTCACAGAGGGAGGTCCACATGGGAAAGCATGTGGTTGTCTCAACTTTAAAGAATTTAAGAAAAGGAAAGACATGCATTGCTGAGAAGGTTTATTCATTTCAGTCAATGAGTATTTATTGAGTGTCTACTATGTGATCTTCACTGGCAGCTTGTTAGATAGATACATGGAAAGCTAGTCAGTGACACAGGATAGCAGACATCAAAGTACAAAAGGACTCCATATTACTGTAGAACAGTGGTTCTCAACTGGGATGATTTTGCCCTCCAGAGGGATTTGGCCTTGTCTGGAGACATTCTTGACTGTCACAACTATTTGCTGCTGACATCTCAAGGCGGGCAGCCTTTGTAGAATGTTTCATAGCATCCTGCAGTACACAGCCCAGACCCCACAACAAAGAATCATCTGGTCCAGTAATGCAGAAGCTGAAGAACCTTGCTTTAGAAATGTCACAGCAGAGAGATTATCCATCACGTAGAAAAAAAGCCTCCGGTTTGCAAAATTCTCAGAAAACAATAATATAACCTTTAAAATACTCTTTCTTCTTTTTTGAAGAAGCTACCATATAGGTGTTGATTAATATCCTTGTTTTTGAGTAAATGAAGTGCCTTCTAGTTGTGAGTTGGGCACCAGAGTGGTACTTCTTATGTGCTTCTGAGTGTCAGTTTTTCTGGAAAATGCTCCTTGAATTTTGGCTTATAGTTTTTCCCTCCCTTGGGCTCAGATAGGGATCCAATAGACTTGGTGAGGTAATCAATATCCATGATGCACAAAATTTTTTGTCTTTTCCCAAGTTTTCCTTTACCCTTTCCAAAGCTGTCATGTAAATAACCTCCCGGAAGATGTCCCCACGAAACCATCATACCTGCCAAGACACACATCACCAGAGGACAGAGTTAAGGGCAGAGCTGGGATCCTTGCCACCTGCTCCGGTGCTTTGTAATCAGGAAGAGAATAAAATGGGTGAGAGGGACTGGGGAGTGGGATGTGGAGGGTGAGGGGAGAGGTAGAGAAGGAAGGGAGGGGAGGAGAAGAGAGGGGAAGGAAGGTGGGCAAAGGGATGGGGTTTTGGACATCGTTCATAAGTGTTTTAATGACCTGCATCTTTTGGATGCGGCTGTGTTGCCCCTCAGCTTTCTTTCCTTTCCTCTTCAGAGTAAACTTCCCTAGACTTCCTGGAGGTTTAGGAGGCCTTCCACATTCTCCTACACAGTCTCTACATATATTTCAGTGAGCATTTATATTAAAATTGTCCCTTTAGGTGTTCGTCTTCCCAAATAATGTGAAAACAACTTGAGGTCAAGTGCTGCCTAGCCTCGCAATTGTTAGGATAGTGCCTGCCTAGACACAAACACTTACGGTATTTTGGAAGGACTAATGTTGAAGCTGAAACTCCAATACTTTGGCCACCTGATGCGAAAAGCTGACTCATTTGAAAAGACCTTGATGCTGGGAAAGATTGAAGGTGGGAGAAGGGGACAACAGAGGATGAGATGGTTGGATGGCATCACTGACAAAATGGACATGAGTTTGGGTAAACTCCGGGAGTTGGTGATGGAAGGGAGGCCTGGTGTGCAGCAGTCCATGGGGTCACAAAGAGTTGGACACGACTGAGCGACTGAACTGAACTGAACTGACCCCCTCACTAGTGCTTAACTGCAAACAAGGACACCACTTATGCATTTTTCATTTTCTGGGTTTGCTAGGGCTCCAGTTCGGCCTCCAATTTGAATTTTCTTGGTGAAAGATACAGGGAGGTTTGCTGTGCTTTTTTTTCATTTCTTTTACCTGATACAGTCTCTCTGCAGGGCTTATTTTTGCTCCATCTCCATCTTGCAATCTCTCATTCTAAGTCTTTTTTCATAAGAATTGTCTCTATTCCTATTGGTTGTATATTTATCTCCCATTGAATTGCTGGCTTCAGGATAACAGAGACTATATCATATCTTTGGTTGCTTGTGGGTTTTTTTTTTTTTTTTGGCTGTATTGTGTGGCGTGCTGGATCCTAGTTCCCCAACCAGGGATCAAACCTGAACACCCCATAGTGGAAGTATAGAATTTTAGCTGCTGGACCACCAGGAAAGTCCCATCCGAAAGTACTTCATTTCCACTGATGTGCATGAAAATGCCTGGAGTTGTAGTATGCAAAACATCCCTTTCATTGTCTCACGTGCTGAGTGATGAGTTTTGCTAAGAAGATATCCTTTGTCATTAATACAGGAAATATTTTCTTGCTTTTGTTTTTGGCTTCTCATGGCTATAAAGTGTGAGGTTAATTAAATTTGACTTTATTTCACAAAGAATCTATTTTTTTACAAATGACCTTCACTATAGTGTTAAGGAGTAACTCTGATATAAATCCTCACATAACACCTAAGTAAATATAAGAAAGATAACAGCAGCTAGTATTCAGCTGTTGTCTCCTAATGCAGAGTGCCATGAAACTGATAGTTTTTTTCATTATTCTGTGTAAAAAGGCAGATAAAATTAAAATGGAGAGGCTTGGAGATAAAATAGAAGTTTAAGTGGGAAGGGAAAGAATAAAGTTTTAATGGAACAGAACAACGGGTTAAAATTCATGATAAAAGTTAGATATAAGGAACCTAGTGAGAGATGCAGAAAGTTAGAATGGAGATTAAGGGGTAGAAAGCATAGGTCCTCATCATGAGTTTGTGCAAGGAATCTTAGATTTCTGTTTACTTTAACTTTTGTAACAGAAAGACAAGTAGTAGACTCAAAATAGATATATTAAAGGGCAGTTGTCTCAAGTTTTTAGTCTCATTGCTACTTTGATGGAGAAATGATTTTATGGAGAGAAAGGAAAACCGTTTGCCATTTTTCATTCTCACCTCTGTAGTACTGAGCTATATTTGTTTAGGCAAGATTGACTTTTCTCAGATACAGTGGGAAATCCTGTGTGGGATTTACAAATCTGTTGCTCATGTTCTCATTTTATGATAAGTTTAGGTATCATTAAGTAAACTGAGAGATGACTAACCTTTTTCTTTTCTCTCCCCCTCTCTCCTTCTCACCCTCTCTCTTATTTTCTTCCTTTCTCCATTTGTGTGTGTGTGTATGTGTGTGTGTATATATATATAATTTATCAGTTATTATATCTTGGCAATTAGAATAAGCATAAATCATCTGATTTTAAATAATATTTTAAAGGCATACAGATTGTTTTCACGCTTTGCTCTTGCAATATACATGAGCAGACACGTTGTCTTTCCCATTGCAGAACTGTAAATTGTAAAATACATGCAACACACTAATACAGTTTATGATGAGCAGCTGACAAGATGGATTAAATCAGAAGGCAAACTACTCTGCTGGAATTGAGTGGAGTCACTGCTGTTGAAATGCCAGAGCGCAGTGTGTGCGTTTCCCCCTCTCCTCTCACTGCCTAATTGAGAGGCGTTAATGTGGTGAAGAGTGCTGAAAGCAAAATGCCAGCTTTGTCAAACAGGAAACAGATACATTCAATTATTATTATTTTGGGGGGTTTTACTACCATCTATGATAAAGCAGAGCAAATGTGGTTGCTGCTTTGTCTGTATTGAAGTTATGAACAGGAGAGCAAGAGGGATATGTGGCATGAATTCAGCTGTTGATAGCACACTGCCCCCACCCCCCAAACACAAGGAAACTCAAGATCCTGGTTATTTATATGATAAGTTTAGATGATAAACCTTACTTGATAAGTGTACGAATTGAATCAAAATATTCAGTATACTTTTGGTTTTAGGCATTGACTGATACTTTCTGAAAGATGAGTAATATTGATCCTCACATTTCACTATTGCCTTTAGGATTAGTAGAGGGAATTGTTCTCATGGTGTCAAACTGCTTTGGATGAAGCTCTCTCTAAAAGACTAAATTGCAATTATGGAATAGAGTTTAGTGTTAGCATGAAAGAAGATTGGATAGGCCAAAGTATCATCATTAAATACGATGCACGTAACATACTGGCTCATGTTAATTAGTCTTTCACTGAAAAGCAAGGCGCTCCAAGTGACTGTGGGAAAGTGACTTGGTGATTTGCTATTGCTGGTCAGTCTCACAAAAGGAGAATTGTCTATTGTGAAAAAAAAAAGAAAGAATCTGTTAGAATTTGGATATGGTGATAGTAAGAGCAACGAGTCAGAGGAAATCTAAAACCTGTGGGATTGATTTCCTAAGAATATAACTTGAATTTATCTGTGGGGTTCCAAAGAAGGCTAGTGGTGAGAAGATTGACATCATGTAAACTGCTCTTTTATACTTATTCACATTATTCAGGTGAACAAATTTAAGATTTGGTGGAAAAGGAAAGAACCCACATTTTAGATGTTATAATCTTTTCAGTACAGCACCCAAAAATAGAACATAGAACAGAATCAAAAGAAACTAACTTACAATGCAAATCTTTTATTTGCTTGTAATTTCTAGGTGCTGCTGTTGCATGCACGTTACTTCCTTGGTTTGGACACATGTAGTAGTTGTAATCTTATTATAAAAGTTAAAATTATCCTAACAAATAGAAGCCATACTTAAATAATATACTCTGACTTTTAGTAATAGCACAAAAAAGCTTAGATGAGGAAATGGAAGATTGGAATTCCCATACTAAGGATCTGCCACAGAAAAAATATAGGTTAATCACACAGGTTTTAGGTTCTTAGTATAGTTAATATCCATTCAATGGCTAATGACCAAGATACAAAGAAAGAAGTAGGGCACACTTTTATTTGAGCAAATATGAATGTTTTCCTGTGAAACAAAGTATTAACAATTTCTATCAATTAACAATTTCTAACAATTCTATCAATTATTTTTATTCTATGGTGTTTATGCTCCAAACAGCTTGAAATAAATGAGTTGTTGAATTCGTTGGGTCAAATTAGTCCTTTTCTTACCCTTGTTTCCTTTATTCTTCTCTCCCTCCTCCTTTCTTTCTTTTCTTCCTTTCATATTTATTGAGCAGCCAACTAATTTCAAGCATTTGGGTAGGTGCTAGTGACATAATGATTAAAATTATTTCCCATTTTCATTTTTTGGATGAGTATAATGCAGCTGGTTTTAGCTACAAATTTCTTGGTCTACTGGGACTGTCTCCTTGGGTTACAAATTCTCTGAGCACTGTTGACATAGGATCATGAAGAAACGAAAAAAAAAAAAATTCACTGCAGTTGTGAATGGACAAGCCAAATATCTCTCCAACGCATTGATTTGTTTCCTCTTATATTATTTAAATAACAGTAGATTAAAAAAAAATCAAATACTATGAAACTCTTGGATATAATCTGTAAAACAGTTTTTCTTTCCTTTAAAGGAGAATTTGCTGGGGTCATATGGTAAGCTAGAAGTGCAATCAAACTTAATATGTTAGTGATTTGGCATTAGAAGTGACTTTAATTAAGATTAAGTGCATTTAATTAAGTACATTCAAATAAGATATCTCTAGTCTAGGACAAAAATGGCTGTAGGACATTAAACCTCAGATATGCAGATGACACCACCCTTATGGCAGAAAGTGAAGAGAAACTCAAAAGCCTCTTGAAGAAAGTAAAAGAGGAGAGTGAAAAAGTTGGCTTAAAGCTCAACATTCAGAAAACGAAGATCATGGCATCCGGCCCCATCACTTCATGAGAAATAGGTGGGGAAACAGTGGAAACACTGTCAGACTTTTATTTTTCTGGGCTCCAGAATCACTGCAGATGGTGACTGCAACCATGAAATTAAAAGACACTTACTCCTTGGAAGAAAAGTTATGAGCAGCCTAGATAGCATATTCAAAAGCAGAGACATTACTTTGCCAACTAAGGTCCGTCTAGTCAAGGCTATGGTTTTTCCAGTAGTCATGTATGGAGGTGAGAGTTGGACTGTGAAGAAGGCTGAGTGCTGAAGAATTGATGCTTTTGAATCGTGGTGTTGGAGAAGACTCTTGAGAGTCCCTTGGACTGCAAGGAGATCCAACCAGTCCATTCTGAAGGAGATCAACCCTGGGATTAGTTTGGAAGGAATGATGCTAAAGCTGAAACTCCAGTACTTTGGCCATCTCATGTGAAGAGTTGACTCATTGGAAAAGACTCTGATGCTGGGAGGGATTGGGGGCAGGAGGAGAAGGGGACGACCGAGGATGAGATGGCTGGATGGCATCACTGACTCGATGGACACAAGTCTGAGTGAACTCCAGGAGTTGGTGATGGACAGGGAAGCCTGGCGTGCTGTGATTCATGGGGTCGCAAAGAGTCGGACATGACTGAGCGACTGAACTGAACTGAACTAGGTGATGATTTGGAAATACATTTTGCATTGAGAGTAGAATTGCATCTGCTTCATTCAGTGATCTAATAGACTGTGTTTCAGACCTTGCTATATTTTGGTTATGTGATCAAGAATTTTTAACTGTATACAATGATTGGATGCATGAAAATGGGAGAAAATGCCTTTTAATTTTTTCATTATTTTATCCCTTTTTGTGAGATCTCTTAACATTTCTTTCCAAAAGATATATCTAGTTCTGTCTTAGTTTTCACTCTACGTTCATAGTTTTCCTTCTTTTCTAGCAATGTTTAGATTCCAATCATCTCTCATCTTCCTTAAAAGTGAAAATTAATAAAACTTTAATGTCTCTTTAGGATATTATCTCATTGCTTATTAAAATAAGATATGTCTGGGCATATTTAATAAATAAAGAATTGATATTTTTGTCTACAAGCATACTGTTTTGCCCTGCTTTATTTTGTACTCCACAGCCAAAGTTGGCTGTTACTCCAGGTATCTCTTGACTTCCTACTTTTGCATTCCAGTCCCCTATGATGAAAAGGACATCTGTTTTGGGTGATAGTTCTAGAAATCTTGTAGGTCTTCATAAAACTGTTCAGCTTCTTGACATTAGTGGTTGGGACATAAACTTGGAATACTTCGATATTGAATTGTTTGCCTTGGAAATGAACAGAGATCATTCTGTCATTTTTGAGGTTGCACCCAAGTACTGCATTTTGGACTCCTTTGTTGACTGTGAGGACTATTGTATATCTTCTAAGGGATTCTTGCCCACAGTAGTAGATATAATGGTCATCAGAATAAAATTTGCCCATTCCAGTTCACTTTACATCACTGATCCCTAAAATGTTGATGTTCACTCTTGTCATCTCCTATTGACCACTTCCAATTTACCTTGATTCATGGACCTAACATTCCAGGTTCCTACGCAATATTGTTTTTTACAGCATCAGATTTAACTTCTATCACCAGTCATAACCACAACTAGGTGTTGTTTTTGCTTTGGCACTGTCTCTTCCTTCTTTCTGGAGTTACTTTTCCACTCTTCTCCAGTAGCATATTGGACACCTAGTGACCTGCAAGTTCATCTTCAACCAAAGGTGGAGAAGCTCTATATAGTCATCAAAAATAAGACTGGGAGCTGGCTGTAGCTCAGATCATGAACTCCTTATTGCAAAATTCATATGTAAATTGAAGAAAGTAGGGAAAACCACCAGACCATTCAGATATGACTTAAATCAAATTGCTTATAATTATACAGTGGAAGGGACAAACAGATTCAAGGGATTAGATCTGAGAGACAGAGTGCCTGAAGAACTATGGACATAGGTTCGTTACATTGTACAGGAGGCACTGATCAAGACCATCCTGCCAAAAAATAAATGCTAAAAGGCAAAATGGTTATCTGGGGAGGCCTTACAAATAGCTGAGAAAAGAAGAGAAGCAAAGGGCAAAGGAAAAAAGAAAAGATAGATCCATATGAATGCAGAGTTCCAAAGAATAGCAAGGAGAGATAAGAAAGCCTTCCTCAGTGATAAGTGCAAATAAATAGAGGAAAACAATAGAATGGGAAAGACTAGAGATTTCAAGAAAATTAGAGATATTAAGGGAACATTTCATGTAAAGATCAGCACAATAAACACAAAAATGGTAGGAACCCAACAGAAGCAGAAGATACTAAGAAGAGGTGGCAGGAATACACAGAAGAACTATACAAAAAAGATCTTCATGACCCAGATAACCACAATGGTGTGATCACTCATCCTGGAATGTGAAGTCAAGTGGGCCTTAGGAAGCATCACTAGGAACAAAGGTACTTAAAGGAGATGGAATTCTAGTTGAGCTACTTCAAATTCTAAAAGATGATGCTGTGAAAGTGCTGCACTCAATATGCCAGCAAATTTGGAAAACTCAGCAGTATCCACAGGACTGGAAAAGATCCATTTTCATTCCAATCTCAAAGAAAGGCAATGCCAAAGAATGTTGAAACTACCACACAGTAGCACTCATCTCACACGCTAGCAAAGTAATGCTCAAAATTCTCCAAGTCAGGCTTCAACAGTATGTGAACCAAGAACTTCCAAATGTTCAAGCTGGATTTAGAAAAAGCAGAGAAACCAGAGATCAAATTGCCAACAACTGTTGGATCATCAAAAAGCAAGAGAGTTCCAGAAAAAATCTATTTCTGGCTTATTGAGTACACCAAAGCCTTTGACTGTGGAAAATTCTTAACGAGAAGGGAATACCAGACCACCTGACTTACCTCCTGAGACATCTGTATGCAGGTCAAGAAGCAACAGTTAGAACCGGACATAGAAAAATGGACTGGTTCCAAAATGGGAAAGCTGTATGTCGCAGCTGTATATTGTCACCCTGCTTGTTTTACTTATATACAGAAACCGCATGCAAAATGTGAGGCTCCATGAAGCACAAGCTGGAATCAAGATTGGCCAGAGAAATATCAATAACCTAAGATATGCAAATGATACCACCCTCATGGCAGAAAGCAAAGAACTAAAGAGCCTCTTTATGAAAGTGAAAGAGGAGAGTGAAAAAATTGGCCTAAAACACAACATTCAAAAAATGAAGATTGTGGCATCTGGTCCCATCACTCCATGGCATATAGTTGGGGAAACAATGGAAACCATGACAGACTTTATATCTGGGGGGCTCCAAAATCACTGTAGATGATGATTGCATCCATGAAATTAAAAGCTGCTTTCTCCTTGGAAGAAAAGCTGTGAGAAAACTAGACAGCATATTAAAAAGCAGAGACATTACCTTGTCTACAAAGCGCCCTCTAGTCAAAGCTATGGTTTTTCCAGTGGTCATGTATGGATGTGAGAGGTGGACGATAAAAGTTGAGTGCTGAAGTATTGACACTTTTGAACTATGGTTTTGGAGAAGACTCTTGAGAGTCCGTTGGAGTGCAAGGAGATCCATCCATTCAATCTTCAAGGAAATCAGTCCTAAATATTCATTGGAAGGACTGATGCTAAGCTGAAACTCCAATACTTTGGCCACCTGATGTGAAGAATTGAATCATTGGAAAAGACCCTGATGCTGGGAAGGATTGAAGGCAGGAGGAGAAGATGGTGACAGAGGATGAGATGGTTGGATGGTACTACCAACTTGATGGACATGAGATTCAACAAGCTTATGGTGTTGGTGATGGACAGGGAGGTCTGGTATGCTGCAGTCCATGGGGTTGCAAATAATTGGACATGACTGAGCAATTAAACTGAACTGATTTAACAGAGTCTTTATCAAAAAGCAACAATGGACATCTCAAGTTAGTAACAAATAGTTAAGAGTACCACCATACTCAGGAAGTGGGATTGCTCTCTGTCCTTGTTGGAAGTTTTGTGACTGCTCCTTAGAAGGCAATAAAAATTTTATGGATAAAACTTTTAAAGAAATTTGCTTTTAAATGTAAATGTTTTCTAATGCCATGTTTAAGAAACCAAGCCTGTGAACTGCAGAAAGAGTAAAGTAGTTGTCAATTTGTATGAAAGTTTTGAAAGTGTTAGTCATTCAGCCATGTCCAACTCTTTGGGACCCCATGGATTGTAGCCCTCAGGTTCTTCTGTTCATGGGATTCTCCAGGCAAGAATACTGGAGTGGGTAGTCATTTTCTTCTCCAGGGGATTTTCCTGACCCAGGGGTTGAACCTGAGTCTCCTGCATTGCAGGCAAGATTCTTTACCATCTGAATCACCAGGGAAGCCCCATGAATGTGCGTGAGTAGTGATAAATGACATGAATGTTTTACTCTAGCCTACCCCACACACACATCCTTAGGAATAAAGTTAGAGTGAAATGTATGAATATAGTCTGATTCTCTTTTTGTTTCTTTTTTACTGTGAGTTCTTTGTTTGGTTTTCTGGATTGGAGGAGGGCTTTTCAGACAATGGGGTAATCTAAGGGCTGAAATGAGTTTTGAATATTGCCCTGTGGACTTAGTCCTAGTTTGGATGCTGTGAGGAAAGGGGCTCCTTATTATATGGAAATTTCTCTCCAGAAACTGGCAAGAGTGAGCAGTTAATGCTGTGTGAATGGAGAGATGGACTGGCCTGGAAATCCTCTTTCCTATTTCTGTGTGTATCCAGTCTATGCTTATGGGAGCAAGGGAGGATACAAGTACATATTTTTGCTCAGGGAAATATGCAGGTTCCCAAACACAGTGTAGGCCTGAAAGTCTTTGTGTTAAGCTCTAATCAGAGAGATAAATTATTTAAGGGTCACACCTTCAGGGGAGAAGCAGGGTCTAAGCTCCAGACATTAGGTTTGGTCTGAGAACTACAGGGAGAAAGGAGAATGCAGTAGTTAGGCCAAGTGGATTGTCTAACCTTGTATTTTTATTAATCAGTTGGCACTTTAGTAGTTTAAAAGAGGAAACAGAAATTGGGGCTAGTCTGTGACTTTCCAGCCAGGATATTATGGCTGCCATATAGATGTGACTATCTGAAAGACTTAAATTGATTTTGAGAGTTAGATTGACTTGAGCATGAAGAAGCTATCCAACCCATGAAACATTTTTCCCCCCTCTGTGAGCTACAGTTAGACGGATAAGTTCAAGATAATCTTAAAAGAATCAATAGAATTATAAAGCAACACCATTAATAATGCTCCTTATTAAAAGCCTTCATTCTAAAAAGCTGAAAACACTTTGACATCTATTTCCTCCTTCATCCTTGGGAAAGAGACAAGACAAGATTGAGGCAGTTTTGGAAAAAAAGAAACAGTAATTAAAAAGATAAGAAATAACCTCAAACTAGATTGGTCTGGAATAGCATGGGCCTAGCCCAGATTAGGAGGGAAAAAGCATGCTTTGGGCTACCTTTGTTTTTTCCATAGTTTCCTTTGTGCTTTCACTATGTATTCCCATAGAATTCTCTTACAGTCTCTTAGATGGCCATGGGATTTTTGTGTGGTTCTTTATGGCTAACTCACTGTGTTTGAAAAACTTATGAGCATTCCTGACCTTTGTCTTATTCACCCCGTTTCTCTGAAACTCAGTGTTTGACTGGGTGTATAACAGGTAAACTTGTTCTAAACTCTGCCTTCTCATGAAGGAGGCTTAAGTCCTGTGAAATGTTAGGTGCTTTCGTATCATTACATTATGTTCTGTGTATAGAGGGCTTGGGCTACATTATAGTAAGAAATCTGCTGATTTTATCCAAATCTTACTTCAGCTTACTCTGGGTTAGTTGTCTGAAAGGTAGGAATTGGCTTCAACTGAAATATTTATTGAATTCTGTCTCATAATATATGTTGGCCTGTAACATCTTCATTAGACCTGATGAGATTCTTTGAGTAATAAGGAAGTAGAAGTACAAATGTTACTGTTGTCGGGCCATCTTAACCCCTGTGTCACATTGCCCTGATTAAATGCTTTCAATTCCTAGGGGAGCCAATGAGATAACATAAATGAAAAGGCTGCTTTGAGTATAATGCAGAATCGGTGTATATCATATTGGAGAATAAATGCTCTGCTGCTGCTGCTGCTGCTAGGTCACTTCAGTCATGTCCGACTCTGTGCGACCCCATTGACGGCAGCCCATCAGGCTCCACCATCCTTGGGATTCTCCAGGCAAGAACACTGGAGTGGGTTGCCATTTCCTTCTCCAACACATGAAAGTGAAAAATGAAAGTGAAGTTGCTCAGTCGTGTCCGACTCTTAGCGACCCCATGGACTGCAGCCTACTAGTCTCCTCCATCCATGGGATTTTCCAGGCAAGAGTACTGGAGTGGGGTGCCATTGCCTTCTCCGAGTGGCCTTATAAACAATAAATTAATTTGTTTTGAAACAGTTTGTTAATTGCTGTTGACTTTTTGTCACTTTATTGTTTTAAATCCATTTCCAAGAATCAAGGAAGGCATATCATGCAAACCATTCAGCTCTGCTTATTAGATTCTGTGTTACAGTATGATGTCAGTGATAGGTTCTGATATTCTATGAGGGTGTCTAGTACCCAAGTTATCAAACCCATTCCAAAGAATAAATGATATGTAGAATATCATACCTGTTAATACTTGTTTGAACATATTTTTTCAGGGACACATAATCTATGTTTTGTAGAGTAGTGATTTATGTGGTTGGATTACAGAAAGGAGGTTGTTCGAGGCTTAAATGCTCCTGTGGGTTTATTATGCATAAAATCCTGAGATTTAAACATTTTACTGAAGTGGTTCCATGATCATACAAAGCAAGTTATTCTTGGCTGCCTGAAAAGAAAGTAAAACACATTCTTGGTCTTATTTCTGTCTTTTATTCCTACCTGATGTCATCCTTAAATCGTGCAATATCCTCAAACAGGGAGGTTACAACTAATTTCAAACAAATTTTATTGGGGACTTTCCTTCCTGCAGACATTCGCTAACACAGAATATTCTATAAACATTCTCAGAGCTCCCCGACAAGAGACGGTCTTAATGTTTGGTTCTCCCTGCAAACCCTCAGCCTTGGTCTACTACACATGATTGTCAGTCAGAAAACTTCCTTCCCCCAGCACAACGTTGCATGGCATACTGAAAGACTTCCATTAAAGCAGACTCAAACAGATGAATGCTGATATACCAGAGAAATAAACAGAAGGAAAAATGGCACATTTTCTGGGAGCCAGTCAAAAGCAGTTGGGTTGCTAGGCAGAAGGAAAGCATATAAACAATTTTAGATCCCAAATTCTATTTGGGTATCTGAATGAATACAGTTGAATTCATAGAAAAATTTTAAAATAAAAAATTTAAAAAGAAATTATTGATGCATGTCACCCCCCACTTCCAAGTTTCACTTTCTTTTGGTTTCCAAGTTTCCATTCTCTGAAATCAAACTATGTAATCACTTCAGATAGTTTGCATTTGAGATTTGGTTTTGATCCTTGTGAATAGTTATAATTTACATAAAAAGAAGCTGCAGTTGCATTTTAAGCTATCTTTCCAATAAGGATTTAATTTAGGTTTATTAGGACAGTTATCATATGTTAATTAAATACTGATGGATTATGAGAAACATATTTACTCTGGTTTATCACCAAGGTACAAAAATATGTTTTTAATCTAAGTTTGGCATTGAGCTAGTTTGCAGATTCTATTGTAGAGAGATACAATTCTTCTGAGTTAATAATATGTGCATTTTACTGAGATTAAATTGCACATGACCGTTAAGGTATTTGTATTTGCTATCAAGGTTTATAGTTATGTTGCAGAGATGTTATGTGGATGTGTTTTCGATCAGTGAACATTGAAACTTCCAACAACAATTATATATTTAAAAATCAATTTATCTGTTTTTATAGCTACATTAAATTTTTGAAATTTATCTCTAACAGGTAGCTATAAAATTCTTCCTGATGAACTTCTCTTTTTTATCAATTTTTCAAAATTATATTTATTAAAGATGATATAGAGATGATGTATGTTAAGAATATTTTCTTCAAATCAACATCTCTCATCCACTGGACCAATTGTGTTCTCTAATTGAACTCATTTTCTCTCACTGTGGTTATGAACACATTTGATTGAATCCACCTTTTGTCATCAGAGCCAATATTTCTCCTCATCTCTCTCTTTTTCATATGAGTGATTTTCACACTTTTTTTTTCCTGTCTCCTTTTCTATCATTTTATCCCTAAAGCCTTCCCTAAGGACTTAGAACCTGGCTTTCTACCAAAGTACATTGTCTGGAGTCAGAGATCTTAAGAGTGCTGAGTTAACTTATCTCCTGAGTTTCTACGCACTTTCTAAAGACTACTCAGTAAGACAATGGGAGCCAGTAAAAGTAGAGAGTTGAAGAATTATCTGAAAAATGTGCCCAGTATGCACAGCAAATCTGGATCATTTCATCTTTAATTTTTCCCCTCAATAACAGGATTATGTGAGTCTTGACACTTGCATTAAATTTCCACTTCTTTGTGCATACAGAGATGCGGCCAAAGGCAAGAGGTGATTTTGAGTTTTATTTTTATTAAAGCAAAATATCTGAAATCCATGACACATGAGCTCTCATAACATGTTTCATTGTACTTAAAAAAAAAGGTAAATTACTTGTGTGCTTAGGAAGAGAACACAAGGTGGCAGGGCCAGAGCAGAAATAGAATTGCTGTTATCAAAATATACATGTAGGGTGGCTCAGAGATATGATCAGCTCTAAATTACTGTGAGGTGCATTTTTTCATTAAAATTTTACATAATTTATTACTTTTTTTTCCCACTAGCAAATCTCTAATCCTTTTGTGGTGCAATAGATCTTGGTTTGTTAAGTTGAAACATATAAGGGTAGCAAACAGACTTAACATTGTGAACTATCTGAAGTATGTTGCATTATTTTTCTTATCTTTTATGGCATAAGCTTTTTAATTAAAATGCTTTGTAAGTAATTCTGTAGAAGAAAACAATATATTTTCAATGATCTAGATACTTTGAGGCTTCCCAGGTGGCACAGTGGTAAAGAGTCTGCCTGCCAATGCAGGAGATGCCAGAGATGTGGGTTTAATCCCTGGGTTGGGAAGATCCCCTTGGGGAGGGAATGGCAACCCATTCCAGTATTCTTGCCTGAAAAATTCTATGGACAGAGGAGCCTGGTGGGCTATAGTCTATGGAGTCACAAAGAGTTGGACATGACTGAGCAACTGAACATAGACACACACACAGATAATTTGAATATTCCTTATTTCTGTTACATTTCAGAGTGTTTTGGTTCCTTGGGAATTATTGACACTTTTTATTAAGTTATGAGATAGAATAAAATTCTATTGAATTTATGCTATTCAGCCAGTAGAAGTAAATAATACTGATGGATATTGAAAGCTTTTGTTGGTATTAAACTGGAAGATTTTATTTTGGAAAAAAAATGGAAAGTGCTTGTGCTAGTTAAGATACCAGAATTTATGTAAAACACTAATAAAACAATTTCAGTAATTTAATGCAACATAAGATTTTAATTAATTTTTATTTTACATTGGAATATAGGTGATTAACAATGTTGTGTTAGTTTCAGGTGTACAGCAAAGTGATTTAGTTATGCATATACATGTCTTTATTCTTTTTCAAATTCTTTTCCTATTTAGGTTATTACAAAATATTGAGCAGAGTTCCCTGTGCTATAAATTAATTCCTTCTTAAATATAGCAGTGAGTACATGTCAACATGTAATACAATGTAAGTTTAATTTTTTTAAATCAAAATTCTAATCAAAAGTCTCAAACAGACAATCCTGAGTGACAGGCAGCATTTGTGAAAACATTGATTCAGTAACCCATTTTCTATTTATTGGCTCAATAATCTTCAACGTCTGACTTCTGAAATTACCACAGAACGGGAAAAAGCATGGGGGTTGCAAACTTTAGCTTGTATAGGCAAATCTGGAAATAGTATTAATCACTTCTACTCATATTCTACTGGCCAGAACTCAGCCATATGGCCATGCCCAACTGTAAAGGATACTGGGAAATATGATCTGTATGTGTGTCCAGGGGGAGGAAATGTCTAGTGACTAGCTAGCTAGTCTCTGCCGTAGAGCTATTGGTGATTATCAGTAAATTATTACAAAGGCAAGATTAAGAATTAGGATATATTTTGAGAAGATATCTCCATATCTATCTGTCTGGCTATCTATCTGTCTGTCTGTCTGTCTGTCTGTCTAATCAGTTGGGATTCAACCAGGGAAACAGAACTAGTAGGAGGACTGTATTAAGAGAAGTGACTTTTATGATGTGAAGGCAGGCTAGGCAAGTCAGAAATCCTTAGTGCAGACCATCAGGAAGGGCAGGCTGGAACTCTCAGGTTTAACTGAATGTGCAGTTTATAAGTGGAATAGCTTCTTGTGGAATCCTCAGCACTGCAATAAAGGCCTTTCAGTGATTGAATCAGGCCTACCCAGATGATGGAGGCTAGTCTTACTTAGTCAACTGGTTATGAACTTTAATCACATCTACCACATACCTTAGTGACAGTGTATAGGTTAGTGTTCATTAAGAAACTGTAATTTATCCAGGTTTACATAAAATAACGACCATCACAATATTTATGTGTATGTGTATAAGTATGTGGAGAAGGCAATGGCACCCCACTCCAGTACTCTTGCCTGGAAAATCCCATGGACGGAGGAGCCTGGTAGGCTGCAGTCCATGGGGTCGCTAAGAGTCGGACACGACTGAGCAAGTTCACTTTCACTTTTCACTTTCATGCACTGGAGAAGGAAATGGCAACCCACTCCAGGGTTGGTTCTTGTCTGGAGAATCCCAGGGACGGGGGAGCCTAGTGGGCTGCCGTCTATGGGGTTGCACAGAGTCGGACACGACTGAAGTGACTTAACAGTAACAGTAACAGTATAAGTATGTATAGTTACAGTTAGTTAGTGTTAAGATGCTTGGTCGTGTCTGACGTTTTGAAACCCCGTGAACTGTAGCCCTCCAGGCTCCTATATTCATGGAATTCTCCAGGCAACAATACTGGAGTGGGTGGCTATTCCCTTCTCCAGGGGATCTTCACAACCATTACAGGTGGATTCTTTACTATCTGAGCCACCAAAGAAGTCAGTAGTATATAGTAAGTAAGTATGTATAGTTATGGTATCTCTTTTAATATAACTCAAAATCATTTTCACTTCTTCATCTTTTGACGTTTAGTATGACTATACAGTGGCTTCCCTGGTGGCTTAGACAGTAAAGAATCTGCCTGCCATTCAGGAGAACTGGGTTCAATCTCAGGTGGCTCAGCGGTAAAGAATCTGCCTGTCAAGCAGGAGACATGAGTTCGATTTCTGGGTCAGAAAGATCTCCTGGAGAAGGAAATGGTAACCCACTCCAGAATTCTTTCCTGGGAAATCCCATGGACAGAGGACCCTGGTGGGCTATGGTCCATGGGGTCACAAAGATTCTGATGTGACTTAGTGACTAAATAGCAATGACTATGCAGAAACATGTTCATATGTACTTTATTTTGGAAGCCAACATTTTTCCCTCTTTGTATTAATGTATTTAATTAGGAAATAAGTAAAATGCATCATGACACAGGTAGGATAAACTCTAGCTTTGAAATCATACAGAGATGAATTTCAAATCTTTTCCCACTATTAACAAATAATTTTGTGACTTTGGACAATGTCACTCAATTTTTTTGAGGCCAGCTTCTTTTTCTGTTGTAAAACTGTTCTTGGTTTGGGATAGCTGCTCAATAAACGATTTATATTATTAAGTTAGTTAGGAGAGACCCAACAGTAAGGCTAGACTCTCTCCTAGAGTGCTAACGAGACTCAGAAACCAGGAAAAATTTCTGTGATATTGTCTCCCTACCTCAGGGTAGAAGTTGCAGGATGTACCTTGCCTGAGATAGTGAGTCTCCTAGCAGAATGATGGTAGGAGAGGCAGTGTTCAGGGCAATGTCAGTGTCATGGAAAGTAGTTTCTAAAACCATAAAATTCTTGCCTCAATATTACATATTGCCTCAATAATTACAATATTAGCTTACCTCAATAATTACAATGTTAGCTGTTTTCAAAAAGCCCTTGAACAATAAGGATATCAGAAGTTTGTTCATTATAGTCTCTTTTAAAGTCAACAAATATTATTTTTACTAACTCCTTGACATTGTTCTAGATGAGAGTAACAGGAACTTCGAGACTTTTGTGGAGAGGTGGACTTGAAAGCAGTAGTTCACATCTTGGGAGTATGGGATTGGTAATTGGATAACTCTGTTAACAGTGTCCCTGGTCAGTGTGGGATTGCCTTCTTCTGTTATAGTAAAGATTGATGAAACAGGTTGGGTTTCCTTTAATGTTAATTTCTCTTATTATCTTAGCATCTTATTTTTTCCTTTAAAGATTTCTGGAACTCTAAATTTTTTACTTGATGTTTATATAATGTATTTTCTTAAAAGAAAGATATTTAAAAAAAAAATCAGTCTAGCCAATACCTTCTACAAATGACCTTTGATAAAAATATCAATATTTCAGAGTCAAATTCTTAAGAAATATTTGCATATGAGCAGTAGATGGAAGTAGTCATTACTTGACTGGAGAATCATTTGAGTAGTGACGGTTTTCAAAGATGTAGCAAACTGAAGATAGCTCTTTTTACTTTCCATTGGTTGAGGATAGTTAATTATGAGATCAGGAGTCAGATTCTCAATGTTAGTTAAGTACTGAATGAAAAAAAATGTCTGTCTCAGGCAACACCTACCAGTGTTCATGCAGTCTGGGTCTATGTCCGGCAAAGTCTACTTTGAAATATTAATGATAATGTGTAATTTTGTGTGATATAAGAAAATTATTTTATATGCTATTAAGTATTTCTTTGCAAAGATCACATTGTATATAGGCAAATATCTCATTTTCCCGCTTGTGTCACATACTGTTTAATTAACTGAATTAGTTTTCAGAAAGGCATAACTTGTCAATAAACATTTTCAAATGACAAATTTCATGTTTGGTTTAGAGACTGAATGTGTGTTAAATATCTAGAGCATAAAACTAGATTTTTAGTATTAAAAATAGATGAAAAGACCACTAATCCTGTGAAGGATTTGGCTGTCTTTTAATATAATTGTGTTGCATCTTCTATGTGAAGGTTATGTATACACTGCAGATGTGGATACTCTTTTTCCTCAATAAAGAAAAAAGGCAATAAAAATTCAGAGTTTTTATCGACAATGGTCAATTTTTATTTGGCCATTTTTCACATTTAGAGACTTCCTGATATGCAGTATAAAGATATTGATCAGATATATGAAATTTTTAAGTAAGCCAAAGCTATTTTTGTCTGTTGTAGATATTTTATAGCAAAGAAGGCTGAGGTTTAGAGATGTTTAGCACTGAAGTAGGTCAACTATTAAGCTTGCATTTGTGAATAAATCTCAAAATGTATCTGTATGTATATGCATTATAGGAAGATAGCTAAATGTTTTTATTTTTTCTTTCCCTCTCTCCCTTCCTTCTTTCTATCTTTTTTCTTTGAACAATTGATTTTTTAAAAAGCTGATATAAATGTGTATGACTTTAATATATTTGTGTCATTTTCCCCTCTTTCACAGAATTATAAGTGGTATCTATTTTGTATCTTCAGTGACTATTTCACCGAATTAGTCTTTGACTAACACTGATTTCATTTAAAGATGTCAATAACAAGCTAGATATGAATAGTGGCCTTTTGACTTGGTCTGGGAAAGTTTATCATGAATCTATGATCTGAGAAGATTTTTCACTAGAATTACCAATTGCTTCTTATTACTGACTGGTTTTAGTTGTACTTCTCTCTGCCCGACAGCACCTCATCCTCACCACTGAGACTTGAAAAATATTTTTTTTTTCATTTACTTTATAGTTTCAAGATGCCCAAATGAATTTTATTTCTCTTAGTTATAATAACATTAAAGTTAACTTACTGGCATTCAGTCAGTCTTTTAAAGGTATTTAAGTGTGTTTAATAAAGGAAGTAGAACGAGTAACACTTGTAAACTCCAACACTACCTTGAAGAAATAACTCAGAAACTGGTAAAGTTGTAACAGTCTGAGTAATTTGTAAGATTCCAGGAGTGGAATAGCTATAGTAAATATGCCAGTGATTAGTAGTAGTTTTTAATAATCAATGCTGTTTTAAAGTGATTGTTTCCACAGTGTCACTTTTTTTTTTTTTTACTGTTCAAAATTTTACTGAAGGCAAACAATTCAATTTAAAGGGTAAAAATGAACTTATTTATAAAACAGAAGTAGAGCCACAGATGTGGAAAACAAACTTATGGTTACCAGGGTATAGAGAGGGGGATAAATTGGGAGATGGTGATTGACATATACATACTACTATATATAAAATAGATAATCAACAAGGACCTTTTGTATAGCACAGGAAACTCTACTTAATACTCTGTAATAAATGATACGAGAAAATTAAAAAAGAGTGGAGATGTGTATATATATATATATCCAGCTGTTTCACTTTGCTGTTCACCTGAAGCTATACTATACTAATACTATATCACTGAATATCATTGAAACTAACTAGCTAATACTATATCAAACTATGCATGCATACATGCTATGTCACTTTAGTCACGTCCCACTCTATGACCCTATGGACTGTAGCCTGTGAGGCTTCCGTGTCCTTCACCATCTCTTGGCACTTGCTCAAAGTCACTTCCATTGAGTTGGTGATACAATCCAACCATCTCATCCTCTGTCATCCCCTTCTCTTCCTACTTTCATTCTTTCCCAGCATCAGGGTTTTTTTCCTGTGAGTCAGCTATTTCCATCAGGTGGCCAAAGTATGGAAGCTTCAGCTTCAGTGTCAGTTCTTCCAGTGAATATTCAGAGTTAATTGCCTTTAGGATTGACTGGTTTGATCTCCTTAGAGTCAAAGGGACTCTCAAGAGTGTTCTCCAGCATGACAGTTGTAAAGTATCGATTCTCTGAAGCTCAGCCATCTTATGGTCCAACTCTCACATCTGTACATGACTACTGGAAAAACCATAGTTTTGACTATCCAAACCTTTGTCAGCAAAGTGACAAGGTTCCTCTGCCTTTTCTAAATCCAGCCTGTGCATCTGGAATTTCTTGGCTCACACACTATTGAACTCTAGCTTGAAGACTGAGCATTACCTTGCTAGCATGTGAAATGAATGTAGTTGTCTGGTAGTTTGAACATTCTGTGTCATTGCCCTTCTTTGAGAATGGAATGAAAACTGTCCTTTTCATGTGGCACTGCTGAGTTTTCCAGATTTGCTGGCACATTGAGTGCAGCACTTTCACAGCATCATCTTTTAGGATCTGAAGTAGCTCAGCTGGAATTCCACCATCTCCACTACCTTCATTCATAGTGATGCTTCCTAAGGCCCACTTGACTATACTCCAGGATGTCTGGCTCTAGGTTAATGAACACCATCATGGTTATCCGGATCATTAAGACCTTTTTTTGTACAGTTCTTCTATGTATTCTTGCCACCTCTTAATCTCTTCTACTTCTGTTGGGTCCTTACTGTTTCTGTCCTTTATTGTGCCCATCTTCCCCTGAAATGTTCCTGTGGTATCTCCAGTTTTCTTGAAGAGATCTCTAGTCTTTCCCATTCTATTTTTTCCTCTTTTTCTTTGCATTGTTCCCTTAAGAAGGCTTTCTTATCTCTTGTTGCTGTTCCTTAGAACTCTGTATTCAGTTGGTTGTATCTTTCCTTTGCGTTTAGTTTCTCTTCTTTTCTCAGCTATTTGTAAGGCCTTCTCAGACAATTATTTTGCCTTCTTGCATTTTACT
Organism: Cephalophus harveyi; assembly: GCA_006410635.1. Lineage (NCBI taxonomy): Eukaryota > Metazoa > Chordata > Mammalia > Artiodactyla > Bovidae > Cephalophus > Cephalophus harveyi. Next base: position 913,235 of record SJYT01048568.1, on the reverse strand, counting down.
TAAAAAGGGGCATGGCTCAATAAACACTGTTGTGATTAATGCTACTGAATAGTTTGAAACAATTAAAAATAATAAAGAATATTTACATGTATTATCAAACAAAGATTTCCAAAACATATTGTTTTGGGAATAAAAGAAAGTTTTATAAAAAAACATATATACTATAAAATTATTTATGTAAAATATAAAAAAATCACAATGATAAAACTGTGTTTTATGGCTATATGTTCACATATATGGTAGATGTGTATAAGAGACAGATATATAACCTTATGAACTAATTAAGAATTTGAGGGAGAAATTTAGAAGAAATGAAAACTTGAGCTTATCTGACATAGCTTAGATTTTTATAAGGAAACCATATTAACAAATGCCTTATGCAATTAAAACTAATTTGAAACTACTAAAGAAGAATAAACTTTAATCCATCAAATAAGTATGTTAAATGACATAATGTGGTAAACATGTGTACCACTGAGCCTGGTTGACAGGAGTACATGATAATTGCTTATGGCATGTATATGATACATATAGGATAGTACATATATATATAATAGATAATATATATTTATCATATATATCATATTCATGATAGTATAATGATGCCAAAATGTGGCATATGATAGTAGGCAAATGATTGTTGAAAGACACATTACAAAAATGTTAACAATATTTCAGCCTGTATATCCAAAAAGACAAAGTCCTTTGATGTCTTAGAATGAAAAGATACACCTCTAATGATAAAAATAAGTGTTTCTCTAAAGCAAAATTATGACATCTTCCTTAAAAATCATCTCTACTAAAATAAAGACAAAATAAAGTTTCTCTATAATCACTCTAATTTATATAACATTGTTCAAGAATTCTGGCCAATGCAAAGAGAAATAAATCTAACTGAAGCAATGAAACAGAAGATTATAGTTACATAACCACTGGTAAAGAGGACTACATTTTATCTTTATCATTTAGTGTGATTTTTTTTTTTTTTTAGTGGAAAATAAATGGGTAGAATTACAGGTGTTGTTCTAAAAACCGGGTTTCTCCCTGACTACTCCCATCCCAATCTGTTATGTATGTAAATACTATCAGTGGAGACTTCTCTATAGAAACAAAATTTTAAAACTTTTAGAACCGTTAATTAAATAATACCATAAAACTTACATAAAAGTACAAAAGAATCTATAAACATCATACCATGGTTTAAAAAGTCCTATATGTTCTTGTCTCAGATACATAGAAAATATAGATGTATACTAGGCAGTTAATTAGTTTCATTTTGTGTTACTTATAGTGTTTGTCAGCTTTTCAACGTTTATAGCTTATTCAGTTTTTCTCCTTCTAAATATATGCTGCTGCTGCTACTAAGTCGCTTCAGTCGTGTCTGACTCTGTGCGACCCCATAGACGGCAGCCCAGCAGGCTCCGCCGTCCCTGGGATTCTCCAGGCAAGAGTACTGGAGTGGGTTGCCATTTCCTTCTCCACTCTAAATATATACTCATTGATATACTAAATTCGGTATCTGTAACATTAAATTACTTTTCTTAAAGATGATCCTCCAAAGAGTATAAATTTCAGAGCCCATAAAATAGGAATCCATTCCTACTACAGAAAGAGAAACTATAGGGTTGAGGCCAGACACCTTGGACTCACCTTTATTTATATAAATATAATCTGCAAAGGAGTCAGAGTTGGGACAGATATGAGGTTAGGCATTGGGAAATGTCAAAATGTGTATGCTCTTTTGTGTTTTATATTTTAAAAGGTTGAAACAAAACATACAAGGATTTCAAGGACTATATGAACAGTCAGCAGGGCTGAAAGTGGTATCTGAGACAATCACACACAGTGTCACTTTTATTATCAGGAACAATTTGGGCATTTTTAGTATAGCTTTTTAGACACCATAGAGCCCTGATTGGTTTTATGGCATTCAGTATGTTCTGAGAACACTCTTGATGTTAATTTTTATAGTGCATATACCAAAAATATGCTGAATGCTTTCAATGTTCCAGTCCTAAAAATCACATTTTGTGTCCAGATGATCCTTATAAATTTGTTTCCCAGAAGACCATAATACAGCATTGAAAAATGCAGTTTAATATCAGATGTTTTCTGAGCATCTGCTTTGCAAGGTTCATAATTCAGTAGAATGTCATATTTCAAAGTACAGTGTATTTTTAAATAATTAGGAATGGGTAAGCCAATTTGAACCATGACAAATTCTAGTTCTGTGAATATTAGGAATGTACTGGTAGCAAGAGCAGAAAGAGAATCTGGGACATGGTCTGGTCTGATATTGGAGGTAAGAAAAAATAATTCCACCAGAAGGAGCCAAATGAGATATATAGTTATGCATAAATCAATACACAGCTGTGGAGCAGGCACCTCATGTTGGACTCATCAGACAGTTGGTGAAAAAAACAGTTTTGGGAAGTGGGGGAGGGGTCATGGACTAATCAAGAGCAGGTAAAATACCAGTATATTGGATTCCATGAGACAACTAAATTGTTTTGTAGTGGCTGGATATGTTGTAAATATTTCCATTCTGCAGGAGGGAGAAAAAGCTTAAGCATAGCTTATCCAAAGCAAATGAAGAAGGAAAACAAAATAAGTGCTTTGAACGCAAAATTAAAAATGGAATGGTGAGTAATATACCATATCCTCCCAGCTCAGTAGTTTGTTTTGTTGTTCTGTTTGGAAAGTTTATAGCTATTTTGAGGCTGGACTGTTGGTTTACATGAAGAAGGAAAATGTAAGAGACACCTCACCTAGTATTGTTTGATAGAGGAAGTTCACAAAATACTGAACAAAGAAGTAAAACTTGAAAGATAATCGCTGCTTGAAGCAGGGCTGTGGTGGCAGGGGGACAGTTCCTCCACAGGCTGCTTCAGCTTCAGCTTCAGTGTGTCCTTCCCTGTCCTTTCTTGTAGAAAGAGTGCTGGAGGGCTGCAGTCCTCTTCTTCCAGATCCCCTTTGATATTCTTTACAGAAACTTGCAAATGAAAGAAGCTACGCCCCTGCATTGACTCAGGAGGTTTCCAATTGGTATAAGTGGTTTTCAGTGTAGATCTAGAGAACTCTTCAAAAAATTGTTTTTCTCATGAAAAGTATAAACTCTTGACATTAAATATGTTTTTACATTGATGTTGGATCATTTGGAACATTATGGTAGCAAAATAACTCTAGAGCTCTTTCATGGGCAAGCTCTTGCACGCTACACATCAGTTATCTGTAGACTGCATTTTAGCAGTTAAAGCCCCTCAAGTACGTTGTGCCTACAGTACTAAAGACCAACTTGCTTTTTATGTCCTGACTGCATGGATGAAATAAGTGGTCATGGCCCCCTGATAACCGATTGCAAACACTCAACCACATGATATCTTGAAAACACTGAATTTTGGAGTCCAAAGCATTAGTAAAGGTTATTTTATAAGTGAAGCAGGTGAAGATGAGCCCAGCGATAGAGCAAGTGCTAGTCCTCAGGTATCTCGATGTTTATAATTGCTTTCCTTTTCTCTCTGCAGTTTCACTCCTTCCCCCTTCCTGAAAGGCAAGGTTCTAACCTAGTTCTGCCCTGGGACTACAGTGTCCTTTCAGTTAGTAGTAATGAAGCACTTGCTAAGTTCAAGATGAAGCTAGGCAAAAGATCTAACTAACTGTGACAGTCAAGCTAGTATGGTCATCAGAAGTACTTGAGAAGTTGTGTAGGGATTCAAATTCTCCATCCCCACATCAGATCTACTGAAACAAAATCTGTGTGTATGCCTCAGTACTTTATATTTTGAAAAAATATACTGTTATTGGATAGGGAGAGTTGAAAAGGACACTTCCTCATGGCCTTGTTTCTTGGTAAGGACATAAAGAAGAATCAGAGGTCTTATCTGTGACAAAAACAGTTTACTGAAGAAAGAACAGAAAGAACACCTCAAGGGAGAGGTGTGCCAACCCATAGAGGCACTGGTGCTGGAATGATGAGGTACTGGGGTTTTTCAAGACAGGGTTTTTACATATTCATCTAAACAGGTTTAGACTGACAGTTTTGATTGACAGTTGTAAATTACACAACAGGGTCTATTGTGCATGTCTTTCCCATAATTTAGTCTGTTATAATCAGATAAATGTATGTATGCTCCTTTGTCCATGGAATTTTTTAGGCAAGAATACTGGAGCAGGTTGCCATTTGCCATTTTCTTCTTCAGGGGATCTTCCTGATCCAGGGGTTGAAGCCAGGTCTCCTGTATTGCAGGCAGGTTCATTACCATCTGAGCCACCAGGGAAGCCCATATAATATTTATGAACCCTTAACTGGTTCCCCAGTAACTAAAATCACTTGAGGACATAGCTGTGCACCAAGGGCGCATGTGCCAGGGTTGGAGAAATCCCTGTGATTGGTTTGTATTTACTCTGCACCTAGGGCGCTTGCATAGGAGTTGGAAATGCCTCTGTGGTTATTTTGTAGCATGCCTGTGAGCTCTCCTGTGCCACATAGGGGCATGTCTTGGGGGGAGATCAGCTTGAATCTTTTTCAACTAAGCCACCACTCATTGCTCTTGCCTAACTTCCAACCTAACATACAGTAATAGTAAGTAAAATGATGAGCTGGGTTTTGTTGTTGTTGTTTAGTCATTAAGTCATGTCCTATTCTTTTGTAATCCCATGGACCGTAGCCTGCCAGGCTCCTCTGTCCCAGGCAAGAATACTGGAGTGGGTTGCCATTTCCTTCTCTAGTGGATCTTCCCAACCCAAGGATTGAACCTGTGTCTCTTGCATTGTCAGACAGGTTCTTTATCACTGAGCCACCAAGGATGCCCTACTAGGCTTGGTACTTCGCTTTAATAACATGTACGAGTAATATGGAGTGTAGTCTGATTACTTGGGGCGGGGGTGGGGGGGTAGCAGTGTGCCTTGATCTCACCCTATAGCCCTTTCTTGCTCAAGTCCTTCCCGTCTCAGTCAGTGACTACTGTCACCTATGGAGGTGTTCAACCCAGAAAGTCTCCAGCCAACTTTGATTCCTCCTCTCTCTTTTGGGCTTCCCTGGTGGCTCAGCTGGTAAAGAATCTGCCTGCAATGCGGAAGACCTGGGTTCGATACCTGGGTTGGGAAGATCTCCTGGAGAAGGGAAAGGCTACCCATCCCAATATTCCAGCCTGGAATAGTCCATGAACTGTATAGTCCATGGGGTTGCAAAGAGTTGGACACAACTGAGCTCTCTCATCTGTTCTATTAGTATGTTCTACTCCCACTGCTTTCATTATTTCCTCCCTTCCGTTTTCCACAAATGTAAGTGAATTGATGAATTTCCCAAGTGGACGTTTTTATTCTCCCTCCTGTGTAAAGCCTTTTGAGCCTGTTGCTGTGTTGACAAAGTGTGGCTCTGTAACTATATAATAGACATATAAAAAAATAAAATAGATGTGTAAAAAAAGGGGAAAAAGGCCCTGTGTTAGTCTGCTCAATAAAACACCACAGACTCATATCTTAAACGATAGGCATTTATTTTTCAGTTCTGGAAGCTGGACAGTCTGAGATCAGCATGCCAGTATATTTGGCTTCTTCCCGGTGAGGGCACTTTTCTTGGCTTGCAGACCAATGTCTTCCTGCTCTGTGCTCACATGGCAGAGAGAGGAAGCCATGGTGTCTCTTCTTCCTCTCATAAGGGCACTGATCTTATCAGGGGAGCCTGCCCTCATGACCTCGTCTAAACCCGGTTACTTCCCAAAGACCCACCTCCTCATCCCATCACACTGGGGTTAGACTGTCAGCATGTGAATTTTGCAGTGGGGACACAAACATTTAGCTCACAGCAATCCTCACAGTCAAATCAGTTCTGGAAATATTGAGTTAATTTGATAAGGATTCTAACTGTTGCTTGGAGAAGGAAATGGCAATCCACTCCAGTATTCTTGCCTGGAGAATCCCATGGACGGAAGAGCCTAGTAGGTTACAGTTCACGGGGTCGCAAAGAGTCGGACACGACTGAGCGACTGACATGACATGACATGACTAACTGTTGCTGCTTTTATAGCAAGATTTTCACTCCTATATACATTGTATAACTTTAGTGTGTGTGTGTGTGTGTGTGTGTGTGTGTGTGTGTCCAGTTGTGTCCAGCTGTTTGAGACCCCATGGACTATACAGCCCACCAGGCTCCTCTGTCCATGGGATTTTCTGGGCAAGAATACTGGAGCAAGTTGCCATTTCCGACTCCTGGGAATCTTCCTGACCCAGGCGTAGAACCCACGTCTCTTGAGTCTCCTGCATTAGCAGGCAGATTCTTTACTATTGTGCAACCTGGGAAGCCCATCACTTGAGTAGAATGGGACATATTGTAGACACTATTTTCCAGAGGTGTTCAGCCATAGTACTCCTTTTTCTACAGGCTATCCAGAGGAACTGGTGTCTAGAAAATGCACTATGATAGGCTGCCTTTGGGCTATGGGCATCTCTAGGTGTCTTTGGGGGAGAAAGAAAAAAAAAAAAACAAACACAAAAAAATCTGTGTCTATTTTGAAATTGTCAGGCCATTGCTTCCTATCTTTCCTCCTAGTTATTTTCATTACTGAATGGGATAGAAAAGACTTCCAGGTTAATTTCTATTGCTCTCTAATTCTTCAAAGTTAACTATACAAGTGAGAAATGGTTTTGCAAAACCTGGAAGAGGAAGTTTTAAGGTATAAGCATAGAGGAGATTTAAGTAAATTGCCCTTGAAGTGAAGTGAAAGTGAAGTTGTTCAGTCATGTCTGACTCTTTGTGACCCTATGGACTGTAGCCTACCAGGCTCCTCCATCCCTGGGATTCTCAGGCAAGAGTACTGGAGTGGGTTGCTATTTCCTTCTCCAAGAGATCTTCCCAACCAGGGATCGAACCTGGGTCTCCCGCATTGCAGGCAGATGCTTTACCATCTGAGCCACCGGTTGGGGGGCGGAGGGTAGGAGCTCTAATTGCCCTTAAGAAGAGTATAAAAGAGATTAATTGAATCTGACTGAATTACTGAAATGGCCTTTCTCTTTAGTTCATTGCTGTTATTGTTGTTCAGTCACCCAGTCATGTCTGACTCTGTGACCCCATGGATTGCAGCACACCAGCCCCCCCTGTCCCTTACCTCTCCCTAAAAGTTTGCTCAAGTTCATGTTCACTGAATTGGTGATGCCATCTAGCCCTCTCACCCTCTGACATCCTCTTCTCCTTCTGCCCTCAATCTTTCCCAGCATCAGGAACTTTTCCAATGAGACAGCTCTTCACATCAGATGACAAAAATACTGGAGCTCATTATTAGGTTGGTATATGTACAGTGACCATTAGTCAAATGGGCCCTTTCCTAGATTACTGTGTCTCTTGGGACTAGGAAATAAAAAATACTTACTATATGTTTTCTCCTGCCTTGTCTCTTGCTCTTGGGAATCTGAAACTTTTAAAACTTAGTGACCCCAAAATGCTATGAATATTTTGTCAACTATCAACTGTCTTAAATATGTATGGTCAGTTCCCTATAGTAGCCAATATAGCCGAATAGATCCTAACTTTCATAACATTGAAAAACTCCATGGGGGGAAAAAAAGATGACAAATTTGATCCTCTGTAGAAAAAAAAAAAAAAAAAAAGCAGAAAACTAAATCAAGGTCTTTAATTTTCTCTCAAGCTTGCTAATTTGATATCACGAAGATATTACTTTGTAGTTTCTACTCATTAATGAGTCAAGCAAATAAAGTTACTTGTACATACTGAAATATTATTTAAACATCTTTTTTCTCCTTTATAGAATTTTCCATTATTTTTGTTGAAGTATATTTAGAATGTTATGCCAGTCTCTGCTATACAGCAAAGTGACTCACTTACACACATGTAGGCCTTCTTTTTTAAATACTTTTTCCCATTATTTCCTGGTTTGTTACAGGAAATGAAAATAGTTCCCAGTGTTATACACTAGGACCCTGTTGCTTACCCATGATATGTACAATAGTTTAATGTGCTAGTCCCAAACTTCTAATCCTCTCTCCCCCTTTGAACTCAGTCTATTCAGTGAGTCTTTTTTTGTTTTGTAGGTACATTCGTTTGTTCCGTATAGCATTTATCTTTCTCTTTCTGACTTACTTCACTTAATATGATAATATCTAGTAGCATGTTGCTGCAAATGGCATTATTTTGCTTTTTGATGGATGAATAGTATTCCATTGTATATATGGACCACATCTTCTTTACCCACCATCTATTGATAGACATTTAGGTTGTTTCCATGTTGTGGTTATTATGAATAGTGTGAAAACATCACTTTTTGAATTTTAGTTTTGTCCAAGTATATGCCTAGGAGGGGAGTTACTGGATCATATGGTAACTCTAGTTTTAGCTTTTTGAGGAACATCCACAGTATTCTCCATAGTTGCTGTACCAACTTACATTCCCACCAACAGTGTAAGATGGATCTGTTTTCTCTACAACATCTCCAGCATTTGTTATTTGTAGACTTTTAATGATGGCCATTCTGAAGAGTGTGAAGTGGTACCTCACTGTAGTTTTGATTTGCATTTCTTTATTAATCAGAGATGTTGAGCATCTTTTCATTTGCCTACTAGCCATCTGTATGTCGTCTTTGGAGAAGTGTTTATTAAGGTCTTCTGTTCATATTTTAGTAGAGTCGTTTGATTTTTGTTGTTCAGTTGTATGAGCTGTTTGTATATTTTGGAGATTAAGCCTTTCTCACATCAGTTATTTTCTCCCATTCTGTAGGTTGTCTTTTTATTTGTTTATTTTTATACTTTGTTGTGCAAAGCTTGTAGATTTGATTAGGTCCCATTTGTTTATTTGTTACTTTATTTAAATAAGCCCATATCAAACTTTTAAGTTAAATGTATCTTTATTTCAGTAAATTTTCATTGTCTCCTGGGTAAAAATATGTATTTTTCATAAAACAGTTAAAAAAAATTTTCCATTTTCTTAGGTCATGATAATGGAAAATTGATTTTAAAAATAGTAATGTATAAAGCTTTTCATGCAAAGATGGGCACAATAAAGGATAGAAATGGTATGGACCTGACAGAAGCAGAAGATATGAAGAAGAGGTGGCAAGAATACACAGAAGAAGTAGATGTGTATAAGAGACAGGTATAAAGCATAATAATAAAAATAATTTTAATAGTAATATTGTAACATTGATTTTTCCATTAACTTACCATATAATAGTGTTATCAAAATGTCAGTGCTCAATATTTGAATATTTTAAAAATCTAAAGGCCTTTATTTTACCAGATGGTCCTTGAAACTTTTGGTTCTTTTATAGCTAGGAAGGAAAAAAGATGCAGGCCAGGATGTTAAAAATTTGCATGTCATGTCAAAATAGATTATCTTTCAAAGGACTGTAGAACACATAACCATTAGCATATTTTATTTCTACTTATGGTGACAGTGTTCTCTAGTGCTAAGATAAATGAGATATGAAGAACAATCAATCTAACTCAAGAATTTAAAGACAATCTCCACTTATTTCTGGATTGTTTCTTGCTTGAATCTTGTCTATGTTTAAAGACTGTACAAATGATTTGAAAAGATTGCATAAACCAATTTTTAGGTATATTTGTTTCATGCCCAATAATAAGCTCAATATGTGTTTTCATTCAGCCTTGAGGCACTTTTTAGATGAAGTATCTCTAAGTTTCAAGTGATGGGTTCAAATGTCAATCTAAGAAAAGTACAAAAATAAACTGTTTCCTGTTTCTCCATATTTGTAGATGCTCTTTATTCATTATATTCATTACACAAGTTTTGTGGGTTTTGTTGCATATAAAAATTTCTGAATCCTGTTTTAAGTAAATGATAGATTGCTGCCAGGGAGGCAGATTTAGGTATATTAAATCCCAATGTTTTATTTATATTATAGGAGTTCCTAGTTAGATCTGAAAAAATTTAACTAGATAAATGGAAGAAATTACTTTCATGGCAAAGAAACAATGATTAAACATGATATCAAAAATCAAGATTATTTCATATGCTTGATTTATTATAAAATGTGTGAAAAAAATTCATGAAGTCAAAAAGATTGTTTTAACTAAGTCTTACTGCTTTTATTGTGAGTACACTCTCTCTATATAGCACTCTTTGTGTCAGGTTGGTTTTTGTATTTTTCTTTTTCGGTGTATTTTGAATGACGAATAGTTTCCTCTTGTTCCTTGAAATGAAAGTCAGTAATAATAATGTATGTATTTTATTGCCACCTTCTAAACTTCTTTTCACACTGTTCATACTGTTCATGGGGTTCTCAAGGCAAGAATACTGAAGTGGTTTGCCATTGCCTTCTCCAGTGGACCATGTTTGTCAGAGCTTTCCATATGACCCATCCATCTTAGTTTGATTGAGTTAGATAAGGCCACGGTCAATGTGATCAGTTTGATGAGTTTTCAACAGTATGAAAAGGCAAAAAGATATGACACTGAAAGAGGAACTCCTTAGGTTGATAGGTGCTCAATATGCTATTGGAAAAGAGTGGAGAAATAACTCCAGAAAGAATGATGAGATGTATCCAAAGCAAAAACAAAGCCCAGTTGTAGATATGACTGGTGATGGAAGTAAAATACGATACTATAAGGAACAATTTTGCATGGGAACATGCAATGTTAGGTCCTTGAATCAAGGTAAATTGGAAGTGGCCAAACAGGAGACAGCAAGAATGAACATCACATTTTAGACATCAGTGAACTAAAATGGACTGGAATAGGTGAATTTAATTCAGATGACCATTATATCTACTACTGTGGGCAAGAATTCCTTAGAAAAAATGGAGTAGCCATCATGGTCAACAAAAGAGTGCAAAATGCAGTACTTGGATGCAATCTCAAAAATGACAGAATGATCTCTGTTCGTTTCCAAGGCAAACCATTCAATATCACAGTAATCCAAGTCTATTCCCCGACCAGTATGCTGAATAAATTGAAGTTGAATGGTTCTATGAAGGCCTACAAGACCTTCTAGAACTAACACCCAAAAAAAGATGTCCTTTTCATCATAGGGGACTGGAATGCAAAAGTAGGAAGTCAAGAGATACCTGGATTAACAGATATTTTTGGCCTTGGAGTACAAAGCAAAGCAGAACAAAGGCTAACAGAGTTTTGCCAAGAGAATATACTGGTCATAGCAAACACCTTCTTCCAAAAACACAAGAGAAGATGCTACATGTGGACATCACCAGATGGCCAATACCAAAATCAGATTGATTATATTCTTTGCAGTCAAAGATGGAGAAGCCTTATACATCAGCAAAAACAAGACCAGGAGCTGACTGGCTCAGATCATGAACTCCTTATTGCCAAATTCAGACTTAAATTGAAGAAAGTAGGGAAAACCACTAGACCATTCAGGTATGACCTAAATCAAATCCCTTACAATTATACAGTGAAGTGACAAGGGATTAGATCTGATAGACAGAGTGCCTGAAGAATTATGGACAGATATTCATGACATTGTATAAGACGCAGTGATCAAGACATCCCCCCAAAAAAGAAATTCAAAAAGGCAAAATGGTTGTCTGAGGAGGCTTTACAAATAGCTGAGAAAAGAAGACAAGTGAAAGGCAAAGGAGAAGAAAAGATTTACCCATCTGGATACAGAGTTCCAAAGAATAGCAAGGAGAGATAAGAAAGCCTTCCTCATTGATCAGTGCAAATAAATGGAGGAAAACAATAGAATGGGAAAGACCAGAGATCTCTTCAAGAAAATTCAAGATACCAAGGGAACATTTCATGCAAAGATGGGCACAATAAAGGATAGAAATGGTATGGACCTGACAGAAGCAGAAGATATGAAGAAGAGGTGGCAAGAATACACAGAAGAAGTATACAAAAAAGATCTTCATGATGCAGATAACCAAGATGGTGTGATCAGTAGACTAGAGCCAGACATCCTGGAATGTGAAGTCAAGTGGGCCTTAGGAAGCATCACTATGAACAAAGGTAGTGGAGGTGCTGGAATTCCAGTTGAGCTATTTCAAATCCTAAAAGATGATGTTGTGAAGGTGCTGCACTCAACATGCCAACAAATTATGAAAACTCAGCAGGGGCCACAGGACTGGAAAATGTCACTTTTCATTCTGATCTGAAAGAAGTGCAATGCCACAGAATGTTCAAACTACTGCAAAATTGTACTCGTATCACACACTAGCAAAGTGATGCTCAAAATTTTCCAAGCCAGGCTTCAACAGTACGTGAACCATGAACTTCCAGATGTTCAAGCTGTTTAGAAAAGGCAGAATCATCAGAGATCAAAGTGCCAACATCCATTGGATCATAGAAAAAGAAAGAGAGTTCCAGAAAAACATCTACTTCTACTTTATTGACTATGCCAAAGCCTTTGACTTAATAGATCACAACAAACAGTAGAAAATTGTTAAAGAGATGGGAATACCAGAGCACCTCGCTTGCCCCCTGAGAAATCTGCATGCAGGTCAAGAAGCAACAGTTAGAACTGGACATGGAACAACAGACTGGTTACAAATTGGGAAAGGAGTCTATCAAGGCTGTGTATTGTCACCCTGCTTATTTAAGTTATATGCAGAGAACATCATGAAAAATACTGGGCTGGATGAAGCACAAACTTGAATCAAGATTGCTGGGAGAAATAGCAAAAACCTCAGATATGCAGGTGACACCACCCTTATGGCAGAAAGTGAAGAACTAAAGAGCCCCTTGATGAAAGTGAAAGAGGAGAGTGAAACAGTTGGCTTAAAACTCAGTATTCAGATGTAAAGAACAGACTTTTGGACTCTGTTGGGAGAGGGAGAGGGTGGGATGATTTGGGAGAATGGCATTGAAACATGTATACTATCATGTAAGAAGCGAATCGCTAGTCTAGGTTCGATACAGGATACAGGATGCTTGGGGCTGGTGCACTGGGATGACCCAGAGAGATGATATGGGGAGGGTGGTGGGAGGGGGGTTCAGGGTTGGGAACTCATGTACACTTGTGGTGGATTCATGTCAGTGTATGGCAAAACCAATACAGTATTGCAAAGTAAAAACAACAACAACAAAAAAAAACCTCAGAATTCAGAAAACTAAGATCATGGCATCCAGACCCATCACTTCATCGCAAATATATGGGGAAAGAATGGAAACAGTGAAAGACTATATTTTTTTGGGTTTCAAAATCACTGCAGATGGTTACTGCAGCCATGAAATTAAAAGACGCTTGCTCCTTGGAAGAAAAGCTATGACCAACCTACACAGCTTATTAAAAAGCAGAGACATTACTTTGCCAACAAAGGTCCATCTAATCAAACCTATGGTTTATCCAGTAGTTATGTATGGATGTGACAATTGAACTATAAAGAAAGCTGAGCACGGAAGAAATGATGCTTTTGAAGACATCAAAAAGCATGTTGGAGAAGATTCTTGAGAGTCCCTTGGATTCCAATGAGATCAAAGTGGTCAATCCTAAAGGAAATCAGTCCTGAATATTCAATGGAAGGACTGATGTGAAAACAAACTCCAATATTTTGGGAGGGGGGTTCAGGGTTGGGAATCTGATGCGAAGAACTGAGTCATTGGAAAAAACCCTGTTGCTGGGTAAGATTGAAGGCAGAAGGAGAAAGGGATGACAGAGAATGAGATGGTTGGATGTCATCACTGACTTGATGGACATGAGTTTGAGCAAGCTCATGGAGTTGGAGATGGACAGGGAAGCCTGGTGTGCTGCTGTGCATGGAGTTGCAAAGAGTTGGACATGACTGAGTGACATAACTGAACTGAAACTTTGTTTAAATTTTTTTTCAAAGCAGACAAATTATTGCTTGAGACAAGTTGCTGATTGTATCATAAGTCCTTTAGAAAGTTCTTTTTTTTTTTTTTTTAGGATTGAACATTCTTTTATTTTTAGACACTTTCACAAAGGAGTTTTCAGTACACTTAACTCAAGCTCATGTGCTCCCCCAAGCTGAAGAATACATATATTGCTTTCTAGAATGCATAATATTAACTTGGTGAAAATATAATTCCTTTTTGGATCCTGAATTCTGTATCATTATGTTAGGGGGGTGTAATTTCCTCGGTCTGTCTCGTCACAACAAAAATTTGAAGTGACAGAAGTTAAAGGCCTCTGCATGTCACAGTTCTCGCACAGTGTTACAGCTCAGTTTTATTTAGAAAATAAAGGAAGATACATCCTTGAGCCATGAGGGCATGCCAACCCAAAAGACACGAAGAGAAGAGAAAGAGGGAGAGCACGAGCGTGGGATGAGACCCCCGGCCCTTTGGCTCCTCTTTTTATATGTTTTTTCCTCCCCCTGGGCCTGCCCTATATAAACTGAGCTAGCCAGGAGTGCTGTTTGTTCTACCTGAAGTCCTCACTCCGGTTCTCGGACCTTCCTTTGTTCTATTTTCGCAGGCTTTTCCCTTCCTTGTATTTTAGCCACTGCCATTCTGGACTCCTGTTTCCTATTCTAACTACCTAACAATTATAACTGAAGAGACTTAGCAGCAGCAGCAGCAACAATTATAACTAGGCTCAAACATATCTCTATTAGTCAAATAGTAACCAATATACTGGTTTCAAATAGTAAAAGGAGTATGTCAAGGCTGTATATTGTCACCCTGCTTATTTAACTTATATGCAGAGTACATTATGAGAAACCCTGGAAAGGAAGAAACACAAGCTGGGATCAAGATTGCCAGGAGAAATATCAATAACCTCAGATATGCAGATGACACCACCCTTATGGCAGAAAGTGAAGAGGAACTAAAAAGCCTCTTGATGAAAGTGAAAGAGGAGAGTGAAAATGTCGGCTTAAAGCTCAACATTCAGAAAACTAAGATCATGGCATCTGGTCCCATCACTTCATGGGAAATAGATGGGGAAACAGTGGAAACAGTGTCAGACTTTATCTTTTTGGGCTCCAAAATGACTGCAGATGGTGATTGCAGCCATGAAATTAAAAGATGCTTACTCCTTGGAAGAAAAGTTATGACCAACCTAGATAGCATTTTCAAAAGCAGAGACATTACTTTGCCGACTAAGGTCTGTCTAGCTCGGCTTAAAGCTCAACATTCAGAAAACTAAGATCATGGCATCTGGTCCCATCACTTCATGGGAAATAGATGGGGAAACAGTGGAAACAGTGTCAGACTTTATTTTTTTGGGCTCCCATATCACTGCAGATAGTGATTGCAGCCACGAAATTAAAAGACGCTAACTCCTTGGAAGGAAAGTTATGACACCTAGATAGCATATTCAAAAGCAGAGACATTAGTTTGCCAACAAAGGTCCGTCTAGTCAAGGCTATGGTTTTTCCAGTAGTCATATACAGATGTGAGAGCTGGACTGTGAAGAAAGCTGAGCACCAAAGAACTGATGCTTTTGAACTATGGTATTGGAGAAGACTCTTGAGAGTCCCTTGGACTGCAAAGAGGTCCAACCAGTCCATTCTAAAAGAGATCAGTCCTGGGTGTTCTTTGGAAGGAATGATGCTAAAGCTGAAACTCCAGTACTTTGGTCACCTCATGCGGAGAGTTGACTCATTGGAAAAGACTCTAATGCTGGGAGGGATTGGGGGCAGGAGGAGAAGGGGACGACAGAGGATGAGATGGCTGGATGTCATCACCGACTCGATAGACATGAGTTTGAGTGAACTCCGGGAGTTGGTGATGGACAGGGAGGCCTGGCGTGCTGCAATTCTTGGGGTTGCAAAGAATCAGACATGACTGAACGACTGAACTGAACTGATAGATATATATATATATATACATAGATATAATACATACATACTTATCTATATATGGTTTTCCTGGTGGCTCAGACTGTAAAGGATCTGCCTGCAATGCAGGAGATGTGGGTTTGATCCCTGGGTTGGGAAGATCCCCTGGTGAAGGGAATGGTAACCCATTCCAGTTCTCTTGCCTGGAGAATTCCATGGACGGAGGAGACTGGCGGCTGAATCACTGTGCTGTACACCTGAAACTACCACCACATTGTAAATCAAATATATATATATATATATTTTTTTTTTCATCATGATGGGTCTAATACCATTAGTGAGCAGCAATGCCCCTGGCAGAACCTCCCAGGATTCAGCATGTTATACCTGTGAATCTGCTGCACACTCATGTCCCTTGTCTCTGTCTTCTGGAGATGACTGGGAGAAAATTTCCACACCTCTCTGAACCTCAGTTTTGTCTCCTTGACCTGGGTCAAGAAGTCTTAAACTGGAGTCCTAGAGGCTTCCAGGGGTGGGGGTGTTGTGTCGGGGAGGAAGAGAAGGAAGAAGGAGCTCAAGCAGGCAGGGAGCTGGCTGGCCCATTCTCTTGTATCTCTTCTACATTTTGAGCACTCCATTCACAGAGTAAGAATTCTGTAGCTAAATCAAGTTGAAAAATCTTGGGCCTGGGCACTTTGCCTTGAACTTGATTTGCATAGCCCTCAGATCCCAAAGCATCCTCCTTTCTTTTTCTCTTCCATGCCTTCCATGGAAGTCTTCCTGTCTTCCATGTGGTCTGTATCTCCCTATCATTTCCGTTCCTGTCACTTGCTCAATCTCTGGCTCCCTGAAGACCATTTTCCCAAATTGTAGATGCCTTTTTCCGGGGACCCTGTCCCAAATCCTTGTAAGGGGGCCCTCCTGCCTGGATTGGGGGAACAGTGCTGGGCCTGTGGGGTCTGAGACCCCCCCAAGCAAGAAAGCAAACTGGAGAATTTAAGCTGCAGGGACTGCAATCAGTGAAACGGCAGCAAATGGTAGCCAACTCAGGAAGAGTAAATGCTTCCTTTGCCTCTGAGCCAAAACTCAGTGGGCCTGTGAGGAGCTGAGAATGTGTGCCAGCCCTCAAACTCGATTCAAAGCATTCAAGCCAACGAGGATTTATGAGGCTCTCACTTTGTGCCAAGGCTGGTGCTGAGTATTCTGATGCTGCAGTGAGTTATCAGTGAGTGGCAAGGCTGTCTCAGTCTTTCAAGTGGGCTGGACACATGCACCGGTGATATTAATACAGGAGGGGAGATCCAGCCTCTGCCTTCAAGTCTATTGACCCCGGATCATGTTGCCCTGGAGAGAATGGATGAGGTTTTGGCATTCTGAGGAGTGGGGATTGCAGAATCTCAAAGGCCTCCTCCTGGCCCTATGGGTTGGAGATGAAATCCTTCCTGCCCACCAGGGATCCTCAGCATCTTTAATCCGAGTCAGGATCTATTTTACGGCCCAGGTGCTGGAGCCTCACTGCTACCAGCCTGCTAACATCTTTCCTTCTCCAATTAATGATTGAAAGACAGTCTGTTATAGAAAGAAATAGGGTGGCTTCTTCAATTTCAGGTTCTTTTTTTCATCAGGATTGAGGATTGACTGACTGACCTTCTAATGAGACTACCCTTTGAAAAACAGGGTTGTAATTCTGTTTAAAAATCCTCAGAATTCCAGAGAGGGCATAGAGTTTCAGCTGCCACCAGTGCCCAAATCAAGGGATGCTGCAAAATTCTGCAAGTATGTCCCCAAGGCCACTAGTCACTATCTGGAAGCTCATTATGGCACTTGGGCTGGGGCCTTAGACTGCAGGATTCCCAGCAATGAGGTGATGTTCAATGCTAATTTCTTTCCTTCTGTTCTCATAGCACAAACAGGCTAGGAGGAAGGGACTTGGCCTGGAGAGATGGAAGATCCAGCAGATCAGAAGAAGGGGGAGGGGAGGAAGTGAGGAATAGTGGAAGGAACCTAGACTTTGGAATCAGGTGATACAGGGCCCAATTATGCCAATGACTAGCTATGTACCGTAGAAAAATCTGATCCATTCTGTCCTTATGTATAGAATGGAGATAACAATAGTACCTCCTTCCTAGGGTTATATTGAAAAATTGAGATATAATTCACAAAATGCCTGAAAGAATGTAGACTTCTTAAAGTAGGAGCTACTGGCAGAAGTACTATTGTTCCATTATTTTCATTAATATCATCTTGATCAACAATATAGAGCAGAGGACAATGAGCATGCTTGCCACTTGAAGCTTGTGGTTTAATTACCTTGTCTTAACATGAGTGCCCTGAGAGGTCGAAGCCATGTAGGACAGAGCCTAGGTATAAGCTTGTTTAGAGAAATCCAAGCTGTCTTGAAGTAACTTCTCTAGAGAGAGAAATTCCTGGGCATTTTCTGGAAGAGGAGTGGAATTCAGCTGTTGTAATGGTCAAAGTGACCTTTTAGTATCTCTGTGGCTCACTGGACCCAATACTCTTCCAGACTGGTCTTAAGTGCATTCCACCTCCTGCCACTTCTGGCTCCAGGGTCCACTTCCTGATGGCTTAGTGGGGGGAAGAGCAGCGTGGTAGCTCCATTCTCAGGCAGTCACATTGGCTTCACAGCTGTGGCTTTTTGTGGAGGCTGACTGCAAATGATGCCGTGTTCCACTTATACTGGAACAAGCTGCCCTTTGCAAGTGCCTACTCTATGTATTTGGACTTATGTAGTCTGTGTCTTTCAAATTATAAGTTTTAAGGTGTGTGGGAGAGTGGCACAGCCTTTTAAGGATAGGTCAGTAAATTAGAAACTCATGATCCATTTGCTCCATTTCTAATCTTGCTGAGCCATGCTCTCCCAAGATTGTAGCAATACCAGGACACCCCTGGGGTGACATTCTGTTCCCATCCCAAGGGGCTGGTAAAACTGTGTCTTTGTCTGAAAGCTAAATATATTCCTTGGAACTAAGGTGGAAAAATGACAAATTTCCCATTTTAAAGAAGAGCTAACAGAGTCAGAGAAATGAAGTGAACTCACCTAAGGCCACAAGCAAAAAGGATGATATTAAGGGGCCTGGTAGGTTCTGAATGTTGACAAAGCTGTAGCAATTAGACAGAAGGCACTTCTCTCCTTTCCCCTCCCCTTGCCTCTCCTTCTTTTCCCTTTCCTTCTCTCTCTCTACTCTACCCCTTGATAATATTGTCCATATGCTTATGGCTGCCAAAATCAGGTCTCCAGAATGGATCTCTCCTCTAAACTCCAGATGTCAACATGACATCACTACTTGATTATCAAATACTACTTCTTTAGAATTTATTTCAACTGGTAGCCAGGGAAATGAGTAAAGAAAAATAAATAGAAGGCATCCAAATTGTAAAAGAAGAGCTAATACTATTTTTGTTCACAGTTGACATGAAAATTATAAAGAATCTATAATTACACTACCAGAGCTAATAACGAAATTCAGCAAAGTTGTAGGGCACACACTCAACACACAGAAACCAGTTGTGTTCTATACACCAATGATGAACAATTCAAAAAGGAAATTAAGTAGGTAATCTCATTACAAATAGCATCTGCAATAATTTAACCAAGGAGGTGAAATACTTGTACGCTGAAAACATTGCCAAAAGAAATGAAAGAAAATCTAAAATAAAATAGAAAGACATCCTGTGTCAAAGGGTAAGAAGACTTAATATTGTTGAGATGTGACTTACAGATCCAAAGCAATACTTATCAAAATTGCAACAGCTTTTTTCCCCCAAGAAATAGAAAAGCTGGATTCTCGACTTCAAATTTGAAATTAAAAGGTGCCCCCAAATAGTCAAAATAATCTTGAAAAAAGAAAAGAAAGTTGAAGGACTTACACTTCCCCAGTTTCAAAGCTTACTGCAAAGCAGCAATAAATGAGATAGTGTGGCACTGCCATAAGGGTAGAGATAAAGACCAAATAGAACTGAGGTCCAGAATTAAGCCTCACGTCAATGGCCAGCTGATTTTGTCAAGGGTGCCAAGTTCATTTAATAGGCAAAAGAATAGCATCTTCACCAGGTGGTACAGAGGCAACTGATTTTCCCCTGGCAAAAGAATAAAGTTGGACTCCTATATCACACTTTGCACAAAAATTAACTCAAAATGGATCAGTGACTTAAATATAAGAGCTAAATCAAAACTTTTAGAAGAAGACATGGAGGTAAATCTTCATGATCTCAGATGTGGCAATCGATACTTAGATGTGACACAAAAACACAAGCAACAACAACAAAAATAGATAAATTGCACTTCATCAAAATTAAAATAAACTTTTATGCATCAACGTATATTATTATGAAAATGAAAAGACAATGGACAGAATGAAAGAAAATATTTGTAAATCATATATCTCATAAAGGTTTTATATTTATTATATATAAAGTACACTTATAATTCGACAACAAAAAAAATCTCACCAAAAAATGAGCAAAAGACTTGAATAGACATTTCTTCAAAGTATATATACAAAGGGTAATAAGCACACAAAAAGATGTTCACAATTTGGTCATTGAGGAAATGGAAATCAGAGCCTCAGTGAGATACTACTTCACAACTACTAGGATGTTTATAAGTTTTTTTTTTTTTTAACAAAGGAGAATAACAAATGTTGGGAAGAATGTGGAAAAATTGGAACACTTGTGCTCTGCTGGTGAGAATATAATTTGGTGTAGCTTCTGTATAAAACATTTTGGCAGTTCTTCAAAAAGCTAAAGATAGAATTACCACATGACCCAGAAATTCCATTCCTATGTATATATCTAAAGGAACTGAGGAAAAATAACTCAGTTACTTGTATTTGTCCAATGCTCATGACAGGATTATTCACAGTAGCCATAACATGGAGACAACTCAAGCATCCATTAACAGATGAACAGATAAGTAAAATGTGGTATATTCATACAATAGCATATTATTCAGTTATAAATGAAATTTCTCACATATGCTACAATAAATATTGGAAACATTATGCTAAGTGAATAAGCCAGATTAAAATGGTGACTTATTATATGATTTCACTTCTGTGCGGTACCTACACTAAGCAGATTCAGAGATAGAATTTAGATTAGTGTTTACCAGAGACTGGAATGAGGGAAGAATGGCAGAATATTATTTAATGGTCACAGAGTATTTGAGGTGATGAAAAAGTTTTGGAAATAGTGATAATTGCTTTACAGCATCATAAATATCATTAAGGCCACTGAATTGTGTAGTTAAAATTGTTAAAAATGACAAAGTTTATGTTATACATATTTTATCATCCCCAAAATGGTGAAAAAAAGTCAAAATTTATCTCAGTCCTGTGCACTTATTTCTACCTACACTACCCTCACCTAGATGCCTGCTTTGTAGTTTTCAGAGTAAGTTTTATCCTTCCTTTGTTAAATTTACTTCTGAGTTTTTCCTTGGGTGTGATGCTATTGTTTTCTTAATTTTGTTTTTGGAGTGGTCATTGCTATTGTACAGAAATGCAACTAATGTTTGTGTGCTTGTTGATCTTATATTCTGCAGTTTTTCTGTTAGCTCAAATAGTATTTTTGTGGTTTTTAGAAGTTTTTGCACATAAGAATAGCAATAGGTTTATTTCTTCTTTTGTAATCTGAATGCCTTTTGTTTCATTTTACTTCTAATTGGTCTGGCTAGACCAATGTTGAATAGAAGAGGTAAGAGTGAACATCCTTATTTTGTTCCTGATCTTAGGGGGAATGTTTTCAGTTTTTTATTATTGTGTATGATATTAGCTGTGAGGGTTTTTTTTTTTTTTTTCCCATAGAATCCTTTTTCAGGTTGAGGAAGCTTCCTTATACTCCTTGTTTGCTGTATGCTTTTAATAGGAAAGGATGTGAGGTTTTGCCAAATGGTTCTGGTGTTTACTAAGAAGCTCATGTGGTTTTTGTCCTTTATTCTGTTCATATGGTGTATAATATTGGGTATGATACCATTTGTAGAAAGTAGGCAAGTAAAAGTAAACAACAGATTCTGTAGGGATACAAAACATATTTCAAAACTTGGGAAATGAAAGACAAAGTCCGGAAAAGCCCCAAATTTCCCTTCAGGGCCACTGTTATGGAAAGGGAGCCTGGGATGAGTGAGAGAAGGAGCCCCCAAATGGTTGCTATGCTGTTGGGAATGTTGTTCTTATTCTGGGTGGTCAGTGGATCAGTGTTTGTTTCATTATTATGCTTCAAATTGTTCTGTCATTTTTCTGTCTGCATCAATTATTGACAAAAGATGTAATACATGGGACAACTGAAGTATCTAGAAAAAGAGACCTCAGCCCATCTGGCTGCAGAGAAGGAAGCCTCCAGGAAGGGAACAGTGATGCCAAGATCCAGGGAAGAGTCATGCCTGGGAAAAGAGGTGCCAGAGATTATAGGCACTCAGCGAGGGTGGACAAAAGCATCTTCAGCATTAAAGTGATCTTACTGATTGGTTAGACATTCCTGGAAGGCAGATGGAGCCTCCTGAATGCCAAGAGTCCAGCATGTGCCTAGTAATAAGGGCTCCATATAGACAGAAGAGTCCAGGCCCGCTTGTGCTTGTCTGTGACCCAGGCAAGGCCTGGAACCATAGCTCTGAAGTTAACTGGGAGGAGGGCTTGTACAGACATCCAGGATGTGAGACGTGATCTTGCTCCATAAGTTGTAAAGGCCCTCATTCACAGAAATGTTTAGGGGTCTGTGTTGTTTCCCTGAATGTCACCCAGTCTGAGGCTGCTTAGGGTCAGTCCACCTCTCCTGCATTTGCGTCCTGAGTTTACTGGCCTTGCTGGAGAGATCAGCTCTGCGGAGACTTCAGGTTTGTATTGGAAGCTTTAGCCTTGAATAGTACAGACAGTTTGGCAGCCATTTAGAATCCATTGATGATGATTAAAGCCTCAGTGATTAATTCAGGGCCTTGCAGAGAGGCCTGTCCCTTCTGCTTGTGTTCCTACTCCATCATCTCTGGTCGACTCCTTGGCATGCTGATGCAAGGAAGAAGCCTGGAACCCCAGTCTGACGTTTTAGTACCTGTTGGGATGTTCTGGGCCTTTTGCATGGCAGTGAGAGAAACACCTTCACCATTTCAGATGCAGTAGGCTGTCTTTCCTCCCCATCCCCATTAAGCTAGTCCCTATTAACACATTCCTGAGCAAATAACAGCCTCTGAACTGTTTCGTGCCTCCAGGATCCATCCCTCTTTCAATCTACTTTCCATGCGGCAGCCAGGGTGAGCATATACAAATAAAACTCTGTGTCGTTGGCCTGCTGAGAGTGCACCCCAAAGACAAAGTGAAACCTGCTTCAATTCCAGAAAGTCTCCCAGTATTCTTCTAAAGTGATCAGCCTTTGCTTTGCTGTAGAATTACTAAGTTTTAAACAGATGCTCTTTGAACATCACTGTCCAGAAAATGAGAGCAGCAGGTCATTTTCTGGCCTCAAAAAAACCTATGTTTTTGCCAAAGTTTTACCCAGATAGAAGGAGCAAAGCTTGGATTTGAACATGGACCTGTGTCTTAATTACTGGCACCAACTAGACTGTGTGAGGTCTCTGAGTATGGAACTTCCCAAAGTCTGTATTAAATGGTTGACCTGGAGTGTCAGGCCTCCTGGCTTGAGCTCTGTTCACTAGAACCAGACAGAACAAGCCCAAGACTTTTGCCCCAGTACTGCTGTGTCAGGACTGGCAGTCTCATCCCATTTCCCCAAGCCCTCTGGGGCCCTCAGCCCTTTGATAAACCTCGTCTGGAATACTCACCCTGTTAAAACTAATTCATCTCCATAGGCCAGAGAGGGTTTTCGGAAATAAAACATTTTGTGTGTGTGATTAAGAGTTTTGATGTTGCACAGATCTAGATTCAAATCTCCAATAGACCCCTTTTAGCTCTGTGACTCTAGCCAGATGACTTAACATCCACAAGCCCCAGTTTTTGCACAGGTAATGCAGGGTTTTTCCTGTGGTCATGTATGGATGCGAGAGTTGGACTGTGAAGAAAGCTGAGTGCCAAATAATTGATGTTTTTGAACTGTGGTGTTGGAGAAGACTCTTGAGAGTCCCTTGGACTGTAAGGAGATCCAACCAGTCTATTCTGAAGGAGATCAGCCCTGGGATTTCTTTGGAAGGAATGATGCTGAGGCTGAAACTCCAGTACTTTGGCCACCTCATGTGAAGAGTTGACTCATTGGAAAAGACTCTGATGCTGGGAGAGATTGGGGGCAGGAGGAGAAGGGGACGACAGAGGATGAGATGGCTGGATGGCATCACCGACTCGATGGACGTGAGTTTGAGTGAACTCCGGGAGATGGTGATGAACAGTGAACTCCTGGCGTGCTGTGATTCATGGGGTCGCAAAGAGTCGGACATGACTGAGCGACTGAACTGAATACAGGGTTAATAGTAGTACCTTACTCATAAGATTGTGAAAATTCAGTTCATTTAGGTAAAGAACTTGAAAACACATAGTATACAATAAAACTGCGTTTGTTACATTGTACATTTCCCCAGATTCACGGAGGAACCGGCATTTACTTTTATTTTATTTAGAAAAAAAGTGATTGGGGTATAGTTCACATGCAGTAAAGGAAGCAAACATTAAATGAACGTCTATATATGTAAAAGATATCTACATATTAAAAAATATGTATAATGACAACTCAGCTCAAAATATGAAATGTATTCTTTACCCCCTCTTCTCTGCTTCTTCTCATTCAATACCTCACCCCTAGGTGTAGTCAATAATCTGGTTTCTATTACTATAGCTTAAGGTTTGTCTCTTCTAGAGTTTCATATAAATGGATTCATGTGGTTTATATTTTTGTCTGAATTCTTTCATGCAGCATATTTCTGAAGTACATCCAAATTATAGGGCATATCACCTCATTCATTTTATTCCTATTACCACATTTTGCTTATACATTCAACTGTTGATGGACACTGAAGTTTTCCAGCCTGGGGCAAACATGAATAATGCTATTATGAGCATTGGAGTACTAGTCTTTATGTGGACATAACCTTTTATTTCATTTGTGTAAATGCCTAACAGTGGAATTGCTAGGTCATATGGCAACTCTATATTTAACTTTGTGAGGATCTGTCAAACTGTTTTCCAAAGTCTTTGTGCCATTTTAGATTCCCACCAACAATGTATGTGGAACCCAGTTGCTTCCCATTCTTGATAACAGTTGTTAATATCGGTCTTTTAAATAGGTTTTTAGTAGCCTTTCTAGTGGATGTGCGGTAACAAGTAATTATTACATGACTATTCTGTGGTTTTTCCAGTAGTCATGTATGGATGTGAGAGTTGGACTATAAAGTAAGCTGAGCGCCAAAGAATTGATGCTTTTGAACTGTGGTGTTGGAGAAGACTCTTGAGAGTCCCTTGGACAGCGAGGAGATCAAACCAGTCAATCCTAAAGGAAATCAGTCCTGAATATTCATTGGGAGGACTAATGCTGAAGCTGAAACTCCAATACTTTAGCCACCTGATGTGAAGAATTGACTCATTGGAAAAGACCCTGATGCTGGGAAAGATTGAAGGCAGGAAGAGAAGAGGGTGACATAGGATGAGATGGTTGGATGGCATCACCGACTCAATGGACATGGGTTTGAGTAAGCTCCAGGAGTTGGTGATGGACAGGGAGGCCTGGTGTGCTGTGATCCATGGGGTCTCAAATAGTCAGATAGAACTGAGTGACTGAACTGAATTCTGTGCTCAGTATTGATAAAGGCATTATATTAGGCACAATAGGTGCAAAATTCTAATTACTTTTCAGTATTATTACTTGTCTTCAGTATTATTTTTCTTTTCTTTTCTTCAGGATTATTTCCTTATTTTCTTCAGTATTAATAGTGCACAGACATCAGGACGTACAGGTTCTTTGGCAGGGGCCTGTCAGCAATCAGTATTCTACAAACAGGTGACGAAACTGCAACTGTTCATGCATTAAACAATGAAACTGTGCACTGTGCCAGAGGTTGGGATGGACTCTGGGAGACTGGTAAATTAGCCAGATATTTCTGCTTGCCAGTGAGAGTTTCAGGCCAGTCGGCAGGGGTGGTTGGCTTCTGGTCAAGTGCTCAGTCACACAAATAAGATACGAAAATCTAAATGAGATTTGAAGTCAGGCTAATCTGGACCCCAGCCCTTTCAAACCTGCCCTCTTTGGGGATGAACCCAATTTAGGTTTTGAGAGTTCTTTTTGCAGAGGGATTATTTTTCAAGCCAGGATAATGATGCTGAGGTGAGGACCAGAGGGCTCTCCAGGGCTGGCACATAGCAGATGACCAGTAAGTGGCACTTGGCTTGTTAGGTATGGACTTCTTGGCCATTCTAACATCAGTCAGATCTTTCACCTGTCACTGGAGGTGGAGCCACACCATGGCTGGATAGAAACTCATCATTTATAAGAAGAAGAAATTACCACCCTAGGGATTTTCCACTGGATGGGGAGTCATATTTGGGGATGTTCACTGATGTCTTTTTCTAAAGTCTCTTTGAATCACTGGATCCTCTGTCCTGATGGCCACCCCAAAGTAATTTTCATGCATTCTACTAGGAAATGGCAACCCACTCCAGTACTCTTGCCTGGAAAATACCATGGACGGAGGAGCGTAGTAGGCTACAGTCCATGGGGTCACAAAGAGTTGGACACGACTGAGCGACTTCACTTCACTTCACTTCACTAGGCCTGTAACTGAAGTCATATCTCCTCCAAACTTCCCTGAAATTGTGTGGCAATCAGTCCAGCCATTTTCAAGCTGTGCAGAAATAGTTACACGGGCAGAAATGAAATTGGTAATATATCTAAAAGGGCAGAATAGGATAACACATGCCTCCTCCCACACATATATCCCACTCTCTGCTCCTTTGGATAATATGCTAGGTTAATGGGGGACACTTCCCAAGGGGACCCTTCTGCCATTTCCTCAGGAGAAGTAAGGCGTATGTTATCTTTCTGAAAAGCTGGTCCGTAGAGAGTTTTACTTTTAAATAATCATAACAGATTCATCAGTTTATATTACGTAGCAACAGCAAAAATTTTGCTGCCTCCTAGCACAAATCACAGTAGCCTTGGGGAATCTGTCCTCCTCACCTGCTATCCTTCAAAGGGTGCCTAACACCAGCCCTCTCCCTTCCCCCAAGCATAGCTCTGGAATAGAAATAGGACAGAGAGTGCTAATTGAAACTGAACTGGGCACTCTGAGGCATACCAACCACCCAAGGGGACGTGCTGCAGATTGTCAGTCGTTGCTCATTCACCGATGGACATTCCACTTTGGGGCCCCAAAACATTCGCTTCTCAAGGGACCCATGTCAACCCCTGTTCCTCTTTTTCTGAGTTCTTTTGACTATTCTAAGTTGTATGTGTTTCCAGGTTAATTTTACCATCAGATTTCCTATTCCTACAAAATATTTTGTGATTTTTATTTGGAATTGCACTGAATCTATGTAACAATCTGGAATGTGAACATTTTAACAATATTGAGTCTTCTGACCCAACAACACAGTATATTTTTCTAACTATTCATTATTTTTTTTCCATTTTTTCAGCAATGTTTTGTGAATTTCACTGTATAAATATTTTGTGGATTTTGCTTTGATGGTCAGATGTCTCTAAGTATTTTATAGTCTGCAAACTATTATAAATGCTATTGTTTTTTATTTCAACTTGTTTATTGATAGTATATAGATCTACACTTGATTTTTTTATCTTGGTCTTTTCTTGAAAGCTTGCTATATTCATTTCCTATGCCTGCTGTTGGAGAAGGAAATGGCAACCCACTCCAGTATTCTTGCCTGGAGAATCCCAGGGACAGAGGGGCCTGGTGGGCTGCCGTCTATGGGGTCGCACAGAGTCGGACATGACTGAAGTGACAGCAGCAGCAGCAGCATGCCTGCTCTAACAAATTCTCACAAACTCCGTAGCTTGAAACAACACAAATGTATTCATCTTACAGTTCTGAAGATTAGAAAGCCAAAATCAGTCTTATTGGGCTAAAATCAAGGTGTCCTCAGGGCTGTCTTTTTCTTTTCTAACTTCCAGAGGCTGCCTGCATTCCTTGGCTATAGCCCCATTTACCTGCTTCAAAGCTAGAATAGCATCTGCCAACATTTCTCTCTTACTTTCTTTTTTTTTTTTTATTTTTCAAACTACATGTATCTATTTGTCATTCTTTTCTTCTTCTTTTTTGAGGTAAGCGTTATTGTACTTGCTAGAATATATAGTACACTCAATTAGAAGTGATGAAAGGGGACTTTTTACTTTGGTCCAGATCTTACAGCAAGATCTTTGGTGTATGTGTATTCTGCTATTGTGTGTGTGCTGTAAATGTCAATTAGGTCACATTGGTTGACAGTGTTGCTCAATTCTTCTCTATCCTTTCTGTTTTCTATTTACCATGAGAAAGATACCAACATTTCTGAATGTAATTGTTCATGTGTCTTTTTCTCTTTGTAACTCCATTATTTTTTATGTTTTGAAGATAAGTTATGAATTACATAAATGTTATGAATTATGTATTATGTAGGCTCAGATGGTAAAGAATCCACCTGCAATGCAGGAGACCCAGGTTCAATCCCTGGGTCAGGAAAATCCCCTGAAGGAGGGCATGGCAACCCACTGGATTATTCTTGCCTGGTGAATCCTATGGACGGAGGAGCCTGGTGGACTACAGTCCATGGGGTCGCAAAGAGTCAGACATGACTGAATGACATGTCCGACAAAAAGTTGGATATTCATTTGATGAATTGACTTCCTGATAATTATTAAATGACCTTATTTATACCTGGTAATACTCTTTATTCTGAAATTCACTTTGACTGACATTAAGATAGCCACTCTAGCTTTGTTTTTAATAGTGTTAGTATGATTTATCTTTTCCATCATTTTCCATCACTGTGTCTTTGTATTTAAAATATCTTTCTGGTAGGCAGCATAAAATTCAGTCATACTTCTTTATCCAATCTGATAATCTCTGCTGTTTGTCAATTTGAACCATTGTTCTTATGGGATTATTGATATGGTTAGGTTTAAGTCTATCATCTTGAATTTGTTTTCCATTTGTCCCTTATGTTTTTTGGTCCTCTTGTTCTTTTTTTCTTCCCTCTTTTGAACAAATTATATATATTTTTATTATTATATTTTATTTACTTTTTTTATTTATTAGCTATAACTTTTGTTATTTCAGTGGTCTTTTAGGGTTTATAGAAACATCTTTTTGGCTTCACAGATTTGTGCAGTGGTAAAGAATCTGCCAGTCAATGCAGGAGTTGTGGGTTCAATCCCTGGGTCGGGAAGATACCCTGGAGAAAAAAATGGCTACCAACTCCAGTATTCTTGCCTGGAGAATTCCAGGTACATAGAAGCCTAGAGAGTTATAGTCCATGGGACTGCAGTCGATTGCAAAGAGTTGGACATGAGTGAGCACGCATGCACACATCTTCTTCAGTAAACATCTTTGACTTACCACAGTCCACCTTCAAGGAATACCGTGCCTTTTCACAGATAGTATAAGAGCCTTATAAGAATACTTCCATTTTCTCTTTCCCAGCCTTTTTGCTATTATTGACACATTTTACTTCTACATGTATTCTAAATTATACAGTACTTTATTATTTTTAGGGCTTCCTTGTTAGCTCAATTGGTAAAGAATCTGCCTACAATGCAAGAGACCCTGGTTCGATCCCTGGGTTGGGAAGATCCCCTGGAGAAGGGAATGGCTACCCACTCTAGTTTTCTGGCCTGGAGAATTCCATGGAATGTATAGACCATGGAGTCGCAAAGAGTCAGACATGATTGAGCAACTTTCACTGTTATTATTTTTGCTTAACTTGTGATTATCTTTCAAAATGTTTTAAGTCATAAGAAAAAGAATTATACATATTTACCCCCCATGGACTGGAAGAAACACAAGCTGGAATCAAGATTGCTGGGAGAAATATCAATAACCTCAGATATGCAGATGACACCACCCTTATAGCAGAAAGTGAAGAAGAACTAAAAAGCCTCTTGATGAAAGTGAAAGAGGAGAGCGAAAAAGTTGGCTTAAAGCTCAACATTCAGAAAATGAAGATCATGGCATCTGGTCCCATCACTTCGTGGGAAATAGATGGGGAAACAGTGGAAACAGTGTCAAACTTTATTTCGGGGGCTCCAAAATCACTGCAGATGGTGATTGCAGCCATGAAATTAAAAGACGCTTACTTCTTGGAAGGAAAGTTATGACCAACCTAGACAGCATATTCAAAAGCAGAGACATTACTTTGCCGACTAAGGTCCGTCTAGTCAAGGCTATGGTTTTTCCTGTGGTCATGTATGGATGTGAGAGTTGGACTGTGAAGAAGGTTGAGCACCGAAGAATTGATGCTTTTGAACTGTGGTGTTGGAGAAGACTCTTGAGAGTCCCTTGGACTGCAAGGAGATCCAACCAGTCCATTCTGAAGATCAATCCTGGGTGTTCTTTGGAAGGAATGATGATAAAGCTGAAACTCCAGTATTTNAAGAATTGATGCTTTTGAACTGTGGTGTTGGAGAAGACTCTTGAGAGTCCCTTGGACTGCAAGGAGATCCAACCAGTCCATTCTGAAGATCAATCCTGGGTGTTCTTTGGAAGGAATGATGCTAAAGCTGAAACTCCAGTACTTTGGCCACCTCATGCGAAGCGTTGACTCATTGGAAAAGACTCTGATGCTGGGAGGGATTGGGGGCAGGAGGAGAAGGGGATGACCGAGGATAAGATGGCTGGATGGCATCACTGACTCGATGGACGTGAGTCTGAGTGAACTACGGGAGTTTTGATGGACAGGGAGGCCTGGCATGCTGCGATTCATGGGGTCGCAAAGTGTTGGACACAACTGAGTGACTGAACTGAGCTGAACTGATATGTTATATAATACACTATTTGTCTTTCTCTGACAGACTTACGAAGGTCCATCTATATAGTCAAAAATGCCAGTGTGTGTGTGTGTGTGTGTGTGTGTGTGTGTGTGTGTGTGTNGCAAAGTGTTGGACACAACTGAGTGACTGAACTGAGCTGAACTGATATGTTATATAATACACTATTTGTCTTTCTCTGACAGACTTACGAAGGTCCATCTATATAGTCAAAAATGCCAGTGTGTGTGTGTGTGTGTGTGTGTGTGTGTGTGTGTGTGTGTATCCATCACATCTTCTTTATTCATTCATCTGATGATGGACATTTGGGTTGTTTCCATATCCTGACAATGGCTATTGTGAACAATGCTGCAGTGGACACAGAGATACCTATAGCTCTTTGACATCTTGACTTCACTTTCTTTGAGTGTATACTCACATGTAGGACTGAAGGGTTACATAGTAGTTCTATTTTTTAACATTTTGAGGTGTCTCCATACTGGAGATGACATTTCATTGTGATTTACATTTACATTTTTCTGATGATTAGTAATTTGAGCAGCATTTATATTAGTTAAAAAAATCAGGGACAGCTATAGTTCATCTATTACAATTAATACATAAGTTTAGAAGAGTTGCTGGATACATGACTAATATACAAAACATAATTGTATTTCTATAATTGCAATAGAGTTATATAATCAAATTAACAGTAAATATTTAGAAATAGTAAAGACTGGAAATAAATAATGGTCATCTGAGTTAAATTCACCCATTCCAGTCCATTTTAGTTCACTGATTCCTAGAATGTCGATGTTCCCTCTTGCCATCTTTTGTTTGACCACTTGAAATTTGCCTTGATTCATGGACCTAACATTCCAGGTTCCTATGCAATATTGCTTTGGACCTTGCTTCTATCACCAGTCACATCCACAGCTGGGTATTGTTTTTGCTTTGGTTCCATCCCTTCAGTCTTTCTGGAGTTATTTCTACACTGATCTCCAGTAGCATATCGGGCACCTACCAACCTGGGGAGTTCCTCTTTCATTATCTTATCATTTTGCCTTTTCATACTGTTCATGGGGTTCTCAAGGCAAGAATACTGAAGTGGTTTGTCATTCCCTTCTCCAGTGGACCACATTCTGTCAGACCTCTCAACCACGACCCGCCCATCTTGGGTGGCCCCACAGGCATGGCTTAGTTTCACTGAGTTAGACAAGGCTGTGGTCCTAGTGTGATTATATTGACTAGTTTTCTGTGATTATGGTTTCAGTGTGTCTGCTCTCTGATGCCCTCTTGCAATACCTACCATCTTACTTGGGTTTCTCTTACTTTGGGCGTGGGGTATCTCTTCACGGCTGCTCCAGCAAAGCGCAGCCACTGCTCCTTACCTTGGACAAGAGGTATCCCCTCAACATCGCCCATCTTGACCTTGAACAGGAGCAGCTCCTCTAGGCCCTCCTACG
This sequence comes from Cephalophus harveyi, assembly GCA_006410635.1. NCBI lineage: Eukaryota > Metazoa > Chordata > Mammalia > Artiodactyla > Bovidae > Cephalophus > Cephalophus harveyi. The sequence goes on along the minus strand of SJYT01048568.1, from coordinate 881,191 downwards.
CCCATGCAACCACTGCTCCTTGGACAATAGATACTTCTATTAAATTTTTCTGTATCACTACCTCTATCAAAAAGAATTAGGCTTAAAATTTCTCCTAGAAATCTTTCATAAATCTTTGCAATTATATGATGAATTACAATTAAATAATTCACCTAATATCCTGAAATTTCTCAGTTCTTTTTTTACCTTCTCTAAGCCAATGATCTATTCATCCATACAACCTTACTCACCATGTGCCACAGACTTTGCTTAAATTGACAACTAAAATCTCTCTATAATCCATTTTCACTCTATTTTATATATTTCCAGGTTACCTCCTCTAGTATCTTGCTAATGTCTGCTTTCTCATTTGACTCTCTTGATGTCCTTTCTGCTCTCCTAATTCAGCTTAGTTCATGTAATTTTATGGTGAATCACAAAAATGACACTCACTTCCTAACTCCCTTGTCTCTCCCTTTGCTCCTAGTGTTCTTATGGTAGAACTAACAAAACTAGTGAAATCTCACTTCCTACAAAGTACAGAAGGATACAGTTGGAGAGAGATCTATGCTGATGTGTTCTTCTTGTATTAGATTGTTTAGTTGCTACTGTGTTTGACTCTTTTGTGACCCCATGGTCTGTAGCCTTCCAGGCTCCTCTGTGTATGGGATTTACCAGGCAAGAATACTGGATTGGGCTGCCATTTCCTTCTCCAGGGCATCTTCCCACCTAGGGATCGAATTTGCATCTTCTGTTTGGCAGATGGATTCTTTACCACTGAGCCACCTGGGAAGCTCATATGCTGATTGATCTCACTTTAAATTCATGTTCATTAATTTCAAATGAGTCTTTATTGCTGCCAAGTAATTCTAATACCTTTCCTACTCCATTCTCTCTCAACTCACAGGTTATTTCATACCTTTTCTTCTTCCCTCAAAAACTCCCAATGATTCCTCTCCTATCCTTACAATCAGCTGATGACCTTGATACATATTTCACTAATGCTTAAGTGATCAAAAGAAATTCCAAAAAAGAAAGAAAGTGCTTTTCCTGCAAATAAAAAGATAATTCCACAGGACCCCACCATCAAATCTACATACTTGCCTGCATCTATTCCTACATACTTTCTCATCATAAAAGCCACCTCCATTTCACCAACATTTTCTCCAGTTCTGTGCTTTTCCCTGATCCCCTAATACATACATATAAATACATTTCCCAGAAAGTTCTCCATAACTGTAGACCAATATATCCTCATCAAAATCTTGACTTGCATATCTAACAAAAGTCTTAGCATGTACAGAAGTGAACTGTTGACCTTCTTGTCAAACCTGCTTCAGCCACAGTCTTCCTCATCTCAGTTTGTAGCAACATTGTCTTTCCTAATTTCCATAGCTAAAAACCTCAGAGACATCTTGATCTGCCTTTTTCTCCATCCATATCCATTTATGAGAGAATCTTGATGTCAAGGTTTGAATTGTGCCCGCATTCCCAAAAAATACACTGAAGTCCTCACTCTCAGTACCTAAGAATGTGACCTCATTTAGAAATAGTGTTATTGGAGATGTAATTACTTAAGATGAGGCCCTACTCATCTTAAGAGTAAGGCTGGTCCCTAATCCAGTAGGACCAATATCCTTGTACAAAGATAGCCAAGTAAAGACAAGACATATAAGGAGACAGCCATATGATGATGAAAGCTGAAACTTGAGGGATACAGGGTGCTTCCCTGGTGGCTCAGTTGGTAAAGAATCTACCTGTGTTGCAGGAGACCACCTGCAGTGCAGAAAACATGGGTTTGATCTCTGGGTCAGGAATGTCCCCCAGAGAAGGAAATGGCAATGCACTCCAGTATTCTTGCTTGGGAAATTCCACGGAAGAGGAGCTTTATGGTTTACAGTCCATGGGGTTGCAAAGAATTAGACATGACTGAGTGACTAAACCACCACCACTAGCTACAAGCCAAGGAAAATCAAAGGCTACTGGCAAACAACCAGAAGCTAGGATGAGGTGAGGAAGGATCCCCTGCATGTTTCATCAGCTCCACTTCTACTTCCCTATTTTAATGGGTCATGTATGAACTTGTTTAATGAGAGTAATATGCTCCTGGAAACCTTGCCTCTATGTGAGATCTGCCATTAAATTATCATTGAAATGTATATTATCATATGTGAAATAGATTGCCAGTCCAATTCAATGCATGAGACAAGGGTGCTCAGGGCTGGTGCACTGGGATGACCCTGAGGGATGGGATGGGGAAGGAGGTGGGAGGGGGGTCGCGGATGGGGAACACATGAACACCCATGGCTGATTCATGTCAATGTATGGCAAAAACCACTACAATATTGTAAAGTAATTAGCCTCAAATTAAAATTAATTAATTAGTTTTAAAAAAGAATATCAATTTTCATACCAATAATTATGAATTCCACACCAGTCAACAATATCTAAACATTTATCACAGATAAGAAAAATAAAGGTTAGACGATGAAAATCAAGCTGACATAAGCAATAAATAAAATTTTCAATTTAATCTGTTTATATACAAATGTGGAATGTAGTGAAGGTTTTCTATAGCCACTAAGGGAAGGAAAAAGGACTTGATAATGGATGGTGTTTGGTGGAGTGGGTGAAAGAGACAAAGATCCTTTGCCAAATTGTGAAAAGTCAGCCATTCAATAATTTATACCCAGTAGGGCAAGCTAATGCAGAAGCTAGGTCTGTATCTTTCACTTTCTCACTCATCTTTATCATACATATTTTTGATTTGATACCTAAAGGTATTCTTTTTTTCTTCTTCTTTCTGCACTATTTTCTTCAAGTTTGCAACCAGTTGGAAGTTCATAGTACTCTGGCACTCAAATTGCATTAAAAATAATGTTGTAGCATAGGAAAGCATTCAGAAAACTAAGATCATGGCATCCAGTACCATCACTTTATGGGAAATACATGGGGAAACAGTGGAAACAGCCTCAGACTTTATTTTGGGGGGGCTCCAAAATCACTGCAAATGGTGATTGCAGCCATAAAATTAAAAGATGCTTACTCCTTGGAAGGAAAGTTATGACCAACCTAGACAGCATATTCAAAACCAGAGACATTACTTTGCCGACTAAGGTCCGTCTAGTCAAGGCTATGGTTTTTCCTGTGGTCATGTATGGATGTGAGAGTTGGACTGTGAAGAAGGCTGAGCACCGAAGAATTGATGCTTTTGAACTGTAGTGTTGGAAAAGACTCTTGAGGGTCCCTTGGACTGCAAGGAGACCAACCATTCCACTCTAAAGGAGATCAGTCCTGGGTATTCATTGGAAGGACTGATGTTGAAGCTGAAACTCCAATACCTTGGCCATCTGATGTGAAGAGCTGACTGATTGGAAAAGACCCTGACGCTGGGAGAGATTGAGGGCAGGAGGAGAAGGGTACGACAGAGGATAAGATGGTTGGATGGCATCACCGACTCAAAGGACATGGGTCTGGTTGATGAGTTTGAACTGTGGTGTTGGAGGAGACTCTTGAGAGTCCCTTGGACTGCAAGGAGATCCAACCAGTCCATTCTGAAGGAGATCAGCCCTGGGATTTCTTTGGAAGGAATGATGCTAAAGCTGAAATTCCAGTACTTTGGCCACCTCATGTGAAGAGTTGACTCATTGAAAAAGACTCTGATGCTGGGAGGGATTGGGGGCAGGAGAAGAAGGGGACGACAGAGGTTGAGACGGCTGGATGGCATCACTGACTTGATGGACGTGAGTCTGAGTGAACTCCAGGAGTTGGTGATGGACAGGGAGGCCTGGCATGAGGCGATTCATGGGGTCGCGAAGAGTTGGACATGACTGAGTGACTGAACTGAACCGACCCCCCATTTTGGGTGCTTTCCTTCATTTATAGTCACATTTCTGTTATCATTTTCCTTCTTTCTGTTTCCTTTCTGTAACAGCTTGAAGGGAGGATCTCCTGGTGGTATCTTTCACCTTCTGTATGTCTGAAAAAGCCTTTATATCGTTTCACTTTTGACTGCTATTTTTTTCTAGATATGGAGTTTTAGGTTGACAGTTATATTTTTCTTTCAATGCTTTAAAAGCGTTGATCTACTGTCTTCTCATTTGCCTGTTTTCAAGAGATTTTATGTTATTTTTACTTTTGTTCCTCCATTTATTACATGTCTCTTATTCTTTCTCCTTTTAAGATTTTTCCATTATCATTAGTTTACAAAATTTGTCTATGATGTACCTTGGTGCAATTTTCTTCATGTTTCTTGTTTTGGGCTAATAGTTTTTTGTTGTTGTTGTTGTTTGTTTTGTTTTTTACTTTATTTTACTTTACAATACTGTATTGATTTTGCCATACATCAGCATGAATCTGCCACAGGTATACATGTGTATAGTTTCCATTAAATTTGAAAAAAAAGGCTACCATTTTCTCACAGAATTTTTCTGCCCCCTCTTTTTCAGAGACAAGTTTCCCCAGTGGCTAAGATGGTAAAGAATATGCCTGCAATGCAGGAGACCCAGGTTTGATTGGAGAAGGGAATGGCAACCCACTCCAGCATTCTTGCCTAGAAAATTACACGGACAGAGTAACCTGGATTCTAAAGATATGCTTATTAGGCCACTGGAAGATGTTTTATAGCTCAGTGATGCTTTGTTATTTTTTAAAAATCAGTTTTTTCCCTCAACTTACCATTTTGGGTGGTTTCTGTTTCTATGTCTTCAAGGTCCCTTATATTTTTTCCATTATATCTAATCTTCTGTTAATCTCATCCAGTACAGTTTAAAAATCTCATACACTGTAGTTTTCTTATGTAAAAGTTTGATCTGTGTTTTTTTATCTCTCTGTCTCTACTTCACTTTTTTTCCCACACAGAATAGAATTATAACCATCATTTTTATGTTCTTGTTTGCTAATTCTGACACTTGTATCGGTTGTGGCTTTGTTTCACCTGATTGATTTTGTTGTTGTTTATATTTTCCTGGCCTGCTAACGCTTGTCTGCAACCAGATATTTTGAATTTTACCTTCTCAGGTGCTAGATATTTTTGTATTCCTGTAAATGTTCTTGAGCTGTATACTGGGATGCAGTTAATTAGAAACAAGTTTATTCTTCTGGGTCTTGTTCTTGTTTTTAATATTTACTTTGTAGGACCCAGCCATTGCCCAGTATTGAGCTAATTGCCCAGTTTTGAAGCAAGACTACCCAATGCCAGGTACTTTATGAGTTTGTCCAGCTAACTGATGGGAGCAAGTCACTCTCATTCTTGCTTTCCCCAGCCTTGAGCAGTTTCCTCATATGTGTGTGCCGATCAGTACTCAGCTGAATCCCGGAAGGGGATCCTATGCAGATCTCTGGAGTTCTTTATACATCTCTCCTCTCCAATATTCTACATTTAAACTTGAGTGTCATTGTCTTTCCAGACTCAGTTCTGTCTCCTCAACTCAGGGATATTGTCAGGCTCTGCCGTGGCCTCTTTCTTGCATCACAGCTTAAGGACTCTTTCAAGGTAGTAAGCTGGGAAAACCATAAGGCTCACCACCTTTGTTTTCTGTTTTCTCTGGAATGTCTGTCCTTTGTTGGCTGATGTCCAGTGTCTTGAAAACTGTTATTTCAGGTATTTATTTTTTCTCAAGCAGGAAGATAAATCCAGTCCTTGCAACATCATCCTGGCCAGAAGTGTAAGTCTCAATTTTATTTCAAATTAAAATTTGATTTAAATTTAAATTTACATCAAACTAGACACATACAAATAGGAAAAGGAGTACGTGAAGGCTGTATATTGTCACCCTGTTTATTTAACTTATATGCAGAGTACATCATGAGAAACGCTGGGCTGGATGAAGCACAAGCAGGAATCAAGATTGCCAGGAAAAATATCAATAACCTCAGATATGCAGATGACACCACCCTTATGGCAGAAAGCTAAGAGGAACTAAAAAGCCTCTTGATGAAAGTGAAAGTGGAGAGTGAAAAAGTTGGCTTAAAGCTCAACATTCAGAAAATGAAGATCATGGCATCTGGTCCCATCACTTCGTGGGAAATAGATGGGGAAACAGTGGAAACAGTGTCAGACTTTATTTTGGGGGGCTCCAAAATCACTGCAGTTGGCGATTGCAGCCATGAAATTAAAAGACGCTTACTCCTTGGAAGAAAAGTTATGACCAACCTAGATAGCATATTGAAAAGCAGAGACATTAGTTTGCTGACTAAGGTCCATCTAGTCAAGGCTATGGTTTTTCCTGTGGTCATGTATGGATGTGAGAGTTGGACTGTGAAGAAAGCTGAGCGCTGAAGAATTGATGCTTTTGAACTGTGGTGTTGGAGAAGACTCTTGAGAGTCCCTTGGACTGCAAGGAGATCCAACCAGTCCATTCTGAAGGAGATCAGCCCTGGGATTTCTTTGGAAGGAATGATGCTCAAGCTGAAACTCCAGTACTTTGGCCACCTCATGTGAAGAGTTGACTCATTGGAAAAGACCCTGATGCTGGGAGGGATATGGGGGCAGGAGGAGAAGGGGACGACAGAGGATGAGATGGCTGGATGGCATCACTGACTCGATGCACGTGAGTCTGAGTGAACTCCGGGAGTTGGTGATGGACAGGGAGGCCTGGCATGCTGCGATTCATGGGGTCACAAAGAGTTGGACACGACTGAGCAACTGAACTGAACTGAGGCACATACATACATGAACAGTGCTGTTCTAGAGGATTATAAGAAGTTCTGTATGGCTGAAGTGCAGAATGCAAGGAGCATGTCACCAGATAATGCTGGTCTAGTCAGGCTCTCTGTTTTAGATTCAAGTTATTTGCCACGCTAGCTTTACTCAGCCCCATAGGCCTTCAAGACCCAAGGTTATTTTCTCAATGAAAACCCATTTGCCACTGCTATTGCCTTCTCACCTAGCACTGCCAGCAGTTTTGCTCACCCCCTCTTCCAGGATAAGGGCTAGGTTCCATAATATCTCCATTGAGTCTACCATGGTACTACCCAGGCCTGATAAAACTGGACTGAGTAGAAGCTTCTAGGCTCAGAGGAAGTGCCTCATTGAACATAGGGTCTCATTTCTATAAGTGAGGGATGCTTGAAGGACCAGATGACACAACTTGGAAATACGGTGAGGTAACAGCTTCTGAGTTGGATCTTCAACACTAAGCACCAGGGGATAGGATGACTATGTTAAGGCAAGGTGGCTCCATTTCATTCCACCCGTTCATGTGGCTCAACAGCTGGCTGAATTGATTTTGAAACTGTGGCCAGCTACACAATTTACCACTTGTTCTTTGCTTTCAGTCCTTTCTTAAACCTCACTTTACTTTTTTTCTTCACTCCTCCTGTCCTAGGACTGAAATTCTAAATAAAATCTTAGGAGGCAAACTTTGCATCAGGGTTTTTTTTTTTTTTTTTTTTTTTTTTTTTTTTTTTTTTTTTTTTTTTTTTTTTTATTTTTTTTTTTTTTTTTTTTTTTTTTTTTTTTTTTGTTTTTTTTTTGTTAGTATAAT
>SJYT01048568.1:778077-873690 GCA_006410635.1 Cephalophus harveyi | reverse complement strand
TTTTTTTTTTTTTTTTTTTTTTTTTTTTTTTTTTTAGGCAACCTCGTGTAAGATTTGGGACTTCAGGGCCCTGGAGACCCCTAAGGTATGTTAAGCAGAGCAGTAATAAGTGTGCACTTTAGAAACTTCACACAAGCTCCTGAAGGGAGAATGGTTTTGATGGAATAAGAGTAAAGGTAATAAGGCCAATTAGGGGAATAATGTTATAGTTTAAGCCAGAGTTGATATTTTCTCAGACTGGCTCAGAGGTTAAAGCGTCTGCCTCCAGTGTGGGAGACCCGGGTTCGATCCCTGGGTCGGGAAGATCCCCTGGAGAAGGAAATGGCAATCCACTCCAGTATTCTTGCCTGGAGAATCCCATGGACAGAGAAGCCTAGTAGGTTACAGTCCACGGGGTCGCAAAGAGTCAGACACGACTGAGTGACTTCACCTTCACCAGGGTAATAATGGTGAAGTAAGGGAGAAGCTGATATATTAGAGAGGGATTTGGGAGGGAGACTCAAAAGTAAGTGACAACGGAATGGATGAAAAATAGGGGAAAGAGTAAGACGTCATAGTGGAATCATAAGTTACTGGCTTTAATAACTGGTTGAATATCGTCATTCCCTAATACAAGAGAGAACGTGAAGTCAAAAGTTAGGAAGGAGAAGATGAATTTGATTTTGAACATAGAGAGGATACTACAAACCAGCTAATAGGATGGATTTAATCCTGCCTTCATGGGAGTGAGTACGCATTCTTTGGTCTCTCAGTTGTTACTGAGCATTTGATCTATGTGTGGTGGAAGGGAGGGGCATAGAGTAGGTTCATTTTGTTCAAGTGAGGAAGTGACTAATTCACCAACGCATGGACTGGCATGCTGCCATCCATGGGGTCGCAAAGAGCTGGACACGACTGAGCAACTGAACTGAACTGAATGGCAGAATTGAGACTCCAATATTGGTCTCAAGGCTCGGGGTGGGGGGTGGAGGAAAGAAGGCAGCATTGCTGACCTGGGAGCTCCTGGGTTGCATGCCACTGTGACCTCACTATGGTCTCTGTGGTTCCCCATGGTTGGTAGGGCCATGACCAGAGTCCCTTGGTCTTTTAGTTTTGCCCAGTGACAGAATAGACATCAGGTCTCTGGGGTTAGGAACCTTTTTTTAAATGGTTTACTCAGATTTCTGTCCTGTAATTCACCTAGATGCCTATAGACATTGAAAAGTGCAGCTGTTAGAGCACGAGAACCCTGAAACCCTCAGTAGGAAGTTGAGACCCAGCTGTGCTTGCTGTGGCCCTTTTAATGTGGCAGTCTGAACCATGCCACCCTCACGTTACCATGACAGGCTCCCTGAGAAGCAGCAAAGCAGCCCAAAAGACCACCCAGGGCTTCTCCCCCTCATTTAGTCAGGCCTTCATCTCAGCAATGTTCTCTCTCCCAAGGAGTCCCAAGGCTCCGCCTATTTGTCAGGCCTCTGTCTGGAGCTTTGCGGATTTAGGTTTAATTCTGAGGACAAGTCTCATTCCAGACATAATGTGTGAGGCTTTTGGGCCCTCACTGCAGGCAGCTAGGAGGCAGGTCTAAGCTATTACTCAGGCCAAGTCATTAAAGATCCGGAAATTGAGGCTATTTGTACCCCTGCCAAGCACAGCTCTCTGGTCTGGAAGAATCCCGGCTGTGTCTTGAACGGATGAGTAATTCTCTGCCCACACTGCAGCTTCATCTGCAGGCAGGGCCCAACTACCTGTGTAAATAGACTGACTAGGCAGAGATTTGGCAAAGTCTCCTGCACATTTATGTGGCTGCCAAGGTTGCACCTGCCTGCTTGTTAGTCTTCCATCCAGGAATTGGTCCCAGGTTGAAGTGATATAGGGGAAAAGGCTAGCGTGGGTTCTTCTTTGGAGCATTTTGGTTCACTTCAATGCCACAGCCATTTGCAGAGTGTCTATTGGTTGTTCTACTGGGTGCCTGGCCATAAGTTACACCTAATCCTTGCCCTGCTGATGTTGGAAATTTGGAGGTATTACATAGAAATTACTGGTAGGTTCTCAGAGCTCCAAGTTACCCTGGCAGCCAAATAACCAAAGGGATTGCCATCCAACAAGGTGTCCTGGAGGAGGTGGCACTGGAACTGAGTCTTGTGAGAAGTAATTCCTTTAGATGGGTGGAGATCAGACTTCGGGTATTCCATGCACAGAGGACTGTGTAAGCAAGGGCAAAAAGTGATGGGAGGCAGAGTCCATTCAGGCAGCAGGATGAATACTGAGGATAAAGAAGTGGGAGTGTAGGATGGACAACAGCTAGGATAGGACCATCCTCTGGGGATCTGACAGCCACATTGTCAAGTAAGTTATTCAGCATGTGCCCTGGAGCCAAGGAAACTGAATTGCATAGGGGTAGGCAGCATTGTGACCATCACAAAGACCTGTGTTTTGAAAATGACAGCTTAGAGAAAAGATCATTTGCAGAGAAAATAGAGTTCTATTCAAAGGCTTTCAGCAAGAGTTGAGGAGAGTCTGAGCTGATGCCCCAGCAGTGGGGTTGGAAAAGAGAGGACAGATTTTTGACACACTCAAAGAGATTGATAAGTAAAGTTTGTCCCCCAAACACACAGAGCGAGAGTCAGAAAAACGGTGGTTCTCAGGATGACTGCCTTGAGTCTCCCAAGAGAATGAAGCCACCACCCTGAGGATGGGAAGTCCTGGAGGAACAGAGAAGCAAGAATGAGTTGATGGGGTGAGGTTTGCCACACTGGAGTGCAAGGTATCTGTGGGGTAACCCGGGCACAGCCACCAGGAGAGAAAGGGCCCACGTTGAGTCTTCAGCTTCTAATGTGGTCTGCTGCATGGCACTGCCCAGCAGGGGGAAATGGGTGCCTTGCCACAGGGAGAGCCATCCCTTATTCCAAAGGCCTCATCAATTGTCAAATCCCACAAGGCTCCCAACCTGGCCCCAGTCCCAAAGCTGTCTCTGCCAAGGAGTTACTTCAGTTAAATAGTCTGCAGAGTAAAAGCAACAATTTTGTTCGTTTTCTTACACCCAAAAGTAATAGGATGATTTTAGCAGCTTTTACAGGCCTTTGGGGGCAATTCCGAGGACTTAGTAATGAAAAGATCAACCCATTTGGCAAGGATTAAATGCTTTCCCTTGGACCTTTATAGAATTGTAGGTTGATGGGAACCCACCAAGGAGATTTTATCTGCAGAAGGCCTAGAAGCCAGTCTACCTGAGCTTTATGGCCTTGGAGATGGGTGTGGGTGGCAGGTGGCAAAGAGGATAAGCAAGTCCCTAATTTCTAGCATCCTGGCATCCCAGATGAAAAATTGGCAAACCCTCAGATGCCACCCTGTCTATCACCCCTAGTGTACCAATAAAGGCAAGAAAGCATCAAGATGGGGCAGGGACTGGTCCAAAGCCACACAACTAGACGGGGGGGAATCAGATTTGACCCCACTTCAGGCTCTTGGCTTGATGTTCTTACGTTTGTTTACCCCATCCGGGCTGATCTTCCACTGCATCCATCCCAGTGGGGTTAGTTCAGAAGCAGCAACGATGGGCTCAGGCTTTCTCCCTACTGGCCTTGGTCCTATGGATGGTGTGAGTGGGAAGAAGCCTGGGAAGTCCTCTGTAAGGAGCAACTCAACAGAGGGTTAGGGCCCCCAGTGAGAAACATGGCCAGGGGCTGGCGTTGGCCATAGATGAATAGCATGCAACTCAATGAACTACTTCATTATCCACCACTGAAAAATACACAGAAGAACTGTACAAAAGTGATCTTCATGACCAAGATAATCATGATGGTGTGATCACTCACCTAGAGCCAGACATCCTGGAATGTGAAGTCAAGTCAGCCTTAGGAAGCAGCACTACAAACAAAGCTAGTGGAGGTGATGGAATTCCAGTTGAGCTATTTCAAATCCTGAAAGATGATGCTGTGAAAGTGCTGCACTCAATAAGTCAGCAAATTTGGAAAACTCAGCAGTGGCCACAGGACTGGAAAGATCAGTTTTCCTTCCAATCCCAAAGAAAGGCAATGCCAAAGAATGCTCAAACTACCGCACAATTGCACTCATCTCACACGCTAGTAAAGTCATGCTCAAAATTCTTCAATAAGTGAATTCAGCAATAAGTGAACCGTGAACTTCCTGATGTTCAAGCTCGTTTTAGAAAAGGCAGAGGAACCAGAGATCAAATTGCCAACATCCGCTGGAACATGGAAAAAGCAAGAGAGCTCCAGAAAAACATCTATTTCTGCTTTATTCACTATGCCAAAGCCTTTGACTGTGTGGATCACAATAAACTGTGGAAAATTCTGAAAGAGATGGGAATACCAGACCACCTGACCTGCCTCTTGAGAAATCTGTAAGCAGGTCAGGAAGCAACAGTTAGAACTGGACATGGAACAACAGACTGGTTCCAAATAGGAAAAGGAGTACGTCAAGACTGCATATTGTCAGCCTGCTTATTTAACTTCTATGCAGAGTACATCATGAGAAACGCTGGGTTGGAAGAAGCACAAGCTGGAATCAAGACTGCTGGGAGAAATATCAATAACCTCATCTGTTCAGGCCGAGCTGTGGGGGTCCAGGACAGAGCTGGGACCCAGGGACCTTCTCATGGCCCCTTAGCTGCAAAGCCAAGGTCCCAAACTTTCCATTCCGTGCTGCACTGGGCCCCGGGCGCTGGAGGCCATGAGAGCTCATCCATGCCGCCCGCGATCACACACACGGCACGTCACCACTGACCCTGGGGCCAGAGGCCGGCCAGCCAGCCGGCAGGAGAACCCCTGGGAGAGTGACCGAAGGCACCCACAAACCTCTCCCAGAGAAGGGGCATTCCAGGCCTAGCTGACCAGATGTGTATAAGAGACAGGGACATGGAACAACAGACTGGTTCCAAATAGGAAAAGGAGTACGTCAAGACTGCATATTGTCAGCCTGCTTATTTAACTTCTATGCAGAGTACATCATGAGAAACGCTGGTTTGGAAGAAGCACAAGCTGGAATCAAGACTGCTGGGAGAAATATCAATAACCTCAGATATGAAGATGACACCACCCTTATGGCAGAAAGTGAAGAGGAACTAAAAAGCCTCTTGATGAAAGTGAAAGTGGAGAGTGAAAAAGCTGGCTTAAAGCTCAATATTCAGAAAACAAAGATCATGGCATCCGGTCCCATCACTCCATGGGAAATAGATGGGGAAACAGTGGAAACAGTCTTCCGTGGTGGCTCAGAGGTTAAAGTGTCTGCCTGCAATGCGGGAGACCTGGGTTCAATCCCTGAATTGGGAAGATCCCCTGGAGAAGAAAATGGCAACCCACTCCATTATTCTTGCCTGGAGAATCCCATGGAGCGAGCAGCCTGGTAGGCTACAGTCCACGGGGTCACAAAGAGTTGGACACGACTGAGTGACTTTACTTTCACTTTCAAAATCACTGCAGATAGTGATTGCAGCCATGAAATTAAAAGACGCTACTCCTTGGAAGGAAAGTTATGACCAACCCGGATAGCATATTCAAAAGCAGAGACATTACTTTGCCCACAAAGGTCCGTCTAGTCAAGGCTATGGTTTTTTCAGTGGTCACGTATGGTTGTGAGAGTTGGACTGTGAGGAAAGATGAGCACCAAAGAATTGATGCTTTTGAACTGTGGTGTTGGAGAAGACTCTTGAGAGTCCCTTGGACCGCAAGGAGATCCAATCAGTCCATTCTAAAGGAGATCAATCCTGGGTGTTCATTGGAAGGACTGATGCTAAAGCTGAAACTCCAGGACTCTGGCCACCTCATGTGAAGAGTTGACTCATTCAGAAAGACCCTGATGCTGTGAGGGATTTGGGGCAGGAGGAGAAGGGGATGACAGAGAATGAGATGGCTGGATGGCATCACTGACTTGATGGGCATGAGTTTGAGTGAACTCCGGGAGTTGGTGATGGACAGGGGGGCCTGGTGTGCTGCGATTCATGGGGTCGCAAAGAGTCGGACACGACTGAGTGACTGAACTGAACTGAACCACCACTGATACTCAGCAGGTGACCTGTTTCAAACCAGTCTTTCCCATTCTTTCCAGTCTCTGAACTCATCAACTACTAATTTCTCCTTTGCTTTGGTTCTTTCTGTCACAGAAACCTTAAGGTCAGTTACTCTTTCCTCCATAGTGGCGAACTTTGAAGGAAGATTGGAGAGCCTTGAAAGAAGGTTTCTTTCAGTAGGAGAGGGTTGTGATAGCCGTGGGAGAGGGCAGTGTCACAGGCAGGTCTGTTTTCTGCCTGCAGCCAGGCCAGGGTGCTTCTCACCTGCCCCTCACCCTCCTGTGCGTTATTGATGGCTGCAGCCTCACCACTTTCTGCCTGGGTACTTCAAGTCAGCATGACCCTCAGGTTTTGTACCACTTCTCAGGAATCTTCCCAGACACACTGTCCCAGGCCTGAATGCTTTAGAGAGACTGAAGTATGACCCTTGACTACCAGTCCCTACAAGGAAATGGATGGCTGCGCTAGCAGTAGTGGGCAAGGACAGGACACCTGTGACTTTCCAATGCCTTGCTGGCTCTTTTCGTATCATCCACTTGTAGGGAGCAGAGAAGTTTGGGAAGGTGCCCAGTCAGCAGAGACTTTTGGAAGAGACTAAGGCTGATTCATAACCAGGGCACAGGTCCAGACATGCTGTCAAAGTGACAACCTGAGCAACTCATCTCCAATATGCCAGGTCCCTGCTAATATTTTCCAGTGAAGCCATGGGTACAGGGATGACATCCAAGATGCCAGGCCCAGAGTTGGCACCAAGGAAATGATCATGGAAAAATTAATGGTTCCAGATGGATGGAACACAGTTCACGGACAATCATTTTCATTTACTTTTCTCTAATTTGTTCTTCCAGGTATTTCCTCTATATTTCATTTCATGTATTAATTTTGGAATTAAAGCTCTGGTTTATGAGCTCTTAACACAGTGTCTGGGACACAGTAAGCAGTCAATAAATATCCCTGGCTATTATTATAAATTAGCATTTTAAACCTCGTTAATAGCCTGTAGGTATTTTGGTCTCCACGTCAATCTTCTCCGGGAGAAAGAGTCCCAGAGAATCTGGGACTACTGCCTGCTGTAGTCTCTGGAGTGGCTCCACCTCCATCAGGACCCAGATCTTCAGAGCACCTAACTTGCTCAAATGTCCAGAGGCTGGGAATAGAAGCGCAGTCGCCAGTGGTGGTACAGACATGGCACAGGACACAGCCCTGCCGAGTATACAAAGCCTATTCAACCCTACAGTTATGGCAGGGATGACCAAACGGATCCTCAGAGGGGCAAGAACTTGTGTGGGATAGTGCAGCAAAGCACAGCAGAACAGGGTCAGAGGCCAGGGCTGCAGCTTCAACTATATCAGGTGGCCTTTCTGCTGCCTCGCTCCACAATCTTAACAGTCATAATTAAGACTTCTCTGGGAAGGGCAGATGTTATCTGCCCGGTCCTCTTTCACTCCTGAGCCAATAAAAGAGCATGGAGAAAGAGAAGACCATTAGAAGAATAAAGAAAGCTGTCTCTCTGTATTAGAAGAGCCTTCTCCCAGCCGCTCAGCCACTCGCGGGAGCATAATGCAGAGAGAGCTTCCCCTGGACCACAGATAGCTACTGTCTAGTCTTCCACAGCAACTAGAGTGACCTTAGAAAAACACGAGTCAGATCACATCCATTCTTGGCCCAAAGTCCTACAATGGTGGCATCTTGTTCGGAGTAGGCCTCCAAGGCCTTAGAGGGGCCTGCAAGGCCCTCCATGCTCTGGACCCCTCTGTTAGGCTGCCTGCCTTCCGGTTGCCTCCTCTCCTGCCACCCCAGCCCCCTTGGTGCTGCTCAGTCTCACAAGGACCTTGCACTTGCAGTCTATTCTGTCTGGGTCACCCTACTCAAGCGGCTTCTCCTTAGAGAACCCTCCCGTGAAGGTCACATTTAAAGTTAGCTTCCTCAGCCCCTGCTCAGTCTATTAGAATTCTTTAGAGGGCAGTTAACTCCACTTGATCTTTTCCTTGTTCGTTTGTCTGCTTACTTCTACACTGGGACCTGGAATGATTTTAAAGAACAGGGCAGCAGTTTCAACTGACATTGTGCATGTAATGTGAGTAAGAAATAAAACTTGGCTGTTTTAAGCCACTGAAATGTAGAAATTGTTGCTTTAGCAAAGCCTGCTGCTGCTGCTGCTAAGTCACTTCAGTCTTGTCCGACTGTGCGACCCCATAGACGGCAGCCCACTAGGTTCCTCTGTCCATGGGATTTTCCAGGCAAGAGTACTGGAGTGGGTTGCCAATGCCTTCTCCTTTAGCAAAGCCTAGGTAATCCTAATTATTACACTTTTCAAGTCTCATCATTAAGAGCTACATGGATACTTCGCACATTTCAGGCAAAATCCTTTCCTGAAGTTGTTGAAGGCATGCCTAGCAGGATGGCAGGAGGTCAGCTTCCACAGTCACTGTAAAATGACTAAAGTGTGATGTACAGTTTTCCCAAACAGATCACTCTTGGGATTTTGGATGGAAGAAATATTTGTTGTGCAGGACAATGCTTCCCATATTATCAATAAAGCAAGGTGTTCAGCCTCCCAAATTCCAGTCTTACTCCTTCAGGCATTGTGACAAACAAAAACATCCCATTTTTAATGCCTCTAAGGGGTTGATGCCTGAAGAGGGTGTCAGAGGATGAGATGGCTGGATGGCATCACCAATGCAATGGATATGAACTTGGGAAAACTTCAGGAGATGGTGAGGGACAGGCAGACCTGGTGTGCTGCAGTCCATGGGGTCACAAAGAGTCGGACATGACTGGGTGACTGAACAAGAACAAAAGCAAGGGGTTGCATCATCCTCAACTGAGAACCACTTGGGGAGGTGCTTGCAGGCATTTCCTTGAGGGTAGTCACCCAGCTCCCAAGGTGAGCCTCTCTGCAAAGGCTATGTACATGAACATGGCCATGGTCAGACAATGCGCAGATACTGGACTGGCTGACAGGGACTATGAATTACCTTCATTTAATGAATGAAAATACTGAGGCTTCAAAGGTGAGGTAACTTGTTCAAGGTCACATAGCTAGTGAGTGGATCTATGTATTCAGGTTTGCAGTTCCCACTGTCCCCCTGTCATGATATATGTGCCTAATGCCCACTGGAGCAAATTACTACAATGGAAGCAGGCCTGCTAGATGTGAATGGAGTCAGAATGATAAGGAGGAACAGTCTGACACTCCAGCAAGGAGCCAAAACCTGGCAGGCATGAGCAAGTTGAGGAATACATCCTAATAAAGCCAGTCCCTCCATGTAGGCTCACTGTGAATTTCCTAGGGTTGGCTGGGGGCTCCTTTTCCCCTGAGACCGGATTAACTCCATTGTTATACACCTCATGCTGCTGCTGCTTCGTCGCTTCAGTCGTGTCCGACTCTGTGCGACCCCATAGATGGCAGCCCACCAGGCTCCGCTATCCCTGGGATTCTCCAGGCAAGAACACTGGAGTAGGTTGCCATTTCCTTCTCCAATGCATGAAAGTGAAAAGTGAAAGTGAAGTTGCTCAGTCGTGTCTGACTCTTAGCGACCCCGTGGACTGCAGCCTACCGCTCCTCTGTCCATGGGATTTGCCAGGCAAGAGTACTGGAGTGGGGTGCCATTGCCTTCTCCGTATACACCCCATAGCATCCTGTATCTTCCTTCCATAATCCTCATCGCACTTGTAGTTACTTTTCAATGTCAATTACATCGCCCCCACACACATATACGTAAGAAGAGGTGAGCTCTGTGAAAGCAGAGACCTTATCCACCCTGTTCACTCGCATATCCGCATCTCTGACACAGTGTCTGCTACATGGTCAGCACTCATTAATGCTGTTCACCAGCTTCTAGCTCTCTGTTCAGGACACATGGGAGGAATGCTTTTCTTCACCTTTTAAGCAGTGGAGTATGGCCACGTTAATCGTTCTGATCAAAGAGTTTTTGTTGTTGTTGTTTTGGAGGGGGTGTTGTTTGTTTGGCTACATCATGCAGCATGTGGGAACTTAGTTCGCTGACCAGGGATTGAACCTGTGCCCCCTGCAGCAGAAGCCCAGAGTATTAACCACTGGACTGCCGGAGAAGTCTCTGACCAAAGAGGTTTGAATGAAAGTGTCATGTCTCTCTCGCAGAGAGGGTCTAAGCTCCAGTGTGAAGTGCTCTGGAGTTGTTCTTCCCTCTGTCACAGTGACCAGCTGCGTTCAAGTTGATGGCCAATATGTCAGCTTACATTCTAAGGTGAAGAGGCATGGAGCAGGCTTCCAGCCTTCTAGCAATGAATATGCAGTCTGAATAAGAAACAACTCTTTGTTTAAAATAAGCCACCAAGTTTGTGGGGCATTATTGATTACTGCAGTATAATATGAAATATTCTGACTGATATAGTACTCAATAGATATTCATTAAAAGAATGCATATTTCCACATTGACTTGACTCTGAAGGCTAAAAATAATAAGTCCACAGACAATATGAAAAGGCTAAAAGATAAAGATAATTTTCTGGAAAGAGAAAATAAGTAAAACAGAAATTTACACATGAAAGGTTATAGACTATTTTTAAAGGGAAAATTTAGTGAAGATAACTAATATCAAGTACTGCAGGAATTAAACTGAATAATAACAGAAATAGAGAATGATCCAAAATGTTTACTACATTGCTACACTCTACTTAAAGGGTAATGTAGAAAATATGTGGCGATGGCTAGGGCCCAGGCAATTATTATACAGCCCCTGTAAAAGTGAAAGTGAAAGTCGCTCTCAGTCATATCCAACTCTTTGTGACCCCATGGACTATACAGTCCATGGAATTCAGTTCAGTTCAGTTCAGTCACTCAGTCATGTCCAACTCTTTGCAACCCCATGAACCACAGCACACTAGGCCTCCCTGTCCATCACCAACTCCTGGAGTGCACCCAAACCCACGTCCATTGAGTCGGTGATGCCATCCAAACATTTCATCCTCTGTCGTCCCCTTCTCCTCCTGCCTTTAATCTTTCCCAGTATCAGGGTCTTTTCCAGTAGCCTTTCTCTCCTCCAGGGGATCTTCCCAATCCAGGGATCGAACTGTGGTTTCCCACATTGCAGGCAGATTCTTTACCAGCTGAACCATAAGAGAAGCCCAAGAATACTGGAGTGGGTAGCCTATCCCTTCTCCAGAGGATCTTCCTGACCCAGGAATCAAACTGGAGTCTCCTGTTGCAGGCGGATTCTTTACCAACTGAGCTATCAGTGAAGCCCTATAGCTCATGTAACGCAATACATGTTTGCATATAAAAAGACTTTGGCTGAAATTTTTTTTTTTTCCTAGTAAAAACTGACGTCATCTCTGAAATCCTTTAATATATAGTTCCTTGTTTTCTACCTCACAGAAAAGTGGCAATGTTTCAAGGTGAGGCTGGAGTATTGAGTCAGGATTAGAAGTTGCCTGAATGTCTGGGGGTGTTGGCTAGAAAGGAGGTCTAGGGGGTAGAGAAAATGGGTAGCTGCAGTAGCTGGGGGACAAAGAAGGTTCTACAGTCTGCCAGACATCCTTGAGCAAGTATACTTGCAGTTCGTGTTAGGGGTTCGTTTTCAACATCGGTTTTCATAATAAAAACAATAATCATAAACCACACGTTTGGCACACTAAGAGTCAGGAGGTATTCTAAGTGCTTTGCAGGGATTATCTCATTTACTTCTTACAACACCATTGGGCAAGATGATATTACACATAATGAAGAAACCAAAGCCCAGAACAGTTAAGTAACTTGCCCAAAGTCACAGAACCAAGGAATGATAAGACTGGTATATTGTTTCCTGAAGATCTAGCTCCAGAAATCAAACATCTTAACTTACATCTGTCCTTGGGACTATGCTGAAAACTTGGTATAGGAAGCACTGTGAATGTGCCAGCAAAGCGTGGCACATGTGTAGCATGTGACCAAAGGATGACACATTTAATGTGTTTGCTAACCTACCAACCAGAGCCCAGCCTTGCTGGCCTTCACTCCACTGCTGCCTTCAGGCTTTCTTATGATTTTATAACATGGCTCCTGAATTTAGTTAATACACGGTTCCAAGACTTTACTCCTATTAAAGTTCAAGCAAGAGCCATTTGCTCAGATGAGGGCTATTGAGGATAAGGCAAAAAAGGAGGGCATGCATTCTGATCATGAGGGGATAAGTGTACATTTACCCTCTACATGTGGTGTTTCAGTGTCATCTGCATATCTGAGGTTATTGATATTTCTCCCAGCAATCTTGATTCCAGCTTGTGCTTCATCCAGCCCAGCGTTTCTCATGATGTACTCTGCGTATAAGTTAAATAAGCAGGGTGACAATATGCAGCCTTGACGTACTCTTTTTCTTATTTGGAACCAGTCTGTTGTTCCATGTCCAGTTCTAACTGTTGCTTCCTGACCTGCATACAGATTTCTCAATGAGTGCAATTGTGTGGTAGTTTGAGCATTCTTTGGCATTGCCTTTCTTTGGAATTGGAATGAAAACTGACCTTTTCCAGTCCTGTGGCCACTGCTGAGTTTTCCAAATTTGCTGGCATATTGAATGCAGCACTTTCACAGCATCATCTTTCAGGATAGCCAATTAGACAATAGCAAAATCCAGACTAGAAAGTGCTTCTCAGTCAGTTAGGGAGGGACACAGGGCTGTTGCTGGCTCTTGGCATAAGAATAGAATTACCAGGCAGAGATAATAAAAAAAAAAAGTGATCAGAATTTTCCAAATCTTGATGAGTGAGGCTTTTCATTCAATAAGGATAAGCAGCAACCATTAGCTGTGTGTGTCATTCCTTGCATCATTGTGTGTCCAAGGCAATTGGATTGCCAGGGAGACTTGGGGAGTGTGTATTATTTTGAATTGTGTTATCAGAAGTGGCTTGAGCCCTAGCATGGCCTTTAAAGCCATACAGAATATTTATCGTGTTTGTATTGCCCTGTTTGCCTTTGGCCCAGGCATTCTCCGGTGCTCTGGCTGAAATGGCTGGTCAGAAGTAAATCATCTTAGACAATGCTTCCCCTTACTTCCATTTACATGAGAGGCTACTATTTTGGCTCAGATTGACCCCCTCTAGTGGGAAATGGCAACCCACTCCAGTATTCTTGCCTAGAGAATCCCAGGGATGGGGGAGCCTGGTGGGCTGCCGTCTATGGGGTCGCACAGGGTCAGACACGACTGAAGTGACTTAGCAGCAGCAGCAGCAGCAGTCCTATTAAAGAACCAGGGAAAGAGGTAAAATTAGGTGAGAAGAGACCAGATGGTCCTAGATGGACTTGAATGGTCTGATCCTCCTTTTCCTCCCCATCTTTCCTTGCCTGATTTCAGGCCAAGAAGAAAAACTGCTGTGTTTAGATCTGTGACTGGTAGCAGGGGGAGAGACTGAGAATTTCTGCCTGACTTACTTCTTTGGGCAATTCCTTCTAATACTAGCACCCCCTGCCCGACCCCCGAGCAGTAGAAGATGTGGGGAGAGGTGAACAGCACATTAGAGAGAATGTACCAAGCATGTGAAGGCCTAGATTGCAGCAAAAGAATCTGAAAGAACTCTAATATGGCAGGAGAAGAGAATGCAGAAAGAAGACAGATGTGACATGAAGCTAGAGAGTTAGTCATTGGAGGATTTTAAGCATGGAAAAGAAATAATCTGAACTGTTCTTAAAAAAAAAAAAAAAAAGATCACTTGGCTAGGTGGCGAACGGATGGTAGAGGTACAAAAGTGGAAGCAGATTAGAAGACATTCTCAGATGTCTAGGCAAGATATAATAGCAACCTGGAATAAGCTGGTGTCAGTAGCCACAGTGAGAATGAGTAGATCAGAGAGATGTGTAAGAGGTAAAATTGATGTGACTTGGAGATTTATTAGGTGCAGTAACTGAGGGAGAGAAGGGAATCTAGAATAACTGACAGGTTTCTGGCTTGGGAGGGCCTCCTTTGTCGCTCAGCTGGTAAAGAATCCACCTGCAATGCGGAAGACCTGGGTTTGATTCCAGGGTTGGGAAGATCCCCTGGAGAAGGGAAAGGCTATCTACTGCAGTATTCTGGCCTGGAGAATTCCGTGGACTGTATAGTCCATGGGGTTGCAAAGAGTCGGACACAACTGAGCAACTTTCACTCACTCACTCACTTCTGGCTTGGGAAGCTGGATGAAAGGTGGTTCAGCTTACTGAGATGGAAAAAGCTTGGCAAGGAGGTTGCTGAATTGTTTGGGACACTGAGAACTTATTTACAACCAATCCAAATCCATCACGTTTGCCATATCATCACCAGTCAATTCTCTCTAGAAATAGCAAAGCTATTTTCTCCAAGTGGAGCCTACCTTATATAAAGATTGTTCCTAAATTCCTGTTCTGCAATCCATTATGAGAGATGTAGATATTCTAATTCAAAGTTTATAATCCCTTCATCCCAAAATCCACAGGATCCATGATTGCTAATTTTGGAAATTACCTGACTGACTGACCATCTTCTTCCTTCATCCATTCAGTCATTGTTCCTTGAGGACCCAATTTACCTCAAGGACCTCCACTGGGCATTGAGGCCATAAAAGAATGACATTGGCCATTACAGGTCTCCATCCATTCATCCATTCCCTCCTTCCTTCAGTCACCCTTATTCCACAATTCTCTCACATTCTATTGCCCAGACTTCCCAAGAAAGAGAAGCTCTGGCTCACTTGCAGAACTGGGTAATGAATAGGGTGAGGAGAAATTGGTTAGTGAAGCAAGAGAATCAAAGAGAAGCTAAAGAAAATCAACTGTTTAATAGAGGCATAACCCAAAAGATTCATTTAACACCATCAGTGACCAATACATCTCGTGTTTGGATTATTGTGACAGCCACTCCACATCCATGCCCTGTCCTTCCAATGCATTCTCCCAGAGCAGCAGGAGGTATTTTAATAGCTAAACCAGTTAATTTTCCCCCCATGGTTAGAGCCCCCACTGCTTTTCCATCACACTTCAAATAAGATTGCACTGTGCTCAGTCATGTCCGACTCTTTGTGGCCCCCATGGACTGTAATCCTCCAGGCTCCTCTGTCCATGGGATTCTCTAGGCAAGAATACTGGAGTGGGTTGCCATTTCCTACTCCAGGGAATCTTCCCAACTCAGGAATCAAACCTCATCTCTTGCATCTCCTGCATTGGCAGGTGGGTTCAAATAAAATTCACTTAAAATACACATACCTTTCCATGTGTCTGGTATTTTTTCCATACACATCTTTACTGTAGACATCTTTGCTGCAAACATTTTGCTGCATAACTAATTGGCTGTAAGGCAATTTTGTTGTAAAAGATAAATTAATTGTTTGACAGTTTGGTTTCAACTGGTTGACAGTTTGCTTTCTTTTCTCCACTGACGCCATACTCTCAGTTTTACATGAAATGCATCTTAGCCATCATAAGAGTCTACAACAGACATGACAATATGCCAAGAACATCAAGAGTATAGAGGGCTTTCACAATACAATACAAAGCTCAGCTACACACAGGCATGTTAGTATTTGGAAATGGATACTTATCTTAATGAAAGAAGACATTTTAGTGAGGCTGGACAGACAGGAAACTTTTTAGTCAGGCTCCACCAAATTTCCTTCTTTGCCCATTCTCCTGTCAGCCTTGCTATTCTCCAAGAAGCACAGGCATTCCAGATTCTACAGGCAACCATGCGTGAATCACCTGGGCCCAATAATGAATCCGAGGGGTGCTACTCGGCATCCTCACAGCCCTTTAGGGTAATGGATTGGAAGCTCATTACATACCTGCTCACTTCTTCTGTGGATGTAGGATGGCTTCATTATGCTCAAAGAAATTGATCAACAATGCAAGACTTAATCAAGTCAATTATTTAGCCCCATGCAGCCAGGAGAAAAATAAAGGAGTGTGCCCAAATGCAACTAAATCCAATAAAATTCGCTTGTAAGTAAAGGCAGAGTCTTTCATCCTGGTGGGTAGGTTTATTGTGGGGGCAAAACTGAATGCCAATGGATAAATACAACTGAGGGCTGGGGCCATTTGGCCCAGCTCATCATCACACCTGCACCTCATACACTCACACTCCAGGTGGTGGAATTTGCCAGAACAGGGCCTGATTATGAGCTTAAAAGGCCTTAAGCAAGGAATAGATTATGCCGCCCTTCTATTTGCAATTAAAAATAATGGTTAGATATTGTATACCCTGTAAAATGAGTGTAAGAATGTTCTACACAGTTCTAGCTTTGCACATAGTGATAGATACCTGAGTGCCTTGCCTTTTGAAATGTTTTTTCTTTGGTTTCTTTGTTCTCTCCTTCTTTCCTCTCCCTTCTGTCCTTTCTTTTTTCTTCCATCTCTCCCTCTTTTCCTCTTTCCTTCCTTCCCTCTCCCACTCCCTCACTTCCCTCCTTCCTTCCTTCATTTTCCCTGCTGTTCATATCCTGGTAAATCAGAGAATCCTAGCAGATCTGAGCCTGTTCATTATAGAGAGGAAAACTGACTGTGCTGGGGGAGGGGGAGGACATGATGGGAAATGGAAGCTAGTCATATAAATTGGTTAAAGGCATGATTATGTACAGTCTTTAAAGAAAATCAGTCAATTTATTTCAGTTACATAAAGTTTACGGATTTTCATAATGACTGGCTTTAATGCACAAATGAAATTAGTTTGAAATTAGCCCATTGATTTGATACAAAAGGTAGCTCTTGAAATGCTTTGCCATTTTTCAGTTTCTTCCTTTCTGTCATCCCTTTTCTCCCAGGATTGTCCAGCCCCGGGTGAATGAGCATTTTTGGAAGTTGGAATCAATAGGAAGTTACTGTTGTTCTGAGGAATTGTCTGTCCACCATACCTGTGTGAGCTTTTGTCTAACTGGTAAGTGGAAACATGCTTCATGGTCAGAGGTCTGCTGAGCATTTTCTTAGCAAGGTAGAAAAACTTTTGTGACTTTATATTTTACTCACAACCTGCCTGCTCCCCCAGGACTCTGCTGACACCTGATTTCTCACCATTGTCCAAACATGCTGTCCATTTCTAGTCCTTTGCACAAAGTTTTCTCTTTGCTGGGAATGTCTCTCCATCTCTTCACCTAATACCCTCCAACTCAAGTTTCAAGCCCCATCTTAATGTCACCTCCTCTGTGAATCAATCCTTCCTGAAAACCCTGGCATATTTAGTTTCTTCTCTGTATTCCCCCAACCCTCTGTCCATCTTTCTATTATACCTACATGTGGTATCATTGTCTGTTCCCTTGTAGGCAAGCACCACGTCTTGTTTCATTATGTATCCTCTTTATCTTCTTCTTGCCTTCCATTGCCTAGTCCATGTTTTGTCCTTGGGAGACTTTCAGTACATTCTCACTGAAAAGGGGAGAGGGGGTGAGGGAGAGATGGTCTCTTAGAAAAAGCCCTGCTGAGAACCTCACTACTCAAAGTGTGGCTCCCAGTCTAGAAGCATCATGATGCCAGGGCGTGTCTCAGGCCTCACCTCAGATCTGCTGAATCAGAATCAGCATTTAACAAGATACCCAGGGCTTTCTTTTGATGGCTAAAGCTTGAGAATCACTGTTAGAGCTGATAGAAGGATGGTGGAGGGACCAGTACATTAATGATATTATGTCTGTCACAGGAAACAAGCTAAAGGTCAGAACAGACTGAAATGCTCACAAAGAAATGGGATGCTGGGACTGTTCAGAGAAGACTAGGAGAGCAGCTGGCTGACTGTAGTTCCCAATAGTCCTCGGATTCCTCCAGATCATGCTGGCCCTAGCAGAACTAAGCAGATAGTGTCACGGCTGTAAGGTTCTGTAGCCAGTATAAGCAGCCAGGCAGCCTCAGAGCTGGTCCTTGGCCAGATGAAGCTGGCCAGCCAGTGATGCTTTGTGGCTCAGATGGTAAAGAATCTGCCTGCAGTGTGGGAGACCTGGGTTTGATCCCTGGGTTGGGAAGATCCCCTGGAGGAGTGCATGGCAATCCACTCCAGTATTCTTGCCTAGAAAATCCCCATGGACAGAGGAACCTGGCGAGCTATAGTCCATGGGGTTGCAAAGAGTCGGACACGACTGAGCAACTAAGCACATACACACAGCCAGTGATTCAGGCCAGGTTACTACATCCCCAAACTAGCTGGTTTCAACACCTTCCATTTGAACCTTTGGTGACTTCTATGATCTAGCTTTGCTCCAGGTCATTAAAAGTAAAATTCATTTCCACTGAACCCTCAGGTTTCTGTTAATTTGGCCAATTTCTCTTGTTGCTACTATTTTTGTATTAGATAACAGCCAATTTTAGACCAATTAATGCCATTGCACATAAGAAAAGCCCCATGGTGGTCTCGTCTCTTTGTAAGGAAATGGAAAGGTCACTGTGCTCCGAAACACATACAATTCTCAGCTGGTCCAGGAGACAAAAGTTTTCTTTCCAATTAGTCACTTCTGATGCCCTTTTCATTTGAAAATGTTCTTTTCCATGATTCTCCTGGCTCCCAAGTTTATCACTCCTTCCCATCTCAAAAAGAGCTGAAGCTTTCAACTCCACTCATATACTCCATGCTTCCATTTTTAGCTAAGGCATGACTTGAGGGAGTTGTCAGTCAATACTAACAGGCAGAGATATGGAAAGCTGATACTGAACCCCTTCCAATAACAGCCCTCAGATCACATCCCCTGACCACGTGCCCCCATCCTTTGAATTCTTTCTTACTTTTACTACTGATAGAGCTTCTTCTTCACCTCAGCCAGGCATCCAGCCCTTGGGTGCACCCTTTACTGTCTCTCCAGCAGCCTCTTCCAAGCCTCTCTTCCTTGCCTCCGAAGTCAATCCACCATATGTGGCGGATCGGTGGCACTGCTCTGTCCCCTGTATTGCCTCCTTCGCATTTGTCTCTTTCCCTTACACCCACCCAACAGAATCCCAACGCTGGATGAACTGATCATCCACAGTCCACCTTCTTTGTTTTTAGATGCAGCTCTGAGTCCAGCTGAAAGAAGAACAGAAAACCATATTAGCCTCATTGTATCTGGGTCTTTACTCAGTTGAGCAATCAGTGCTGCCAGGCAATCTTTTTTCATGGCTATAGTGAGATTTACCACCATTTTTCATCCAGCAGCTAAGGTTCAACCATTACATTGTAAGTGAGAGGCAGTTTCAAAAAGGCCTAGTATGCCTGCTTTGAAATTGTCCAGAGAAACTCTTTGAATATTTACATTTACTAGTCACTATTCTAAACCTTTTCTTTTTGTCTTCAAGCTTCCTAATGAGTTTTCATCCTTCTTGCCTATAAAAACCAGCCTTGCTCTTACTCCCCTGATAGAAGTGAGAAATTATATCTCTCAGCTTCTCTGACCACTTTACTATAGCCTTAGAGATGCCTCCTTCTGTTCGAAGGTAAGCTCTTCTCCCATGTTTACACTTCTAAGTCCTCAGTGCTTCCTCTTCTGTCACCTCTTCAAACTTTCCCTCTCTTTCTGCTCCTTCATGATCCTTTTCTCTAATATCTTTTTTTTCTCCAAACGTGAAAACACATTTAAGTTTCTGTAATCTAAATTTAAAAATCCTCTCTTGACTCTTTATCTTCCAGTCACCATGATCTCTTTCCCCCATCCCCTCCACTGCCAAATTCCCGGAAATTGATATTTGTCCTCTAATTGTCTCTACCACTTACCCACTTCCCACTTACAATCTACTCTCCTGTGGCTTCTGCCCACCACTCCACATAAACTGCTCTTGTCAAGGTCATAAATAACTTCAGGTGTCTAAATCCCTTTGTCAAGTTTCAATCCTCTTTTTACTTGACCTCTTGATACCACTGAACATGTTGACTGCTCCCCCCTTAAAACACTGTACTCCTTAGACACATTACTACTCTTCTCATTCTCTTTGGGGGTCTCCACTTACTTAATCATCCATCAAATGTTTGACACCCCAGGGTTTCTTCCTCGAGTCCATGCCTTTTCCCTTGGACATTCTTCTCCACTACTATGGTACTGAGTACCACCTTTAAGCTCAAGACCCACCCCCAAACACATACACATACACACACACCCACACACATTCTTTCTCTCTCTTTTATCTGCAGCTCATAGCTCTCTGAACTCCCAATTCATGTAACAAACTTCCTGCCTGACATCTCTGACTGGACTCCGTAAACTCAGAGTCACCAATGCAATGAATTTAGGAGGTATCCAACTAGTCACTACAACATGCCCATTTCCCTTTGATTAACATTTCTCATACTGTTCATACTGTTCATGGGGTTCTCAAGGCAAGAATACTGAAGTGGTTTGCCATTCCCTTCTCCAGTGAACCACATTCTGTCAGACCTCTCCACCATGACCCGTCTATCGTGGATGGCCCCACACAGCATGGCTTAGTTTCACTGAGATGGACAAGGCTGTGGTCACTGTGATTAGATTGGCTAGTTGTCTCTGATTGTGGTTTCAGTCTGTCTGCTCTCTGATGCCCTCTCTCAGCGCCTACTGGCTTACTTGGGTTTCTCTTACCTTGGACGTGGGGTATCTCTTCACGGTCACTCCAGCAAAGTGCAGCCTCTGCTCCTTACCTTGGATGTGGAGTAGGTCCTCTCAGCTGCTCCTGTGCCATTGCAGCCACTGCTCCACTCACCTAGAGCCAGACATCCTGGAATGTGAAGTCAAGTCAGCCTTAGGAAGCATCACTATGAACAAAGCTAGAGGAGGTGAAGAAATTCCAATTGAGCTATTTCAGATCCTGAAAGATGCTGTGAAAGTGCTTCAATCAATATGTCAGCAAATTTGGAAAACTCAGCAGTGGCCACAGGACTGGAAACTGTCAGTTTTCATTCCAATCCCAAAGAAAGACAATGCCAAAGAATGCTCAAACTACCACACAATTGCACTCATCTCACATGCTGGTAAAGTAATGCTCAAAATTCTACAAGCCAGGCTTCAGCAATATGTGAACCGTGAACTTCCAGATGTTCAAGCTGATTTTAGAAAAGGCAGAGGAACCAGAGATCCAATTGCCAACATCCACTAGATCATGGAAAAAGCAAGAGAGTTCCAGAAAAACATCTATTTCTGCTTTATTGACTATGCCAAAGCCTTTCACTGTGTGGATCACAATAAACTGTGGAAAATTCTGAAAGAGACAGGAATACCAGACCACCTGACCTGCCTCTTGAGAAACCTGTATGCAGGTCAGGAAACAACATTTAGAACTGGACATGGAACAACAGACTGGCTCCAAATAAGAAAAGGAGTACGTCAAGGCTATATATTGTCACCCTGCTTATTTAACTTATATGCAGTGTACATCATGAGAAACGCTGGGCTGTCTTGATTACAAGCTGTAATCAAGATTGCCGGGAGAAATATCAATAACCTCAGATATGCAGATGACACCACCCGTATGGCAGAAAGTAAAGAAGAACTAAAGAGCCTCTTGATGAAAGTGAAAGAGGAGAGTGAAAAAGTTGGATTAAAGCTCAACATTCAGAAAACTAAGATCATGGCGTCCGGACCCATCACTTCATGGGAAATAGATGGGCAAACATTGGCTGCCTTTATTTTTCTGAGCTCCAAAATCATGGCAGATAGTGATTGCAGCCATGAAATTAAAAGATGCTTACTCCTTGAAAAGAAAGTTATGACCAACCTAGACATCATATTAAAAAGCAGAGACATTACTTTGTCAACAAAGGTCCGTCTACTCAAGACTATGGTTTTTCCACTGGTCATGTATGGATGTGAGAGTTGGACCATAAAAAAAGCTGAGTGCCAAAAAATTGATGCTTTTGAACTGTGGTGTTGGAGAAGACTCGAGAGTACCTTGGACTGCAAGGAGATCCAACCAGTCCATTCTAATGTAGATTAGTCCTGGGTGTTCATTGGAAGGACTGAGATTGAAGCTGAAACTCCAATACTTTGGCCACCTGTTGGGAAGAGCTGACTCATTGGAAAATACCCTGATGCTGGGAAAGATCGAGGGCGGGAGGAGAAGGGGATGACAGTGAATGAGATGGTTGGATGACATCACTGAGTCAATGGACATGGGTTTGGGTGGACTTCGGGAGTTGGTGATGAACAGGGAGGCCTGGCATGCTGTGGTTCATGGGGTCGCAAAGAGTCGGACACGACTGAGTGACTGAACTGAACTGAACTGATCATTTCTCAAGTTGGTCCCTCATTTCTCATCCCCCTGCTACTATCTTAGTCTGGGTTCTTGTTGTTTCTCCCCTGACTATTACAAAAACCTACACATTAATTATGGATTACTAATCCTACAATACTCATGGTAGCATCGATGGCACTTTGGAATCTGCAGGTAAGTTAAATGTAGACAAACACAACTCTGACTCACAGATTTGTTGGCCATGTTATTGATTTCACATTTTCTGGCTGGATGTTATGAGAACTTCGGTAATGGATATCACCAGCAATTCCTTTCTCATATCATTGGAAATAAGTAGGCTTTATAAGCCAAACTCATAGGAAAAAAACCTGGGTTTTGAATCCTGATGATCACATAATGGAGGATTGTTTTCCTCTTAGTTCTGGCTGCTAAAAATGTTTTAAGCTTAATTGAAAGTTCAGGATCCCATGACATGCATTATATGTACAAACTCACTTCTGGATCCATCATTTTTTATTAATTTACATTTTTCCCTTAGCCTTGATACACTTTCCCTTTCCCTTGTGAGAAAACGAGGAGAGGCAAGGCACAAACTGAAGCATTTAACTCCTGCCTTGCCCCACCCTGGGCTTCCCTTGTAGCTCAGCTGGTAAAGAATCCACCTGCCAAGTGGGAGACCTGGATTTAATCTCTGGGTTGGGACGATCCCTTGGAGAAGGGAAAGGCTACCCACTACAGCATTCTGGCCTAAAGAATTCCATGGACTGTATAGTACATGGGGTCACAAAGAGTCAGACACGACTGAGCAAGTTTTACTTCACTTCACTTCACTTAGCCTTGACACATTAATCTTTCAAAGATCTTACTGTATTCCAAGGGCTTTTGGGAATTCTCCTAATTCCATCTTTATAGCCTACCAGACTCTTCTGTGCATGGAATTCTCCAGGCAAGAATACTGGAGCAGGTTACCATTTCCTACTCCAGAGGACCTTCCTGACCCAGGATTGAACCAGTGTCTCCTGAGTTGGCGGGGGAATTCTTCAATGCTGCACCACCTAGCTCAAACAGTAAAGAACCTGCCTGCAATGTGGGAGACCTGAGTTTGATCCCTAGGTCAGGAAGATCCCCTGGAGAAGGGCATGTCAACCCACTCCAGTATTCTTGCCTGGAGAATTCCATGCACAGAGGAGACTGGCAGGCTACAGTCCATGGGGTTACAAAGAGTTGTACATCACTGAGCAACTTTCACTTTCACTTTGCACTTTAACTTGCTGCCCTGGTCTCCATCTTGTAACCCAACAATGGCAGCAGTCCTCTCTTCCATCTATCCCACTGTCAAACTGCAATCTAAAATAGGACTCTGTCCTGTAGGCAGTGGGGAACTACTGAAGCTTTTAGGCAAAGTCTGTTTAAGACACATTATTTTGGCTTCAATTTTCAGAGTAAATTAGAGAGGAAGAAAACTAGAATCAGGACAATTTACTGAAAATCGGTTACAGTAAGTTAGGTTCAGTCAGTTCAGTTCAGTCACTCAGTCATGTCCAACTCTTGGAGACCCCATGGACTGCAGCATACCAGGCCTCCCTGTCCATCACCAACTCCCGGAGCTCACTCAAACTCATGTCCATCAAGTCAGTGATGCCATCCAACCATCTCATCCTCTGTCATCCCTTTCTCCTCCTGCCTTCAGTCTTTCCCAGCATCAGGTTCTTTTCCATTGAATCAGTTCTTTGCATCAGGTGGCCAAAGTATTGGAGTATCAGCTTCAACACCAGTCCTTCCAATGAATATTCAGGACTGATTTCCTTTAAGATGGACTGAGTGGATCACCTTGCAGTCCAAGGGACTCTCAAGGGTATTCTCCAATACCACAGTTCAAAAGCATCAGTTCTTCTGCACTCAGCTTTCTTTATGGTCTAACTCTCATATCCATATGTGACTACTGGAAAAACAATAGCTTTGACTAAATGGACCTTTGTCAGCAAAGTAATGTCTCTGCTCTTGAATATGCTGTCTAGGTTGGTCATAGCTTTTCTTCCAAGGCACAAGCGTCTTTTAATTTCATGGCTGCAGTGACCATCTGCAATGATTTTGGAACCAAAGAAAATAAAGTCTGTCATGGTTTCCCCATCTATTTGCCATGAAGTGATGGGACCAGATGCCATGATATTAGTTTTCTGAATGATGAGTTTTAAGCTAGCTTTTTCACTCTCCTCTTTCACTTTCTTCAAGAGGCTCTTCAGTTTCTTTTCACTTTCTGCCATAAGGGTGGTGTCATCTGCATATCCGAGGTTAGAAGCTAGGTTAAAAGTAGTAAAGGCTGTATCAGTCAGGGTCCAACCAGGAAAACAGAAAACACAGTAATTTTTTATGAGAGGAGAAAGGCAATGCAGATAACTGGTTATATAGGAACTGGAATGATTGAGAAAGAAAGCTGTATAAGATGAAGCAACCCAGAAATAAGCAACAGCAGCAAGCTGCTACCACTCCTAGGCTACAGGGATAGAGAATGGAGCCAGGGTCTGCAGAGGCCTGAGGCAGGGTTGACTGGTGGAAAATGGAATCACAGAGGGTTTGATGATGGGAGATGGAGACACAGAGGAAATAGATGCAGCTCAGGAACACCCTCTCTCATCCTCCTTCTCACTTCCTGTCAGCCACCAGTCTCCCTCCATGAGGCACAATAGTCAAGAAAATTCATTCTGAAAAACAGAGTGGAGCAGAAGGATGAGGGGTTGATCTGAGGCCAAATGGGCTAGCCTATGCCAAAATTAAGGGCCTATACCAAACTGTGGCAGTGAGCATAAAGAAGAGATGATGGAATCAGAAAGAGTCATTTAGGAGTATAATCAGCAAGAGTGTTGAGCACTGATTTCCAGTCTGATAACTGCTGGATTAATCATGATGGTCTTTTCATAGGTGATGAAAATGTCTGGGGACTTGTTGAAATTTAGTTGCCTGTTGGGACTCTAGGTGGAGGGTCCTGAAGGTGAAGTCACTCAGTCGTGTCTGACTCTTTGCGACCCCGTGGACTGTAACCTACTAGGCTTCTCTGTCCATGGGATTCTCCAGGCAGGAATACTGGAGTGGATTGCCATTTCCTTCTCCAGGGGATCTTCCCAACCCAGGGACCGAACCCGGGTCTCCCGCATTGGAGGCAGACGCTTTAACCTCTCCTGGGAGACAATAATATACTTACCTCTGAAGTTCAGAGGATAGGTTGAAGGGAGATCAGGAATGGATATTAGACAGGGAGTGTATAGTGACAGAGCTAAGAGGTTGAGAAGACCTGGAGCACAGCCTTTTTCTTAAACTTATGATAATATTTATTAATCCTTAGTTCCAGTAAGTTGTGGTTAAATTATTTTTTGCACACAGTATCTATAAACATACTATGAAAACAACAAACAAAGCAAAACTGAAAAGTAGAAAGAAAAGTTTAATTATTTTCTTGTAGACTTTGTAAGGCTGTATTTTTGCAGGCTCAGGTTTGAAATTATTCTATTGTTTAATTTTGAACATTTGTACATTTTCTTATGAGAGTGGTATTAGCTAAAATGAAAAAGGATTTCTTTTGCAAATTAATAGTGTAGAGTTTTTTTTCTGGAATTCTCTTGCTTTTTCTATGATCCAGAGGATGTTGGCAATTTGATCTCTGCCTTTTCTAAATCCAGCTTGAGAATCTGGAAGTTCTCAGTTTATGTACTATTGAAGCCTTGCTTGGAAAATTTTGAGCATTACTTTGCTAGTGTGTGAGATGAGTGCAATTGTGTGGTAGTTTGAGCATTCTTTGGCATTGCCTTTCTTCAGGATTGGAATGAAAACTGACATTTTCTAGTCCTGTGCCAACTGCTAAGCTTTCCAAATTTGCTGACATATTGAGTGCAGCACTTTAACAGCATCATCTTTTAGGATTTGAAATAGATCAGCTGGTTTTCCGTATTTTCTTCAGTTGAAGTCTGAATTTTGCAAAAAGGAATTCATGATTTGATCCACAGTCAGCTCCCGGTCTTATTTATGCTGACTGTATAGAGCCTCTCCATCTTTGGCTGCAAAGAAAATAATCAATCTGATTTTGGTATTGACCTTCCGGTAATGTCCATGTGTAGAGTTATCCTTTGTGTTGTTGGAAGATGGTGTTTGCTGTGACCAATGCATTCTCTTGGAAAAACTCTGTTAGCCTTTGCCCTCCTTCATTTTGTACTCCAAAGCCAAACTTGCCTGTTACTCCAGGTGAGCCTTGCACAAGATGGCAGAGTAAAAATCTTGTCCAAAATTGCAACTTGCTGCTGAACAACCATCGACAGGAGAATTTTGGATCCCACAGGGAAAAAAAAAAAAAAAAAGATACCCTATGTCCAAGGCAAAGGAGATGCCCCAACAAGATGGTAGGAAGGAAAAGATCATGTTTAGAATCAAACCCTATACCCACCAGAGATGCTTGGAGGGCTCAAACAAAACCTTGTGTGCACCAGGACCCAGAGACCCCCACAGAGACTGAGCCAGACCTGGCTTTGAGTGTTTGAGTGTCTCCTGTAGAGGCACAGATCAGCAGTGGCCTGTTGCAGGGACAAGGGCTCTGGTGGCAGTAGACCTGGGTCACACAGAATATGATATAAGCATTCTTGGAGGAGGTTGCCATTAGCCCCACCATAGAGCCGCCAAGCAGATGACCCACAAACTCCAGAACAATTATAGCAAAGAAACTCTTACACTGTTAAGAAAGCTCTAGGACCCACAACAGTTTTCCCAACCTAGGGATCTGGCAAA
This sequence comes from Cephalophus harveyi, assembly GCA_006410635.1. NCBI lineage: Eukaryota > Metazoa > Chordata > Mammalia > Artiodactyla > Bovidae > Cephalophus > Cephalophus harveyi. Next base: position 846,847 of record SJYT01048568.1, on the reverse strand, counting down.
GGGACTGAGAAACCCTAGGGAATTTGACTTTGGAAGCCAGTATGATTTGATTACAGAACTTCCATGGTACTGGGGAAACAGACTCTTGGAGGGTACAAACAAAACCTTGTATGAACCAGGAGCTAGGAGAAAGGAGCAGTGACCCCACAAGAGACTGAGCCAGACTTGCCTGTGAGTGTCCAGGAGTCTCTGGTGGAGATATCGGTCAACAGTGGCCTGCTACTGGGTCACGGGCACTGAATACAGCAGTGTACACACAAGTCCTTTTGAAGTAATTATAGTTATTACCCCTACCATAGTTCAGCCTCAGGTCAAACAACAGGGAGGGAACACAGTCCCGCCCATCAACAGAAAATTGAATTGAAGATTTACTGAGCATGTCCCTGCCCATCAGAACAAGACCCTGGTTCCCCCACAGTCAGTCTCTCCCATCAGGAAGCTTCCATAAGCCTCTTATCCTTATCCATCAGAGAGCACACAGAATGAAAATCACAATCACAGAAAACTGACCAATCTAATCACATGGACCACAGCCTTGTCTAACACAATGAAACTATGAGCCAGGCTGTGTAGGGCCACCCAAGTGGACAAGTTGTAGTGGAGAGTTCTGACAAAATGTGCTCCACTGGAGAAGGGAATGGCAAACCACTTCAGCATTCTTGCCTTAAGAACATCATGAACAGTATGAAAAGGCAAAAAGATAGGACACTGAAAGATGAACTCCCCAGGTCAGTAGCTGCCCAATACGCTACTGGAGAAGACTGGAGAAATAACTCCAGAAATAATGAAAAGATGGAGTCAAAATAAAAATAACACCCAGCTGTGGATGTGAGTGGTGATAAAAGTAAAGTCCTGTCTCTTATACACATCTAGATGTGTATAAGAGACAGGTATTTTCTAGCCAAGTTAGAATTACTCTTACTCTCAATTCTAGTATCTTTTTTACCATTAAAAATTTTTTTATTTTATATTATTTATATTGGAGTAGAGTTGATTAGCAATTGTGTTAGTTTCAGGTGTACAGCAAAGTGATTCAGTTATATATAGAGAGATATCTATTCTTTTTCAAGTTCTTTTCCATTTTAGTTTATTACAGGGTATTGAGCAGAGTTCCCTGTGCTATAAAACAGGTCCCTATTGGTTATCTATTTTATATATATCATTGTGTACATGTCAATCCCAACTCCCAATCTTTCCTTCCCCACCACCCTTCCCTCTGGTAACCATACGTTTGTTCTTTAAGTCCATGAGTCTGCTTCTGTTTTGTAAAGAATTTCATTTGTACCATTGTTTTAGACTCAACATATAATCAATATCATATGATATTTGTCTTTCTCTGTCTGACTTGGTTCACTTACTACAATAATCTCCAGGGCCATCCATTTTGCTGCAAATAATATTATTTCATTCCTTTTAATCTCTGAGTAATATTCCATGATATGTATATACCATATCTTTTCTATCCATTCATCTGTTGATGGACATTTAGGTTGCTTCCATGTCTTGGCTATTGTAAACAATGATGCAATGAACATTGGAGTGTATGGATCATTTTGGACCATGTTTGTCTCTGGATATATGCCCAGGAGTGGGGTTGCTGGATCATATGGTAGCTCTAGGGCTTTCCCGGTGGCTCAGCAGTAAAGACTGCCTGTAGTGCAGGAGCCCCAGGGGATGCAAGTTCGACCCCTGGGTCTGGAAGATACCCAGGATGAGTGTATGGCAACCCAATCCAGTATTCTTGCCTGGAGAATCTCATGATCAGAGGAGCCTGGCAGGCTACAGTCCATAGGGTTGCAAAGAGTCAGACACAACTGAAGTGGCATGCAGACATGGCAGCTCTATTTTCAGTTTCTTAAGGAACCTCCCTACTGTTCTGCATAGTGGAGCACCAGTTTACATCATAACCAGCAGTGTAGTACATCACCAACATTGTCCCTCTTCTCTACACCTTCCTGGAACACAATCTTGAAGACCATCTACACTTAATGGTTGGATGGAGAAAAGAGAGGGATTGGTCAGTGATAGGAAGAAAGCCAGGAGAAAGTTCTCAGACAATGATTTAACTAAACTCAAATCAAAAGATATTCAGAAGACATCTAAATACGGAAAAATTTAAAAAGTATACTTCAGATAATCCATGACACAAAGTGGGAATCTCAAGAGAAATTTTAAGATGCATTACACTGAATGAAAATTTAAATACACATTCAAGATTTGTAAGATTCAGCTAAAGCGATTCTTGAGGGAAATTCATTGCATAAATGCTTATATTAGAAAAGAAATTTAAAATTAATAACCTAAATTTCCACCCTAGAAAATTAAAGAAAGAAGAACAAATTAAACTTAAAGCTACTTGAAGAGAGGAAATAAGACAAATTAGAAGAGAAATCAATAGATTTAAAATAAGAAAACAGTAAAGAAAATCAAGAAAGCAAAGCACAACAACGTAGAAATAAAGAACACACGAATAGTTACCAGGGGTTAAGGTGGGAATGGAAGTAGGAGGGAAGTGATGTGTCCATAAATGGGCCACATGAGGAACTCCTGAAATTATGGAGATGCTCTGCATCTCGAATGTGTCCATGGCAATATCCCAGTTATGATATTATAGTAGTACAGTTATACAATATATAATCATTAAAGTTGGCTAAAGGGTACATGGGATCTCTTTATTTTTTACAACTGCATGTGAGTTCATGATTATCTCAAAATTCAATTTTCTCCACAACTTAATGCCTGCACCAGGATTGAATAACTGCCATTGCTTCCCCTTTGGGAGCCACTATGCCACCACAAGTTTCTTAACAAGAAAGTTGCCTAACTGGTGTTGGGTTTGGGTGTCCAAATACCATTATTTTAGTGGTGGGGGAGTGCCATCATTGACTTTTAATATTGTGAGATTTTTGGTCATTCTGAAGTCCTATAGTTGCTTACAGTTTATGGTGTGACAGAATAAACACAAGTATGAGGTAAATGGCCTAGAGGTGATGTATTTGCCCTCTTGATATGGGAGGGGGAATGCCGTCACCCACACACATCACTCTGTATTGTCATTATTCAGTCGCTAAGTCATGCCTGACTCTGCCACCCCATGGACTATAGACCGCCAGGCTCCTCTGTCCATGGGATTTCCCAGGCAAGAATACTGAAGTGGGTAGCCATTCCCTTCTCCAGGGCATCTTCCCCACTCAGGGATCAAACCCATGTTTCCTATATTGGCAGGTGGGTTCTTTATCACTGAGCCACCAGGGGGCTCTTATAGTTTACACTTTGACATCATGCTCTGCACCCTCAAAATACACACTGGCAGAAACACCAAGCCCTCTTCGTCCTCGTCTATGTGGTAAATTATTATCTTTCTATGTTGTTGCTTGCTTTCAGTGCTCATACCCACCCAGTCTTATCCTTCATGTCTGCCTAACTGTGGGCCTTTTTCTGTGACCCACAATCCTGCAGAACTCCACCTTCTTTCATCCTCATACTTCTGCCACATGCCTACTCCCCACATTCAGAGAACTCATGAAGATGGACACATCTTTTCATAACTTATGGATTTAATTATAATCATCAGTATTGGCATACACTGTAGGTGTAAGATTTAACTTGTTCTCAGGGGTCTGATGCTACAAAGAACATTTCATGGGAAATGATGCTACAAAGAATATTTCATGGGAACCTGGAATGTTAGGACCATGAATCAAGGTAAATTGGATGTGGGAAAGCAGGAGATGGCAAGAGTGAACATCAACATTTTAGTAATCAGTGAACTAAAATGGACTGGAATGGGTGAATTTAACCCAAATGACCATTATATCTACTACTGTAGGCAAGAATCCCTTAGAAGAAATGAAGTAGCCCTCAGAGTCAACAAAAGAGCCTGAAATGAAGTACTTGGGTGCAATCTTAAAAATGACAGAATGATCTCAGTTCATTTCTGAAGCAAATCAACCAAGTCTATGCCCCAACCTCTGATACCAAAGAAGCTGAAGTTGACTGGTTCCATGAAGACCTACAAGACCTTCTAGAACTAACACCAAAAAAAAGATGTCATCTTCATCATAGGGCATTGGAATGCAAAAGTAGGAAGTCAAGAGATAACAGGCAAGTTTGGCCTTGGAGTACCAAATGGAACAGGGAAAATGTTAACAGAATTTGCTCAAGAGAATGCACTGGTCTTAGCAAGCATCCTCTTTCAACAACACAAGAGACAACTCTACACATGGACATCACCAGATGGTCAATACTGAAATCAGATTGATTATACTCTTAGCAGCCAAAGATTAATAACTTCTATACAATCAGAAAAAAACAAGACCTAGCTGACTGTGGCTCAGACCATGAGCAACTTATTGCAAAATCAGGATAAAGTTGAAGAAAGCAGGGAAAACCACTAGGCAATTCAGTTCAGTTTAGTTCAGTTGCTTGGTCATGTCCTACTCTGCAATCCCATGGACTGCAGCATGCCAGGCTTCCCTGTCCATCTCTAATTCCCAAAGCTTACTCAAACTCATGTCCATTGAGTTGGTTACCATCCAACCAACTCATCCTCTGCCATCCCCCTTTCCTCCTGCCTTCAATCTTTCCCAGCATAAGGGTGTTTTCCAGTGAGTCAGTTCTTTGCATCAGTTAGCCAAAGTATTGGAGCTTCAGCTTCAGCATCACTCCTTTCAATGAATATTCAGGACTGATTTCCTTTAGGATAGACTGGCTGAATCTCCTTGCAGTCTAAGGGATTCTCAAGAGTCTTCTTCAACACCACAGTTCAAAAGCATCAATTCTTTGGTGCTCAGCTTTCCTTACGGTCCAACTCTCACATCCATACATGACTACTAGAAAGACTATAGCTTTGACTAGATGGACCGTTGTCAGCAAAGTGTTGTCTCTGCTTTTTAATATGCTGTCTAGGTTGGTCATAGCTTTTCTTCCAAGGAGCAGCTTCTTTTAATTTCATGGCTGCAGTGACCACATGCAATGATTTTGGAGCCCAAGAAAATAAAGTCTGTCACAGTTTCCACTGTTTCCCCATCTATTTGCCATGAACTGATGGTACAGCATGCCATGATCTTAGTTTTCTAAATGTTGAGTTTTAAACTAGCTTTTTCACCCTCCTCTTTTACTTTTATCAAGAGGCTCTTTGTGGTGTCATCTGCATAGCAGAGGTTGTTGATATTTCTCCCAGAAATCTTGATTCCAGCTTGTGCTTCATCCAGGTTGGCATTTCACAAGATGAATTCTGCATATACGTTAAATAAGCAAGGTGACACTATACAGCCTTGATGTACTCCTTTTCCAATTTGGAACCAGTCTGTTTTTCCATGTCCGGTTCTGTTGCCTCTTGACCTGAGTATAGATTTCTCAGGAGGCAGATAAGGTGGTCTGGTATTTCCATTTCTTTAAGAATGCTCCACAGTTTGTTGTGATACACACAGTCAAAGGCTTAGGCATAGTCAATAATGCAAAAGTACATGTTTTTTTTTTTTTTTTTTTTTTTTTCTGGAATTCTCTTGCTTTTTCTATGATCCAGAGGATGTTGGCAATTTGATCTCTGCCTTTTCTAAATCCAGCTTGAGAATCTGGAAGTTCTCAGTTTATGTACTATTGAAGCCTTGCTTGGAAAATTTTGAGCATTACTTTGCTAGTGTGTGAGATGAGTGCAATTGTGTGGTAGTTTGAGCATTCTTTGGCATTGCCTTTCTTCAGGATTGGAATGAAAACTGACATTTTCTAGTCCTGTGCCAACTGCTAAGCTTTCCAAATTTGCTGACATATTGAGTGCAGCACTTTAACAGCATCATCTTTTAGGATTTGAAATAGATCAGCTGGTTTTCCGTATTTTCTTCAGTTGAAGTCTGAATTTTGCAAAAAGGAATTCATGATTTGATCCACAGTCAGCTCCCGGTCTTATTTATGCTGACTGTATAGAGCCTCTCCATCTTTGGCTGCAAAGAAAATAATCAATCTGATTTTGGTATTGACCTTCCGGTAATGTCCATGTGTAGAGTTATCCTTTGTGTTGTTGGAAGATGGTGTTTGCTGTGACCAATGCATTCTCTTGGAAAAACTCTGTTAGCCTTTGCCCTCCTTCATTTTGTACTCCAAAGCCAAACTTGCCTGTTACTCCAGGTGAGCCTTGCACAAGATGGCAGAGTAAAAATCTTGTCCAAAATTGCAACTTGCTGCTGAACAACCATCGACAGGAGAATTTTGGATCCCACAGGGAAAAAAAAAAAAAAAAAAAACCCTATGTCCAAGGCAAAGGAGATGCCCCAACAAGATGGTAGGAAGGAAAAGATCATGTTTAGAATCAAACCCTATACCCACCAGAGATGCTTGGAGGGCTCAAACAAAACCTTGTGTGCACCAGGACCCAGAGACCCCCACAGAGACTGAGCCAGACCTGGCTTTGAGTGTTTGAGTGTCTCCTGTAGAGGCACAGATCAGCAGTGGCCTGTTGCAGGGACAAGGGCTCTGGTGGCAGTAGACCTGGGTCACACAGAATATGATATAAGCATTCTTGGAGGAGGTTGCCATTAGCCCCACCATAGAGCCGCCAAGCAGATGACCCACAAACTCCAGAACAATTATAGCAAAGAAACTCTTACACTGTTAAGAAAGCTCTAGGACCCACAACAGTTTTCCCAACCTAGGGATCTGGCAAAGGGACTGAGAAACCCTAGGGAATTTGACTTTGGAAGCCAGTATGATTTGATTACAGAACTTCCATGGTACTGGGGAAACAGACTCTTGGAGGGTACAAACAAAACCTTGTATGAACCAGGAGCTAGGAGAAAGGAGCAGTGACCCCACAAGAGACTGAGCCAGACTTGCCTGTGAGTGTCCAGGAGTCTCTGGTGGAGATATCGGTCAACAGTGGCCTGCTACTGGGTCACGGGCACTGAATACAGCAGTGTACACACAAGTCCTTTTGAAGTAATTATAGTTATTACCCCTACCATAGTTCAGCCTCAGGTCAAACAACAGGGAGGGAACACAGTCCCGCCCATCAACAGAAAATTGAATTGAAGATTTACTGAGCATGTCCCTGCCCATCAGAACAAGACCCTGGTTCCCCCACAGTCAGTCTCTCCCATCAGGAAGCTTCCATAAGCCTCTTATCCTTATCCATCAGAGAGCACACAGAATGAAAATCACAATCACAGAAAACTGACCAATCTAATCACATGGACCACAGCCTTGTCTAACACAATGAAACTATGAGCCAGGCTGTGTAGGGCCACCCAAGTGGACAAGTTGTAGTGGAGAGTTCTGACAAAATGTGCTCCACTGGAGAAGGGAATGGCAAACCACTTCAGCATTCTTGCCTTAAGAACATCATGAACAGTATGAAAAGGCAAAAAGATAGGACACTGAAAGATGAACTCCCCAGGTCAGTAGCTGCCCAATACGCTACTGGAGAAGACTGGAGAAATAACTCCAGAAATAATGAAAAGATGGAGTCAAAATAAAAATAACACCCAGCTGTGGATGTGAGTGGTGATAAAAGTAAAGTCTGATGCTGTAAAGAACAATATTGCATAGGAACTTGGAATGTTAAGTCCATGAATCAAGGTAAATTGGAAGTGGTCTAACAGGAGATGGCAAGAGTGAACATTGATATTTTAGGAATCAGTGAACTAAAATGGACTGGAATGGGTTTATTTAATTCAGGTGACCATTATATCTACTACTCTGGGCAAGAATCCCTTAGAAGAAATGGAATAGTCCTCATAGTCTACAAAACAGTCCAAAATGCAGTACTTGGGTGCAATCTCAAATATGACGGAATGATCTCTGTTCATTTCCAAGGCAAATCATTTGATATCACAGAAATCCAAGTCTATGACCCAACCACTAATTCTAAAGAATCTGAAGCTGAACAGTTCTATGAAGACCTACAAGACCTTCTAGAATTAACACCAAAGAAAAGGCCATTCACATATGACCTCAATAAAATTCCTTATGAATATACAGTGGAGGTGATGAATGAATTCAAGAGATTAGATCTGATAGACAGAGTGCCTGAAGAACTACGGACAAAGGTTCGTAACATTGTATAGGAGGTTGTGACCAAAACATCCCCAAGAAAAGAAATAAAATAAGGCAAAGCGGTTTTCTGAGGAGACTTTACAAGTAACTGAGAAAAGAAGAGAAAGAAAAGTCAAAGGAAAAAGGAAAAGATATACGCATCTGAATGTAGTGTTCCAGGAAATAGCAAGGAGAGATAAGAAAGCCTTCTTAAGTGAACAGTGTAAAGAAATAGAGGAAAACAATAGAATGGGAAAGACTAGAGATCTCTTCCAGAAAATTAGAGGTACTAAGAGGGCATTTAATGCAAATATGGGCACAATAAAGGAGATAAATGGTAAGGACCTAACAGAAGCAGAAAGATTAAGAAGAGGTTGTAAGAATACACAGAAGAGCAATACAAAAAAGGTCTTAATGACCCGGATAACCACAATGGTGTGGTCACTCACCTAGAGCCATACATCCTGGGGTGTGAAGTTAAGTGGATCTTAGTAAGTCTTACTATGAGCAAAGCTAGTGAAGGTGAAGCAAATCCTAAAAGATGATGCTGTGAAAGTGCTGCACTCAATATGCCAACAAATTTCAAAAGCCTAGCAACGGCCACAGGACTGGAAAACACCAGTTTTCATTTCAATCTCAAAAAAGAGCAATGCAAAAGATTGTTCAGACTACCACACAATTGTGCTCATTTCACATGCTAGTAGGTAATGCTCAAAATCCTTCAAGCTAAATTTCAACAGTACATGAATCAACAACTTCCAGATGTACAAGCTGGATTTAGAAAAGGCAGAGGAACCAGAGATCAAATTGCCAATATTTGTTGGATCATAGAGAAAGCAAGGAAATTCCAGAAAAAAAAATATATATGTATTTCTGCTTCATTGACTATGCCAAAGTCTTGGACTGTGTGGATAATAACAAACTGTGGAAAATTCTTAAAGAGATGGGAATACCAGACCTCCTTACCTGTCTCCTGAGAAACATGTATGTGGGACGAGAAGCAACAGTTAGATCCAGACATGGAACAATGGACTGGTTCCAAATGGAAAGAAATATGACAAGGCTATATATCATCACCCTGTTTGTTTAATTTATATGCAGATTACATCATGAGAAATGCTGGGCTGGATGAAGCACAAGCAGGAATCAAGATTGTTGGGAGAAATATCAACAACCTCAGATATGTAGATGATACCACTCTAATGGCAGAAAGTGAAGAGGAACTAAAGAGCCTTTTGATGAGGGTGAAAGAGGAGAGTGAAAAAGCTGGCTTAAAACTCAATATTCAGAAAGCTAAAATCACGATATCTGTTCCCATCATTTCATGTCAAACAGATGGTGAAAAAGTGGAAACAGTGATAGATTTTATTTCCTTGAGCTCCAAAATCACTGGGGACATTGACCGCAGTCATGAAATTGAAAGACACTTGTTCCTTGAAAGAAAAACTATGACAAACCTAGACAACACATTAGAAACAGAGAGATCACTTTGCTGACAAAGGTCCATATAGTTGAAGCCATAGTTTTTCCAGTAGTCAGGTATGGATGTGTGGGCTGGACCATAAAGATGGCTGAGCATCAAAAAATTGATGCTTTTGAATTGTGATGCTGGAGAAGACTCAGGAGTCCCTTAGACTGCAAGGAGATAAAACCAGTCAATTCTAAAGGAAATCAACCCTAAATATTCTTTGGAAGGACTGATGCTAAAGCTCCAATACTTTGGCCACCTGATGCAAAGAACTGACACATTGGAAAAGAATCTGATGCTGGGAAAGAATGAAAGCAAGAAAAGAGGATGACAGAGGATGAGATGGTTGGATGTCATCACAAACACAACAGACATGAGTTTGAGCAAGCTCCAGGAGATGGTGAAGTATAGGGAAGACTGGAGTGCTGTAGTCCATGGGTTTGCAAAGAGTTGGACTTGAATTAGCAATTCAACAACAACAACAATAATGGTCAGACCACAGAGACTTTGCAAAGTGTTCTGAAGTCTCTAGCATTGCTCTGAAGTTACTTGTTGCCCATGTCATCTCTTGAAGTGGTGGATTTCTCCACACTCTCTTGGTCCCGCACTGGCTAATTTTGATTCAGTTCCTCTTTTCTCCAGTGATACTTGTTCCATAATGCTGGTCTTCTAGCTTTCTTAGGTAAGAGTTTTTTGAGAGGCTTTTTTTTCTGCAAATTCCCTGAAGGTGTTTTTTGACCTCTGTAGTTGTCTTGGGAACCTGAAGGGACAACAGTGTGAGCACAGATGGACATTGGTTTGGGGTAATTGTTGGGGAATGAATGGGAACTAAGGTTTCATGAGAAGGGGTGTGGGCTGAGGATGGCTCTGGCAGGCAAGAACAGGGTAGAGGTCTTGGAGAGGTGTCAATGAGGAAGAAGAGGAGGATCTTGGGTGTGGTCATCTCACCTTGACCCTGTTTCTGGACTTGTATTAACAGAGCATCTTCTTCCTCCTTTTGATGCTTCAGTTCAGTTCAGTTCAGTCGCTCAGTCATGTCTGACTCTTTGCGACCCCATGAATCGCAGCACGCCAGGCCTCCCTGTCCATCACCATCTCTCGGAGTTCACTCAGACTCATGTCCATTGAGTCCGTGATGCCATCCAGCCATCTCATCCTCTGTCGTCCCCTTCTCCTCCTGCCCCCAATCCCTCCCAGCATCAGAGTCTTTTCCAATGAGTCAGCTCTTCACATGAGGTGGCCAAAGCACTGGAGTTTCAGCTTTATCTAAAGCTGAAACTCCAGTACTTTGGCCACCTCATGCGAAGAGTTGACTCATTGGAAAAGACTCTGATGCTGGGAGGGATTGGGGGCAGGAGGAGAAGGGGACAACCGAGGATGAGATGGCTGGATGGCATCATGGACTCGATGGATGTGAGTCTGAGTGAACTCCGAGAGATGGTGATGAACAGGGAGGCCTGGCATGCTGCGATTCATGGGGTCACAAAGAATCAGACACGACTGAGCGACTGAACTGAACTGAACAGCTTTCTTCACAGTCCAACTCTAACATCTATACATGACCACAGGAAAAACCATAGCCTTGACTAGACGGTTTTGATGCTTGGGATATGTTATTTCATACCTATGCTAAGGAATTGTGATTTCCTGGTCACTTTCCCTGTGTCAAAATTTCCTAGTGGTCTGCTTCAGGCCTCCTGACTGGCCTATATACACCACTCCCCAGGATAATAAAGGCCACACTCTTTAGGTTTGTTTGATCAAGGGTAGCCCTAGGGAAGAATCTTAGACAAGACAAAGAACCATCCTGACATATCCATGGGGGCTTGTGGGAAGAAGTGAAAAGGCCGAGATACTTTGGCTGGAGAAAGAGGGCTTTTCTTTAGTACCTCTAAAGAACCTTCTCAAACTGACCACTGTTTCCTACCATCCCACATTCAATTCTGGTGGTCACATGTCAGGGAACAGGCCTTACCAGCCATTTCAGTGGTTCAGTGTTATCTCTCACCCTTTACCATGAACTGATTTTTTTATGTTCTTACATAAAACCCCTCCAAGGTAAAATGGATGTATTTAAGTTTCGTTAGACATGTGAATCATCTCACTTCCCTTCTGAATATTTCTTTTATATACCTTGAAAACCACTCACTTCTTGGCTACCACCAAAGAAACTTTCCATCCCACTTCCTTTTCTGAGGACTCATATAGCTCTCCTCACTTTTCTACTTTCCAGATTGAAATCACTGCCTAAAGTCTGTTTTTAGTATACAGATTTTCCCAACTGGGCATCTTAGTTTTGTTTCAAATCTGAGAGGGAGGTCAGCGCACCTCACAAGTCATAGTACCCAGATGAGTTTTAACAGGGTAGGGTGAATAAGGCAGATATTAACCTGCCAGATATTGTGCTGGATGTTTGCATGTAGGAAACTGCACTCTTCCTTGCCCACCACCTCCTCAGGGAACTTGGAGATTCAGAGTCTTAGTCTGAATGGTGCAGACTCAGGTCCACAAAGGGCAGGAAGTCAAGGCTCTGCTGAAATTAGCAAAGGTAGGAGTCCCAGGACTTGACAGATGTGAAGCTAAGTAAGGACCCTGAAGGAGAGCCCTGAGGGAATCCTGGACCCCAGAACAGAGTTGGTCCTGTGAGGCCTTGGGGTGGGATGACCACTCGCAGCACTTTCTGACATCCGAGTCTCAGAAAGACTGGGGACCTGGTATAAGGGGTGGTGGCTTAGAGGGGCAGATAAGAGAATCCCAGGTCCTGCTGGGAGTCAAGGTGAGGACCCTGAGGGAGGATTGAGGGGATCCTGGACCTCAAACAGAGGGGAAACCCCCCAGATTCCTACCCTTGCTGTCAGTCCTGCAAGGACCTGGAGCTGGATGAGCACAGTAGGCCTGTTCTGAATTTTTGACATCCCAGTCTCAGATAGACTGAGGACTCGGTGAAAGGGGCAGGGCTGCAGGTGGGCGGAGGGGAGAATCTCAGGTTATCCCAGGAGTAAAAGTGAGGACCCTGAGGAAGGATTGAGAGACCCTGGACCCCAGAACAGAGGCGATCCCTGGGATGCTTTAAGGCAGAATGACCCCATGTAGCATTTCCTGACATCTGGGTCTCAGAGAAACTGGGAACTTGGTGAAAGGGGCGGGGCGTAAGGTCAGCAGAGGGGAGAATCCCAGTTCCCATGTAAAATCAAGGTGAAGACTCTGAAGACGGACTCAAGGGACTCTGCGAGAATAGAGAAGACTCTGAGAGGCCCTGGCGTGGGATGTGCACAGGCAGCGTTTCCTGACATCTGGTCCCGGAGGGACTGGGAATCTAGCGTAAGTAGCGGGTCCTCAGTCGGAGAGAGGGGGAGTCCTAAAAGGAGTCAAGGTGAGGCCCCTGAGGGAGGACTGAGGGGATCCTGGGCCCCAGAACACGGATGGAGGGTGAGGTGGCCCAGAGAAACACAACCCTGCCCTCAGCTGTGGTAAGCTGCACGGGGCGCCATGAGCCCGTGGCAGCCTGTGCTGACTTCCTCATCCGGGTCTCAAAGAAGCCCGCCCCTGCCCTCAGCTGTGGTGAGCCACGGGGCGAGATGAGCACGTGGCAGCCTGTGGTGACTTCCTCTTCCGGGTCTTGGAGAGCAGGGGTGAGCTGTAGTAACAGTCGCGGCCTCGGGTGGGCAGAGGCGGAATCCTAGATCCTTCGTGGACTAAGGTAAGGATCCTGAGGGAGGACTGAGGGGACCCTGTGAGAACAGAGAAGCTCTGAGAGGCCCTGGCGTGGGATGTGCACAGGCAGCATTTCCTGACATCCGGTCCTGGAGAGACTGGGAATCTAGCATAAGTAGCGGGTCCTTGGTTGGAGAGAGGGGAGAATCCTAACAGGAGTCAAGGTGAGGCCCCTGAGGGAGGACTGAGGGGATCCTGGGCCGCAGAAAACGGATGGAGGGTGAGGTGTCCCTGAGAAGCATACCCCTGCCCTCAGCTGTGGTAAGCTGAGCGGGGCGCCATGAGCCCGTGGCAGCCTGTGCTGACTTCCTCATCCGGGTCTCAAAGAAGCCCGCCCCTGCCCTCAGCTGTGGTGAGCCACGGGCGAGATGAGCACGTGGCAGCCTGTGCTGACTTCCTCTTCCGGGTCTTGGAGAGCGGGGGTGAGCTGTAGTAACAGTCGCGGCCTCGGGTGGGCAGAGGCGGAATCCTAGATCCTTCGTGGACTAAGATAAGGATCCTGAGGGAGGACTGAGGGCGCCCTGTGAGAACAGAGAAGGCTCTGAGAGGCCCTGGCGTGGGATGTGCACAGGCAGCATTTTCTGCCTTCCGATCTCGGAGAGACTGGCTATCTAGCGTAAGTGGCGGGTCCCCGGTTGGAGAGAGGGGAGAGTCCTAACAGGAGTCAAGGTGAGGCCCCTGAGGGAGGACTAAGGGGATCTTGAACCCTAGAACACGGAGCGAGGGTGAGGTGTCCCAGAGAAACCTGCTCCTGCCCTCAGCTGTGGTAAGCCGCGTGGGGTGCCATGATCCCGTGGCAGCCTGTGCTGACTTCCTCATCCGTGTCTCAGAGAAACCTGCCCCTGCCCTCAGCTGTGGTAGCCCACAGGCCGAGAGCAGCCTGTACTGACTTCCCTCATCCGGGTCCCAGAGAGCCTGGGGACCTGGGATAACTGTCGGGGACTCGGGTGGTCAGAGGTGAAATCCTAGACCCTTCGGGGACCAAGGTGAGGACCCTGAGGGATGACTGAGGAGACCCTGTGAGAACAGAGAGGTCTCTGGGAGACCCTGTTGTGGGACATGCACAGGCAGCATTTCCTGACATCCGGGTCTCAGAAACACTGGGGACCTAAGATAAAGGGCAGGGGCCTTAGGTGGGCAGAAAGAAAAATCCCAGGTCCTGCGGGGAGTCAAGGTGAGGACTCTGAGGGAGGACTTAAGGGGAACTTGGGCCCCAGACCAGATTGGGCTCTGGGAGGCCCTGGGGCGGGATGACTACAGGGAGCATTTCCTGACATCCGGGCCTTAGAGAGACTGGGAATGTGGTGAAAGGGGCGAGGCCTCAGTGGGGAGAGGGGAGACTCCAGTGTCCTAACAGGAGTCAAAGGAAGGAGTCAAACCCCTGAGGGAAGACTGAGGGGAACTTGGACCCCACAACAGATGGGGACCCCACAGATTTCCAGCCCTGCTGACAGCCCCGGGAAGCCCCAGGAGCTGGATGAGCACATTAGGCCTGTACTTACTTCTGCATTGGGATCTGGGAGAGACTGGGAACCCTGAACCCCAGGAAAGAGGGAACCTCACAAAAACATGCCCCTACTGTCAACCCCAAGAGGCCCCAGATGGGATGGGGGAGGGGTTGCAAATGTGCTGTTTCCTGACTTCCTGCATGGCCACCTAAGGTGAGGTATCAGCATATGGTATTGTACTCAAGTGCACAAAGGTAGGAGGCTCAGGCTTTGTCAAGAGTAGTGGTGAGGACCTCAGTAGTAGTAGAGAGAGGACTGGCTGAACTCATGCGAAAATGTACTAAACCCCAGCTATCCCTGCCCTTTCTGTTGGCCACAGGAGGACCTGAAGCAGTTTGACTGCACGTGGTGCCCTCTCATTTCCATCTTTGTTCTCACATAAAGGTGAGACACTTCATTTAAGGAAGGTGGATTGAGGTAAACAGAAGGAAGCTCTGCCAGGCATTAAGGTGAGAACTGATCAGACCTCCCCCCCAATCCCAGGACAGATGGACCCCACAGTATTCAGCCACCCCTTGCTCTTCCCCCTGGGAAAGCCCTGGGCAGGCAGAGTTAGATGTGAAGCCCCATAACTTCGTTCTGTTCAGTCTAGGGATCCTGTTTTGAGAGTTTTGTCTCAGGCCTGCAGTGAGGAGAGCCCACATCCTGCCAGGGAAAAGGTGAGCACAAATGGGACCGCCCATCCCAGAAGACTGAGGACCTCACAGAGTCCACCCTCCTATCAGCACCAAGGGGCCCAGTACCGTACCACAGTTTACAGCCAAGGTGCCCCCTTGTTTCCTCTCACAGGGGCTCCAGGAACCTAGAGGTGAAAGCCCAGATCTGAAGCTCGTGTCTACAGGTCACAGATCAGAGGAGGTCCAGGCAGCACGAGGAGGAGTCAAGGTGAGGTGAGGTGCCTGCCTTGAGTGTGCACCAGGCAGGGACTCCCCACCCCAGAACAGACAGGACCCCACGAGATCCAAATCCCCTCCCCCTTCATCTCCAGAACCTCAGACTGTGCTGCCCGTACCCTGGGGAGCCACCTCAACTTCCTCCTTCAGTAGCCAGGGGTCAGGCCACTGAGGAGGAGCTCCTCTATGAGGCCCGAGAGCACCCCTCAAGAGGAGACCTGTCAGTGGCCTGAGTCAGACCGTCCAGGGTGGATTTCTCAGTCGAGGCCGCTCACACCCCCTCTCTCCCCCAGGCCTGTGGATCCAGTTCTGCACTGTCTGTCCGTACTCTTGCTACCAGGAGTCATTATGCCTCCTGTTCCTCCTGTTCCTCCTCCTCCTCGTCTTCCTCTTCCTCCTCTTCTTCTTCCTCCTCCTCTCCCCACCCCACCTCCTCCTCCTGTTTTCTGACCCCAGGCACCATAATTGAGGTTCCTGATACTGCTGGGACACCAAGTCCTTTCCAGGCTTCTCAGAGAGTTTGGACCTTACCCACTGCCCTCGCAACCACTCCATCAGTCATATCAGATCAGGGATCTGGCAGTAGAAAAAGAAAGAGGCCAAGCACTTCGCAGGCCCTGCCAGATGGTGGGCACTTGTCCAGAGATGCAATAGATGGTAAGGTGGGGGATCTGGTGTCATTCCTGCTCCTCAGATATCACAGAAAAGAGGTGGCCACAAAGGCAGAAATGCTTAGCGTCATCAAAGATTACCAAGACCTCTTCCCTATGATCCTCAGCCAAGCCACTGACTGCATGAATCTGGTCTTTGGTATTGATGTGAAGGTGTTGGACCCCACAGGTCTCTTCTATGTCTTGGTCAACACCTTGGGTCTCACCTACAATGATTTGTTGAGTGGTGATGAGGAGAGCATGCCCATGGCTGGCCTCCTTGTAAATACCTTGAGTATAATCTTTATAGCTGGCAACTGTGCCCCTGAGGAAAAGATCTGGGAAATGCTGGGTATCATGGGGCTGTATGCTGGTATGAACCATTTCATCTATGGGGACCCCAGGGAGTTGCTGACCCAAGTGTGGGTGCAACAAGGGTATCTGGAATACCGACAGGTGCCCAATAGTGATCCTGCCTGCTACGAGTTCCTGTGGGGTCCCCGGACGTATGCAGAGACCACTAAGATGAAAGTCTTAGAGTTTTTGGCCAAAGTCCATGATACCACCCCCAGTGCCTTTCACGGCTTGTATGAAGAAGCTTTGCAAAGTGAAAAAACAGGACCCCAAGCCAGAGTTGTAGCCAGGGCCAGGGCCAGGGCTGAGACTTGTGCCAGGACCAGGGCCTATTCCAGGGCCACATCCAAGAGCTTCTCTTGCCCCAACTGAAATGGAGGCAAATGTTTCATTCTGTTTGATGAGAACAGTCACTTATCTAAGTAATGGAGAGGCAAGATGGGGCTTGGGAGTATTAAATATATTGTATCTTTGTGTTCCTGCTGTGTAAGGGTGATTTGGAGTTGTTTGTTTGTTTTTTTTTTTTTTTTTTTTTTTTGGTACTTTTCAAATGCTGTTCCTATTAACAAAAGGCTTAATTAACTTCAAGTTCTAAGTTTACAAATGACATTCATCAAAAATGTATTGCTGTTTATCCAGTTTAAGAAGTGAATATTTTACCTATTTTGTAGCTACAGTTATTGTCATAAGCCTGTATAAGTGATGGTGAACTCATTTAGGTTTTACTTGTTTGGAGCATTTTTTATCTGTCCTTTTCTGAATGATAACTTTGTAGGGTAGCAAGCATATTGTTGGTTGGAAGTTTTTTCTTTTAGCCCTTTGAATATATCGTGCCCCTCTCTTCTGGCTGCAAAATTTTGGCTGAAAAGTCTGTTGATGCTCTTGTGGGGTCTCCTTCAAATGTACCAAGTTGTTTTTCTCTTGCTGCTTTTAAGATTTTCTGCATTTTGCTATTTTGTGAAACAAATTGGGAAACCTTTCATTATATTTTACGATCTGGAATAAGAAAACATGGCATTGGAAAATTGCTTTCCTTGGAAATGTGAAAATAGAGAAATAGAGAGAAAAGTGAAAAATAGTTAATTTTTGTCTTCTGTTATCCCTTTTCTTGTGTTCTTCTGTAAAATTAAAAGATATGTACCTGGATATGCTTTGCTTATTCAAGAATGTATACAGTATTAAATCTAAATAAACAAGATTCTCTGTTCACTGGCTCTGTTATTCCCCAATCATTAATTAGAGATTGACTCTTAGAAAGGCCCTGTAGAAGTAGGGGGACACCAAGATAAGGGAGACACACCCCCTAGCTATAAAATTGTAAAGTCCAAGAGCAACAGTCTGATCAGGAAGATAATGAGCTATTCTCTAAATACTAACTAAGGGTTAAGGTCTAAGTATTGGGTTAGCCTAAAAGGTCATATTGTACAGCCCATGGGGTTGCAAAGAGTCGGACATGACTGAGCGACTTTCACTTTCAAAAGGTCATATGGATTTTCCCATAAGCCGGCATGGGAAAACCTGAACTACCTTTTTGGCCCACCCGATACTAAATAACCAGTAAAAGAAAGGAAGAGGAAGTGAGTACTATGGATAACAGTAAGTGTAAGTGCCCCGAGTCAGGGCAGTTTGGAGCTTTGGGAAACTTCAGTTCTGGAGGAGCTAGGGATGATGAAGCTGGGTGGTGGCCGTGACCAGATTCACGGTGTGTCTTCAAGGTGAGAGGAAAGCCTGGAATAGAAAACTGCACTTAGCAGTTACCTTTGAGTCGTTGAAAAACCAGAGAAGAATCTCCTCTTGGAGCAGGTAGGGAAGGAGCCCTGCACGCATGTCTCAGTACTGTGGAGTGCAGTACATAGACTAGACGCGTTATACTCATCATCTGTAAGAATTTCTTGTGAAATACGGTGATAGGACTTCGAAGTGGTACCCAGAAGCCTCTCAAGGGACACTTTTCTTTGGCCGTGGAAAGCCAGAACGCACTGTATTTAAAAAACAATTAGATGATCTTGAGTGTCATTTGGACAGCTCTTAAGCAAGAGCTTGGAGAAGGAAATGGCAACCCACTCCAGTGTTCTTGCCTGGAGAATCCCAGGGACGGGGGAGCCTGGTGGGCTGCCGTCTCTGGGGTCACACACAGTTGGACACTACTGAAGCAACTTAGCAGTAGCAGCAGTAGCAGCAAGCAAGAGCTAGATCTTTGGTGGGGTAGAATGAATGAAAGACATCATTTGGTTGGAAAAGCAGCTGGGAGGGAGGAATGGAGTTGGTCTTTGACTCAAATTCTAGGAGCTGTGAGTTGCATCCAGCTGAGGGAGACCCCCCCACCCCAAATTAAATAATATCTTCTAGGAGGGCAACTGTACTGAGTTTTATTTACGAAGCAATGTTGTTGGATGATTTGTTGTTCTTCATCCTATTGCTTTGCATATTCTCTGAGATCTGAAAAATAAAAAGCAAACAAGGTTCTCAGAAGAGGGGGTAGTATGGTTTGTGGGTAAAAAAATACTAGAAGTGACTGCCAGTCATCAAAGTTCTAAGATATGATAGGCACTGTGTGAGATGCTGTACATACACTGCCCACATCCCTGAAGCCCTACAAAACAGAGCTCATCGAGCTCACTTGCTTCACAGATGAAGAAGCCAACGCCGTGGGACTCGGGCATCTTCCCAACATCACGTGTTACTATGAGACAGGATAGGAACTAGACCCTGGCCTGAATTCCTCTTGAGCCCATGCTGTTCCCACCTACCCTAGCCCGTGGCCGACCTTCTGACTTGTAATTCGATTCCGTTCTCTCAACTACACGATGTCTCTGAGGTGACAAGGAGGATGTTGTGTCTAAGGTACTAAAAGCAGGCCTAAAGAAGAAAGATGAAAATGAGATTTAAATGCAATTTGAGTACTGTCTATGGGCTTTGTTAACCTAGGGTCCACCCACTTGAGTCCCAGAGTTCCTTGAGAACTGACTCTGCCTGGGTGCTAGCATTTTTTTCAGTCCCAGAACTTTCCCAAATTATAGCACCCTTTCCCTGGTCTTCCTCTGTATGCTCTCCTGTCTAACTCTCAAACCTAGCCTGCTAACCAGCTCGTCACTGGTCTCCGCTGGAAGCCCAGAATCACCTACCTTCCCTTAACATAGAACATTAGTCTTCTGGTTGTCCCATGACTCACCCTAGAAGGCCTATGATATCAACAGCCCCATTGATGTAAAATTCACCTAGGGACAGCTGCTTTAAGACACCTGGTCACCAGCCCTGTTATCTCTAACACAGTTTCCAAGTGTTTTCTAAATGGGGTGGTAAGTGCTGTCTAATTTGACACATCATCTACTTGTTCCTGGAATATAACTTTAAAGTTAGAGGGTTTGAAACCACCATAATATTTTAAATAGGATTTCAATGAGGTGTCTTTAAATTCAGTTCAGTTCAGTTCAGTCACTCAGTCGTGTCCAACTCTGTGACCCCATGAATTGTAGCACGCCAGGCCTCCCTGTCCATCACCAACTCCCGGAGTTCACTCAAACTCATGTCCATCGAGTCATGATGCCATCCAGCCATCTCATCCTCTGTCGTCCCCTTCTCCTCCTGCCCCCAATCCCTCCCAGCATCAGAGTCTTTTCCAATGAGTCAGCTCTTCACATGAGGTGGCCAAAGTACTGGAGTTTCAGCTTTAGCATCATTCCTTCCAAAGAAATCCCAGGGCTGATCTCCTTCAGAATGGACTGGTTGGATCTCCTTGCAGTCCAAGGGACTCTCAAGAGTCTTCTCCAACACCACAGTTCAAAAGCATCAATTCTTTGGTGTTCAGCCTTCTTCACAGTCCAACTTTCACATCCATGCATGACCACAGGAAAAACCATAGCCTTGACTAGACGGACCTTAGTCGGCAAATACTATCTAGGTTGGTCAAAAATTTTCTTTCAAGAGTAAGCGTCTTTTAATTTCATGGCTGCAGTCACCATCTGCAGTGATTTTAAATTCACTGCTGAGCAAATACCCAACTTATGTAAGTGCTAAAAAACCGGAGACTCTCTCAGTTGTAGATGAGGAAAGATAACAGAAGTCATTGTGGAGCAAACATCTAAAGCTGAATTCCTAAATCCCTGGAGTTTCCTAGGAGTTAAAAATGGTTCCTTGGAAGACATGTCAGCTCTGACGAAAAATAGAATAATTACCCATCCTCCCACTGTCTTTTGCAATACATGCCACTAGGAAAGTCCCAGCTTTCAGTGTGCCTCATGGCACCTATCCAGGTGCTCAGGCAAGTTTAGTCACGTGGAAGGTGAGCAGAGACTCAGAGGGTTAGAAGTGCGAGCTTGCATTTGAGGAAGAAGTGCATTTTCAGTTTTATGAGATTATAGAGGTTGTTGCAAAGAAAAGTGCAGAAAGGGGCCACTGAATGAAGAAAGTGAATTCTCCCTGCTGAGCTTTACAGAGCCATTTGACAATTAGATGTGATCCTGTATTTGAAAGCATCTGTCACATAGTAGATGCTTGAAAATTTCAGAGCATTTCAAGGCAGAGCTGACCTCAGAAACTCCTCCAAGCATTGAAGATGGTTTTGGTCTCAGCAAATCATAATAATTGTTTTTTTCTTGAGCATCTACTTTGTAACGGTACATGCGAGAGGCTCCAGTGCCCGTCCACATCTTGTCTTGCTCACCTTTCTGGACACGAGGGACACTATGCTGCCAATCTGCTTGTAGTTAAGAGGGGTCGTGACAACCCTTGGCCACTGAGACACAAGCAGGTGTTTACTGTCACCTGGAGGCACTTGAGAAGCAGGATGCTGGTTCCACACTCTCTACCTTGATTCACCAGCAAACATGGTGATCCAGTGTTGAGGTGCTGAAACCACAAGACAGAAGCAGCCTGGATCCCTGGGTTCCCCCAGAGCTAAGGGCCCCTGCTAAACCACATGAAAATTTACCCGCACAAAAGCACACTGTTCTTGTGTTAGTCTTTCAAACGTCAAGGTTTGCCTGTTTCATCAGGTTGCGGTAACTTTAACAGACGCAGCTACTATTTCTGTTGTTAGGTTTATATAAATATTTTAATTGGAAAGGTAGTAGTGTATATGTTCCTACTGCAAAAATTTGGTGGCTCAGAGGTTAAAGTGTCTGCCTCCAATGCGGGAGACCTGGGTTCGATCCCTGGGTCGGGAAGATCCCCTGGAGAAGGAAATGGCAATCCACTCCAGTATTCTTGCCTGGAGAGTCCCACGGAAGGAGAAGCCTAGTAGGTTACAGTCCACGGGGTCGCAAAGAGTCGGACACGACTGAGCGACTTCACCTTACAGAAAATTTGCAGAATCCCCTTTACAAAGTTTTTTCCATGATTCAGCCTCCTACTCAGAGGTCACCACAACTAACAATGTAGTGTGAGTTGCTTTAAAGCAGACTATGGGCTTTTTCATAGATATGCATTTTCTATCCTATAAAATATATTGATTTGATTTGACATACATAGATTATGATGCACATATTGATGTGCCACTAGCCTTTGTCCCTGAATTAAAAAGATGCAGGATCTTCCCATGACAACATATACAGCTCCACCTCATTTTGAAACTACCTCTTGGAATGCTGAGGTATGTATGCATCATAATTAAACATCTCTAAGTTGCTTTTCTTTTGTTGTATGATAAATAAAATGAAATTGTAATCTTAGAATTCTTGAGTAAATGTGGATGTTTTCTTATAAGATATACATACTAATGGGTTTCCCTCATAGTTCAGTTGGTAAAGAATCCACCTGCAATGCAGGAGACCTTGGTTTGATTCCTGGGTCAGGAAGATTCCCTGGAAAAGGGATAGGCTACCCACTCCAATATTCTTGGACTTCCCTGGTGGCTCAGCTGGTAAAGAATCCACCTGCAGTGCGGGAACCCTGGGTTTGATCCCTGGGTTGGGAAGATCCCCTGGAGAAGGGAAAGGCTACCCACTCCAGTATCCTGGCCTGGAGAATTCCATGGACTGTATAGGCCATGGGGTCACAAAGAGTTGAACACAACTGAGCGACTTTCATTTTCATGCATACTAATACAGAAGTTGGGTTAATGTGGAAAGAGTAAGGATAATTTAACATTTTATAAATATTTCTGATTTTTTTTCTCAAAACTGGTATACCTCTAAAACTGTCAGAAAATAAATTTGTGCTAAGTCATGATAATGTTGGTAATTTATTTCAGTGGCAAGAGGAAGCAAATACCATCTATTAAAACTGTATAGCTTAATTCCCTTTAAGAACACAGTTGAAGTGGTTCCTGTAAGAGCTAACTGGGACATAGTTATTTGAAAACAGCAAACAGTCGGACATGACTTAGCAACTGAACAACAAAAATAGCAACAAAGATCCTTTAGAGTATTGATTTAAGCTTTGTTAGGTGAGATGAGAGCAGTGTTTATAACCTATGGTCAGTATTTCTTCACTCCTAAGGCAAAATCCTTCTAAGTACTCTTAACAACGCATAATGAATTAGGAGCTTTTCTATTCTGACCATTGGGAACAAGAACGGTCCCCAACCCTATGAGAGCTATCTAGCCGTCATGGCCCCCCTGATCTCCCAGCTCCATCTTCTTAACAGAAGAAGACAATCAGGCTCCCCATTGTGCAGCGTGGTGTGCAGTCTCTCTCCAGGAAGTAAGTTGTAGGACACGCGTCATTTGTTTTTTATCAGAAACCACCATCCTTTGTTGCCTAATTCCAATCATTTGCCAAGTTTTGTCTCATCTATTTTGTGCAGATAATTTTTAGTTGTTTCAGGTAGGTGTATAAATCTGATTTCTACTTCATCTTGGCCAGAAGCAGAAGTTCTATATTCTGATTTTAAAACTCAAATTATCTATACATAACAAATGTCCCAATATATCAAGCTAATTCAGAATAAAACCAGAATTGGAAGACTGTTGGACACACATACACACAGGCATACACACGTCTATATGTTCATGTAGACATACACAAAACTGAAAGTATATATAAAAATAGCAATAATACTCTTCTCTTGCTAACAGAAATATAATTTATTTAGTTAGGTATGCTTTCAATATTTTCTAACCCTCTGAAACACATATGAATGCCCTTCATAGTTTTAAAATATTATAAATATGTTAAATGTGATTTAGACTATCAAAAATAAGTATGCATTCTCTAGATAGTTTGTTTCCAATAGTGATCAGCTTCTTGCTGGATTCAGCTTTCCATATGCTTACTGTTTGTGAACTAGAAAGAAACAAAAAACGTGGACAGGGAGTCACTCAACTTATTTCAGACTTACAAATATAATGCCATGCAAATAAGAATCTCCTTGTTCATAAAACCCTCCCTCCATGTTGTAGTACCTTAATGGTGGTTTAAATTTGTATTCCTGTGTTTACTAAATAGATTAACCACCATTTTATATGCTTATTGTCTATCTTTTCTTATGAAGAGTCTGTTCTGGTATCTTGCACATTTTAATATTATGATGTCTTATTGGTGGATGAAGCTGTAGAATTTCATAAATTTTGTAGAATCTATGTGGTAGGTATACACACATTCATAACACAATCTTTTAAACTTTTTTGTGCATTTGAAAATTTTTATTATAACGAAACATTGAAAGCAAGCTTCATTGTCACTCACTATTCTATATTGGGTACATTATAGTATAAAGAAAGAAGCAGAGGCAGGAATAAATTTCTTCCTTCAGAGATAAACTAAAATTAACCATTCTACTTCACAGACATAGTCATTACTACTCCTCCACTGATAATATAGTGAAGATATGTGATTTCCCAAAACTTTGAGATAGGTGTTTCATTCAAACTATATCAAAGATAATTTTAGTATAGATTACTATTGATACTATGCCATTTTTCCCACCTACAAGGAAGTCCTCATTGAATTTAATCTCAAAAGTGATTTCCAGAAACTCATTGTGAGGGCATATGCCCTGGGGGCATACCAAGAATTGTATCAGGCAGTGCCAGCCTGGAAAAGACAAAAGCGGACTAAGTACAGAAAATTGTTACACAGCTGAAGAACGAACCAAGGGAGGCCACTCCATGAAGAAAGTAAGAGATCTCTACCATCTCCGGGTTTGGGGGGACCGTGGAGAAAGTGGTGAGACCAGAGCTCAGAAGCTGGCATCATCATCAGTGCCTCTTACTGACCAAACCTATTTGAAAGCCAGGTAGCAGGCTAACCTGAAATATCGCACATTGCACTGCAGAGCAGCACATGCTCAGGCCACAGAAAGCATGTGAAAGCAAACAGGCTATTAACTGGCACAGGGAGAAGTGAAAGTGAAAGTCGCTCAGTCTTGTCTGACTCTTTGCAACCCCATGGACTACACAATCCATGGAATTCTCTAGGCCAGAATACTGGAGTGGGTAGCCTTTTCCCTTCTCCAGGGGATCTTCCCAACCCAGGGATGGAACCCAGGTCTCCTGCATTGCAGGTGGATTCTTTACCAGCTGAGCCACAAGGGAAGGCATAGGGAGAGTTCTCTCTCTTTTTTTTTTTTTTTTTGTTCTGGAAGATTTTGTGTTAGGTTAATGTTATTTCTTCCTCTCAGCTAATTGATCTCAGCCTTCCTTCTTTTCTAGTATATACATTTATCCTTTGAATTTTTTTCTTTACAAATGACTATTTTTGCTGTATCTCACAAGTTTGCATCTAGCACTTTCATTTTTATTTCATTTGAAATGCTATCTACTTTCCATTGTGATTTGTTTTTTGATCTTTGAGTTATTTAGAAGTGTGCTTCTTAATTTCCAGATGGGTATTTTCCTGTTATTTTTGCTGAACAGCAGAGATCCTCTGGAGGAGGAAATGGCAAGCCACTCCAGTATTCTTGCCTGGAGAATCCCCTGGACGGAGGAGTCTGGCAAGCTACAGTCCACGAGGTCACAAAGAGTCAGACACGAATGAAGCTACTTAGCATGCACACACGCAGTCAGTATTCATTTAAATTTACCACATATTTACCATTTCTTTTGCTCATTTTTATGCTTTGTGTCTTTGAGCTTCCAACTGGGATCACTTGCATTTTGCCAGGAAACTCTATTTTATTATTGCTTTTCAGAGAGTTCTAATAGTGATGAATTTGCTCAGTTTCCGTTTGTCTGATAATGGACTTCTTTCTCCCTCATTCTTGAAGTATATTTTCTCTGAATATTGGATTCTAAATTTGAAGCTATGCTTTTTTTGTGCTTTGCAGACATCATATAATTATATTGTGACTTTCATAATTTCTGTTGAGAATCCAGCTGTCAGTCTAATTCTTGCTCTTTTGAAGTATGGTAGGCTGAATGAGGGCTTCCCTTGTGGCTCAGCTGATAAAGAATCCACCTGCAATGTGGGAGACCTGGGTTCGTTCCCTAGGTTGGGAGGATCCCCTGGAGAAGGAAACAGCCACCCACTCCAGTATTCTGGCCTGGAGAATTCCATGGACTTTGCAGTCCATGGGGTTGCAAAGAGTCTGACACGGCTGAGAGACATTCACTTTCACTTTTCAGGCTGAATAATGCGCCCATTCCCTGCAAAGACATCCATGTTCAACCCCTGTAGCCTGTGTATACTGCTTTATATGGCAACTTAAGGATCCTGAGATGGGGAGATTATCCTGGATTATCCAGATGGGCCCTACTGTGATCACAAACGTCTGTATAAGAGAGAAGCAGAGAGAGACTTGACACAGACAGAAAGGAAGAAGCCGGTGTGATCACAGAGGCAGAGACTAGAATGACGTGGCTACAAACAAGGAATGCTACCTGACACCAGAAGCTGGAAAAGGCAAGGAACACATTCTCCCCTAGAGCATCTGGAGGGAGTATAGTCCTGTTGACATCTAGATTTTGGCTTAGTGATATTGATTTCAGGCTTCTGATTTCCAAAAGTGTGAGAGAATAAATTTCTATTGTTCTAAGCCACCAAGTTCATGGTAATTTGTCACAGTGGCCATTGGAAATTAATACTTGATTTTTTTTTCTTTTTTCAAACTTTTGCTTTGGTCTGCAATAGTTTTAAAATAATATGCATAGAGTATATTTTTATCTTGCTTGTGTTCATAGGCATTCTTTAATATCCTTGGTCATTTTAGGAAAGTTATTACCTTGATCTCTAGATATTGTATTTGCTCCTTTCTCTCTAACTCCTCCTGGATTCCTTTTACACTACATTATACCTTGCCCCTGTATCCTCTATGTCTCTTACCCTATCTTATGTATTTTTCAGCTTTCTGTCTTTACTTCACTCTAGATATTTTCTCCTGATCTATCGCCTACTTTATTTTCTTTCCTACAGTGACAAATCTGTTGTTATACCTATTCATTTATCTTCACTATCAGTAATTGTATTTTCAGCTTTAGAATTTTCATTATTAGCAGTTTCCTAAAAAGAAAATTCTCAATCTATTGTTTCATTTCCTTGAACATATTACACATTGTTATTTAAAATGTGTTACTAATGACTCCTAAACCTGGAGTCCTCTGAGTCTGTTTTAGTTGTCCTTCCCAGTTTTTGTTGATGTTGTCATTATTATTGTTGTTATCGTCTGTCAGGAGTCTCTGCCACACTGAACTGGGAGGTGGGAGAGAGAAAGCAGTCTTCATTTAAATACCACAGATTCCAGTCTTATGAAATCTTTGAAAGTGAAAGTGAAAGTCACTCAATCATGTCTGACTCTTTGCGACCTCATGGACTATACAGGCCAGAATACTGGAGTGGATAACCTTTCCCTTCTCCAGGGGATCTTCCCAACCCAGGGATGTAACTCAGGTCTCCTGCATTGCAGGTGGATTCTTTATCAGCTGAGCCATGAGGGAAGCCCAAGAATACTGGAGTGGGTAGCCTATCCCATCTCCAGGGGATCTTCCCAACCCAGGAATCAACCAGGGTCTCCTGCATTGCAGGCAGATTCTTTACCAACTGAGCTATCAGGGAAGCCCATGAAATCTTTGTACATATTACCAAGTAGGTGTTTCTTGATTTGTTGTTCACCCTTAAGACCATTTGCAGAGTCTTTAAATGATTACTACTTTTGTTGATTGTATAGCTTTTACCCTTTCAGTGGTGAGTGGGTTAGCAAAACTCTGTTCCATCATGCAGGAAGGTGATCTTTCTCCTTTACTTTTTAATTTACTAAAACTCTGAAGGTCCTCAAGTCTTTACTCTTTGCCCATGTACATGGGCATGTACATGAATGCTCTTCCTTCTTCGGAATTTTGACCAAAAGTTTGCTCTTAAGTCAGCTGCCACCTAAACTGTTTGCCACTTCTCTTGCTATCTTTTGGATTGAGATCTAGTCAAGATCTAAGAAATAGAATGTAATCACGTTCCTCATGAAGATCCAGTATTCCCTGGCATAGAGTTAATATTACATTGCCCATGATATGTTGGAGTTGAAATTTGACCACCATGTGGCTGGGTATTAGTAGTTCCTTTGCATGCTTGCCATGTCACTTCAGTCCTGTCTGACGTTCTGTGACCCTTTGGACTGTAGTCCACAAGGCTTCTCTGTACACAGCATTTCCCAGGCAAGAATACTGGAATGAGTTGCCACTTCCTTTTCCAGGGGAACTTTTCAATCCAGGGATTGAAGCTGCATTGGCAGGCGGGTTCTTTAATCACTAGCTCTACCTGGGAAAACCTTTAATATCAGTCAAACTTGGGGATGAAAATGGGAAACATTTAACTGATCTCATTGTAGGATGCTGTTATTCAGTTATTAAAATATGAAACAGGTTTGAAATCTATACCAACTGTAGGCTTCTATTGTGAGGCAATCTTTTTAAAGGAGTTCCCAAAACTTTTAAAAGCCCATTTTTCTGGCAAAGAAACTATTTACTATTAATATGTCACTTGCTGCCATGCTCAAGTCCTGGCAGGATGGATCCTGTGATTTGGGAAGTGCTTATGAGGCTATACCCAGTTGTGGATGTGACTGGTGATAGAAGTAACATCTGATGCTGTAAAGAGCAATATTGCATAGGAACCTGGAATGTCAGGTCCATGTATCAAGGCAAATTGGAAGTGGTCAAACAAGAGATGGCAAGAGCGAACGTCGACATTCTAGGAATCAGCGAACTATAATGGACTGGAATGGGTGAATTTAACTCAGAGGACCATTGTATCTACTACTGTGAGCAGGAATCCCTTAGAAGAAATGGAGTAGCC
The DNA here is from genome assembly GCA_006410635.1 of Cephalophus harveyi. Classification (NCBI taxonomy): domain Eukaryota; kingdom Metazoa; phylum Chordata; class Mammalia; order Artiodactyla; family Bovidae; genus Cephalophus; species Cephalophus harveyi. Next base: position 818,070 of record SJYT01048568.1, on the reverse strand, counting down.
ATCACAGTCAACAAAAGAGTCCTAAATGCAGTACTTGGATGCAATCTCAAAAACGACAGAATGATCTCTGTTCATTTCCAAGGCAAACCATTCAATATCACAGTAATCCAAGTCTATGCCCCAACCAGTAACACTGAAGAAGCTGAAGTTGAACGGTTCTATGAAGACCAACAAGACCTTTTAGAATTAACACCCCAAAAAGGTCTCTTTTTCATTATAGGGGCCTGGAATGCAAAAGTAGGAAGTCAAGAAACACCTGGAATAACACACAAATTTGGCCTTGGAGTACAGAATGAAGCAGGGCAAAGACTAATAGAGTTTTGCCAAGAAAATGCACTGGTCATAGCAAACACCCTCTTCCAACAACACAAGAGAAGACTCTACACATGGACATCACCAGATGGTCAACACTGAAATCAGATTGATTATATTCTTTGCAGCCAAAGATGGAGAAACCCTATACAGTCAACAAAAACAAAACCAGGAGCTGACTGTGGCTCAGATCATGAGCTCTTTATTGCCAAATTCAGACTTACATTGAAGAAAACAGGGAAAACCATTCGACTATTCCCTGGTGGCTTAGAGGTTAATGCGTCTGCCTCCAATGCGGGAGACCCGGGTTCGATCCCTGGGTCGGGAAGATCCCCTGGAGAAGGAAATGGCAATCCACTCCAGTATTCCTGCCTGGAGAATCCCATGGACAGAGAAGCCTAGTAGGTTACAGTCCACGGGGTCACAAAGAGTCGGACACGACTGAGTGACTTCACCTCATTCAGGTATGACCTAAATCAAATCCCTTATGATTATACAGTGGAAATGAGAAATAGATTCAAGGGCCTAGATCTGATAGATAGAGTGCCTGAAGAACTATGGATGGAGGTTCTTAACATTGTACAGGAGACAGGGACCAAGACCATCCCCATGGAAAAGAAATGCACAAAAGCAAAATGGCTTTCTGAGGAGGCCTTACAAATAGCTGTGAAAAGAAGAGAAGCGAAAAACAAAGAAGAAAAGGAAAGATATAAGCATCTGAATGCAGAGTTCCAAAGAATAGCAAGGAGAGATAAGAAATCCTTCCTCAGCAATCAATGCAAAGAAATAGAGGAAAACAACAGAATGAGAAAGACTAGAAATCTCTTCAAGAAAATTAGAGATACCGAGGGAACATTTCATGCAAAGATGGGCTCGATAAAGGACAGAAATGGTATGGACCTAACAGAAGCAGAAGATATTAAGAAGAGGTGGCAAGAATACTGTGAGAGTTGGACTGTGAAGAAAGCTGAGTGCCGAAGAATTGATGCTTTTGAACTGTGGTGTTGGAGAAGACTCTTGAGAGTCCCTTGGACTGCAAGGAGATCCAACCAGTCCATTCTGAAGGAGATTAGCCCTGGAATTTCTTTGGAAGGAATGATGTTCAAGCTGAAACTCCAGTACATTGGCCACCTCATGAGAAGAGTTGACTCATTGGAAAAGACCCTGATGCTGGGTGAGATTGGGGGCAGGAGGAGAAGGGCAAGACAGAGGATGAGATGGCTGGATGGCATCACTAACTCGATGGATGTGAGTCTGAATGAACTCCGGGAGTTGGTGATGGACAGGGAGGCCTGGTGTGCTGTGATTCATGGGGTCGCAAAGAGTTGGACACGACTGAGTGACTGAACTGAACTGAACTATGAGGCTATCGTGTGCTTTGGATTATCCTTCTAGTCCATTTTATGAGATATCCTCCAAGTCTTTCCATTGAAATGTGCATATTTGATCTTGAAGAAGTCAAAACCTTGTGTTTCTTCCTTGAGTTTATGCTTACTCTACTGGGAATTCTCCAAGCTAGGCTTCAGCAATACATGAACTGTGAACTTCCAGATGTTCAAGTTGGTTTTAGAAAAGGCAGAGGAACCAGAGATCTTGGGTTTTCATTGGAAGGACTGATGCTAATGCTGAAACTCCAATACTTTGGCCCCCTCATGTGAAGAGTTGACTCATTGGAAAAGACCCTGATGCTGGGAAGTATTGAGGGCAGGAAGAGAAGGGGACGACAGAGGATGACATGACTGGATGGCATCACTGACTCGATGGACATGAGTTTGAGTGAACTCTGGGAGTTGGTGATCAACATGGAGGACTGGTGTTCAGAGTCATAGGGTTGCAAATAGTCGGACACGACTGAGCAACTGAACTGAACTGAACTGAACTTAGTGGGCATTATCATTTGTGCATTTTACTTGTCTACTTTTAATTCAGTTCCCTATCTGCTTCACTGGACTCTGGGAAAAACTAAATTTATCAAAGAATTTACCATGCCCCATGGTTATTAAACCCAAACTAAGAGTGTGCAACTCTAGCTTTATTGAATGTGCCCTGAAGGGTAAGGCAAGCATCATGGTTTAAGTATCCATTCTCAGATCTTGGGTTTTCAAGAGCATTAATTAAGAAGTACAGGACCCTGTGGATTCCCTTTGTGACCTGGAACTCCAGGTATGCTCCTTTGTGCAAAGGTCAAGAATTTAAATGATGCAGTGAATGGAGAGAAACATCTTACCTGCAGAGTCTTATCCATCAACAAATGTTATTGGCTCAACCTTAACAATTTTCTCATTACTCTTCTTTTCATCCTAGTCCCATGCACCATGACTTCTCACCTGGACTTTGTAATAGTCTCCTAACCAGCATCACTGTCTCTGCCTTTTCTTGATTCCAGGTTAATTTTAACACTGTAGCTTGGGTGATTCTTTAAAAAATTAAGTCAGATCAGGTCAGCTCATTTCCCTGTTCAAGAGCCCTCAGACTCAGAGGGATAGACAAAGACCTTACAAATGACTGAGTGAACCTACGTGATCTGGTTCCCTTCTGCCTCTCTTACCTCTCTATTTATTCATCCTAGAGTTCAGTCGAGTTCAGCCACTCTGATCTCCATTCCACACTTCATCAACATCAGGCATGATTCTGCCTCACGGGTTTTGCACTTCCTGTTCCCTGTGCCCGGAGCAGACTTTCCCTGAAGAGTTAGATAGCTCACTTCCTCACCTCCTCCAGGTTCCTCATCAGTGAGTTCGTCTCTGAGCTTTCAATCTTAAAAGGCCCTCTCCCAGTTCTCAGATACTCCTTAACTTCATTTTGCTTTCTTTTTCTCAGTAGCATCTAGCATAGGTTCTGGCACACAGGGAATCTCACTTCGTATCTCTTGAATGTCAACATTAATGATCTTGTTAGAAAAACAAACCCATATCAGAGAAACAGTGAAAATCTGTGCGTGATGATGTTGAGATGCTAAGGTAGTCTTTGAATTTCATATCGTTCAAAGCAGTGGGACCACTGGACTTGCTTTCGCACCACTGCTGCTCTCCAGCCAAAGCCAGGGAAAGCCTGTTCTGAGTTTGTATACCCAGAGACAGTGCTGTATCTCTGTTAGAGATGTAATATTATAAATCATATGGAGATCCAATATTTAAATAAAATTGGCCACTTAGTCATTCTTGAAACTCCAAATATGTGATCCTACATCCAAACCATTCAAGTTAGTGTAGCCAGAGATAGCTAGACATTTTCTTCTTCTTCTTTTTTTTTTTTTTTTGAGTTCTTTTTTTTAAAATTTTAATTGGAGGCTAATTACTTTACAATATTGTATTGGTTTTGCCATACATCAACATGAATCCCCTTCCGGAATCCCCCTCCCTCCTCCCTCCCCATACCATCCCTCTGGGTTGTCCCAGTGCACCAGCCCCAAGCGTCCAGTATCTTGCATCAGACCTGGACTGGCGATTCGTTTCATATATGATATTATACATGTTTCAGTGCCATTCTCCCAAATCATCCCACCCTCTCCCTCTCCCACAGAGTCCAAAAGACTGTTCTGTGTCTCTCTTGCTGTCTTGCATATAGTGTCATCGTTAGCATCTTTCTAAATTCCATATATATGCGTTAGTATACTGTATTGGTGTTTTTCTTTCTGGCTTACTTCACTCTGTATAATAGGCTCCAGTTTGACATTTTCATTCTGGTTTTCCTTAGCTGTTGTTCTCAGCTAGCTGAGTCACATTTCCAGTCATTCCACTTGTCTCCAGGTCTTGGGTACAGTTACCTCTTCTAGTCAATGTTAAAAGGGATGTATATGGGAAAGAATCATAATATATATTCTATTTTATATGAACAGAATGTCAGAATATTCACAAGATCAGAAGAAGACAAAACTTGTAGCAGTAGGTCTTACAAGTTTCTCTTCATGTCAGTTCACTTCAGTGGCCAGGCACCCTCTTCCCACGGCATTTGGTTGTGTCTGACTATTACAGTGAGAGGGGCACAGAACTATTGAAGAGAACATGGACAATTGTTTTCATTTCAAAGCTTTTAAAATCTTTGTGGAAGCCTCTTTCTCTGAGAGTCAGCTGAGGAAAGGTGTTTTTGCTGGACGCCAATTGTAATGATAGATGTTTTGCCAATAAAATCACCTGTATTTCTGTCACTCAAGTTGTCTCATTATTCAATTACATTATTCTAGGGATCTAGGGTCCTCAAGAGCAGGACTGGTCTTGGAAGTCATTGCATTCTCCCTGTTCTGAGTGACCCCAGCACTTTTTATATCCATTTCCTTCTTTGGGGATTCATCTGTCTCTTAGTAACCTACAAGACAATGAATACCTTGAGGGCCACTGTAATGCCATCTTCCTTTTTGTGTTCCACACAAACACAGTGCTGGATTGTTATCAAATGCTCTGTGGCAAATATGTGATAGGCTGGAATGGTGCAAATCTTCACTTTGAGAAGGAGTAAACAGTCTGAAAGGGGAGACAAATGTTTCCCCTGGTCTCGTCAATGTTTTCCTCTGAGGCTCAGAGCTAGAGCAGGAGGAACAGTGTACTTTGTTCATACAAGTAAGAGGAGTTCTATAGATGGTGTTATGGGCTGAGTCGAGCATCCCTCCATTCATATGTTGAAGCTCTAACCCATCAGTGCCTTAGAATGTGGCTGGGTTTGGAGATGGAGCCTTTACAGAGATCATTAAGGTGAAATAAGGCCATATGGATGGGCCCTAATCCAATGTGACCTGTGTCCTTATGAAGAAAGATACATAGATAGGTACAGAAGGAAGACCATGTGAGAACTGAGAAGACAGCATCTCCAAGTCAAGGAGAGAGGCCTCAGATGAGTGAACCCCACCAACAAACACCTCCATCTCAGACTTCTGGCCTAGCAAACTATGAAAAAATAATTTTTTTTAAAATAGAACTATAGTTGATTTATAATATTGTGTTAGTTTCAGGTATACAGCAAAGTGATTCAGAATCCAGTGATATATATGCATATATATATATATATATATATATGAAGATTCTTTTCCACTATAAGTTATTACAAGATATTGAATATACTTCCCTGTGCTATACAGTAAATCCTCACTGTTTTAAATTTCTGTTTTTTAAACCTCTCAATCTCAGGTACTTTGTTATGGAAGCTCTGACAAACTAATACAGATGGCTTCTGGAGAGCATTGAAGAGTTACCTTTTTGTCCAAATACAAAGTCAGGTCACGTCTAGGTTTATGAGATGCCAGAGTCACCATATTGGACTTAATTGATAATGCTGTTGACTTTTTCAAGACTTCCCTCTGCACATTTCTGTGCCAACTCAGATTTTCCATGTGGGCTTGATTCTCTTCACCTTTTACTTATTTTATATCTATTGTATGTACAAGACTGGCATTAATCCATAGTGGCCTTCTTGACTCTCTGCTTGAAGGTACTGAAGGACTCTTGACCTCCTCAGCCCAGGCCCATGCATCTCCCATCATTCCCAGCTAGTTTTGGAGGCCCCAGATTGTTGGGATTCTGAGGAAAGCAGAGGATACTGAACCTGCACAAGCTGCAAGTGAAAGGGAAGCCCTGGAGAGCACTCAGTGTGACCCTCCACTGCTCACTAAGAGGGACCAATATTGCCCCTCTCAGGGACCTCTTGCCCTCATCTCTACTCATGGTTCTTCCCCCTCAGACCACCTAGGATATGATTAATTTGGTTCTAGAGTTAGCTCCTGATTATTCAGGGGGGTGGGATGCCTACTTCTGTAAGTTATTATCTGTTTGTTTTGCCTTCTCCATTTATTCCACTGGCAGCATCCAGAGCCACTCTCCACTCCAGGCCAAAAAAGAAAACTTAAGGCACTCTATTCCAGTTGACTGGAACCTCACAATATTTAATGATTCAAATGTTCTTGTTTCCCACGCACATGGATAATCAGGAGTTAGCTCAATATTCTATTCAAGATGGTATTACTCATCAACATTTCTAATATTCTAAAGTGAATAGAAGCAGCTCAAAATGGTATTTGCTACAGAACTTGAGCTTGCTCCTATGGGCACTGCCATATTTTATTATGTTGACTCTGGTAGAAACTCAATTTTTAAAGTACACACTTCTTTCTCTTCTTTCTCTTCTTTAGTAGACAATATTAAGTAGGCCTTAATGCTTTCTTTGTGACTCACAGTCATCCTATGAGAATCATTTATTCTTTATAATATTATGCTATATTTGCTTCTGCACAAAATAATCCTAGATTATTACTGAACTTTTGAATAATTGCTCACTTCTAGCTTTTTTGTGCTTTTTTTTTTTTGGTTTCCCCTCTCTCTCATAGTTTGGCTATTATTTTTTCTTGCTTTTCTTATTGTGCCATTGGTTTGGGGCTGGTAGAAACTCAATTTTTAAAGTACACACTTCTTTCTCTTCTTTCTCTTCTTTAGTAGACAATATTAAGTAGGCCTTAATGCTTTCTTTGTGACTCACAGTCATCCTATGAGAATCATTTATTCTTTATAATATTATGCTATATTTGCTTCTGCACAAAATAATCCTAGATTATTACTGAACTTTTGAATAATTGCTCACTTCTAGCTTTTTTGTGCTTTTTTTTTTTTGGTTTCCCCTCTCTCTCATAGTTTGGCTATTATTTTTTCTTGCTTTTCTTATTGTGCCATTGGTTTGGGGCTGTCTTTTGACATCTCTTCTGATTTATTTTATTTTTACACTAGCAGTGAAATTAATATATTTCTGGTTCTAAATAAAATAAATGTTCATTTTAGAAAGTAGAAATAATACAGAGATGTGTAAATAACAAAATAAAATTATATACAAATGTATAATCTATCTACATATAAATTACATATAATTTACTTACATTAACAACTTTTTTCCAGTGAGATAATACTAAACCTGGTACATTGTAATCTGATTTATTCACTCAGTAATTCTGTGAATGTCTTTCCTATCAATACAGACATATCTTAGATCTTTAAAGTAACTTCAGAATATTCCTTTGTGTCACAGTATCATAAATATAGTCAAATTACTGATCACTTAATTAACAATTAAATCATTTAGAAAGCAGTCTCTTATACATGAGGCTGCGATATGTAGTCTGTATGTAATCTTTGCTCATTTGTCCTATAATTTCCATGGAACAAATTCTTAGGAGTGTGATCAACTGGATAAAAAAGCTATGCATATTTTATATTTTGATACATATTAGTTACAGATATCCTTCCAGAAAGATTGCACCAACTTATGCAACCATATAGAGTAAGCCTATTACCTCTCTTAATGCAATGCAATATTAATCTTTTTTATTCTTGTTTTTGTTCTTGTTCATCACTTAGTCCTGTCTGACTGTTTGTGATCCCATGAACCACAGCACTTCAGGCCTCCCTGTCCATCATCAACTCCCAGAGTTTACCCAAGCTCATATCCATTGAGTCGATGATGCCATCCAACCATCTCATCCTGTCGTCCCCTTCTCTTCCTGCTTTCAATCTTTCCCAGCATCAGGGTCTTTTCCAACGAGTCAGTTCTTTCCATCAGGTGGCTCAAGTATTGGAGTTTCAGCTTTAGCATCAGTCCTTCCAGTGAACACCCAGGACTGATTTCCTTTAGGATGGACTGGTTGCATCTCCTTGCAGTCCAAGGGACTCTCAAGAGTCTTCTCCAACACCACAGTTCAAAAGCATCAATTCTTCGGCACTCAGCTTTCTTCACAGTCCAACTCTCACATCCATACATGACCACTGAGATCTCTGCATATAAGTTAAATAAGCAGGGTGACAATATACAGCCCTGACATACTCCTTTTCTTATTTGGAACCAGTCTGTTGTTCCATGTCCAGTTCTAAATGTTGCTTCCTGACCTGCGTATAGGTTTCTCAAGAGGCAGGTCAGGTGGTTTGGTCTTCCCCTCTCTTTCAGACTTTTCCACAGTTTATTGTGTTCCACACAGTCAAAGGCTTTGGCATCGTCAATAAAGCAGAAATAGATGCTTTTCTGGAACTCTCTTGCTTTTTCGATGATCCAGCGGATGTTGGCAATTTGATCTCTGGTTCCTCTGCCTTTTCTAAAACCAGCTTGAACATCTGGAAGTTCACAGTTCATGTATTGCTGAAGTCTGGCTTGGAGAATTTTGAGCATTACTTTACTAGAGTGTGATCAAACTATGGTGGAGATAAGGAAGATTATGGGGGCTTCCCTGGTGGCTCAGAGGTTAAAGCATCTGCCTGCAGTGTGGGAGACCCAGGTTTGATCCCTGGGTTGGGAAGATCCCCTGGAAAGGAAATGGCAACCCTCTCCAGTATTCTGGCCTGGAGAATCCCGTGGATGGAGGAGCCTGGTGGGCTACCGTCCACGGGGCCGCAAAGATTCAGAGACGACTGAGGACTTCACTCACTCACTCACTCAAGGAAGATTATGGTGACCTCTGTCAAAAGATCCCATGCATACACTGCTACACTCAGTGCCCCCAACCCTGCAGCAGGCCACTACCAACCCACGCCTTAGCTTAAGACTCTTGGATACTCATGGGCAAGTCTGGGTCAGTCTCTTGTGGGGTCACTGCTCCTTTCTCCTGGGTCCTGGTGCACGAGGTTCTGTTTGTGCCCTCCAAGAGTATTTCCCAGCCCTATATAAGTTTTGGCAGTTCTATGGTGGGGTTAATGGTGACCTCCTTCAAGAAGGCTTATGCCATGCCCAAGTCTGCTGCACCCAGATCCCCTGTCCCTATCGCAGTCCACTGCTGACCCGTACCTCCACAGGAGATGCTCAACACTCTTCTATCTCAGCCTCTGTGGGGTACCTGGGTCCTGGTGTGCACAAAGTTTGTTTGAGCCCTTTTAGTGTCTCCGGCAGGAATGGGGTTTGATTCTAAATGTGAATTCACCCCTCCTACCATCTTGCTGGGGCTTCTGCTTTGCCCTTGGTTGTGAGGTATCTCTTCACAGCCACTCCAGCGCCTACCGTCTTACTGGCGTTTCTCTGACCTTGGACGTGGGGTATCATCTCACAGCCACCACTCCTGACCTTGGACGTGGGGTATCTCCCCTCTGCCGCCACTTGCCACTCCAGTGATATATTCAGGGTTAATTTCCTTTAGAATTGACTGATTTGATCTCCTCGCCATCCAAGGGACTCTCAAGAGTCTTCTCCAGAACCGCAGTTCGAAAGAATCAGTCCTTCAGCATTCAGCCTTCTTTATTGTCCAACTATGATGGAGGTGTGATAGTTAACAAAGCCCTGGAGAAAACTGTAAATAAATGTTCTTATCTTGACCATGTTTTAACCTTTTGTAATTGGAAAAGTACACACATTTGCCAAATTAATTGCTGTATACCATGTATCTGAGATCTTATTAACCTACTATAGCAACAATATCAGAGATGGGGGGATCCTGGTGGGCTGCCGTCTATGGGGTCACACAGAGTCGGACATGACTGAAGTGACTTACCAGCAGCAGCAGCAGCAACAACAATATGGTAAAGCAGCTGTAACCTGGACAATTACTTGGTGAAGCCTGTGACAACATACAGTCATTGTCTAGAATCCACCTAGTTTCTTCGGGGATCAGATTGATGAATTAAATGGAGATATAATGTGGACTTTATTGAGATCTAGAAGGGTGGCACTAGTTTCTTCCATTTGGTTTGTGATATTGTTTTTGCTTTACTGTCTTGACTGGGGAAGGGTATTTTCAGAGATATCCTCTTCACCTTTCCCACTAGTAGCTCTTACTACACAGATCAAAGACTCACTGTGGAAGTTACCCAACTTCCAGGTATATCAAATCCGATTATGCACTATAGGACTGGCAAGATGATCATTGAATGGGTCTGTGGACCTAGTCCTCCCTCTGTGAACTGTACTCTAACTAAGATTTAATTTATTACTTGGTCTCCATAAACCCCTATTCTAACTGGGAAGTCTAATGATGCTTTAGTCCTCTGGTATCAATGTTAATTCAGATCTATGTCCAATAGTCCTAGAAATGTGCTGATATTCCCCTCCCTCCCAAGTAGGCAATCATCTGAGTAAATGGCTGGAAAACCCTTTGGCAAAGGAGTGAGGATATAACCATAGTATATACTTTCCATGGAATTGCATAGCACTTCCTCTTTGAGACCTGGAAATCTATCCAGTCAATGGGTTCCAGTTCTGAAGGGTTGGTTCAGGGGCAAGAACTGAACAAAGTACCATGACTTTTTTATCTGGGCAGTCACACTCAGCTTTCTGTTACTGCAGTCTTGTCTCAGATCATAGATTTTCAGTAGCACTCATTGACTCTTCATCTATTTTTGCCTATTCTGTTAACCATCTCTACAACTTCCTGTTGATCAAGCTTCCTTGGCTGTCCCTCCAACCTTGCTGGCTAAGATAATTTCAGACTCTGACTTCTGGTGATTAAGCACTGCCATATGGTCCCCATTGCTTCAAGGCACCATCATTCTTGTTGCTATCAGCCATCCAAGCAGTCTTTACACTAGGGCTCCCCTTAAGTCAGTGAGACTTCATCAAACCTATTCTGCCGTTCAAGCGTCTTCCTTCTATTTTTCCTTGCTTCTCCCTTTCCTTTTGGATGTCTGACCTCATTCCCACATGAAGGTTTCCCAGGTTACTCTTGCTCCTTCTTCTTTGTTTTTCACAAAACTTTGGCCAGCAAATCTCTTGCTCTTCTAATCCCGCTTTGGCATCTGGGTCCCAGACAACCTAAACTGACCCAGTTGATACCATGAACGATCTCATGTATAAAATAGATAGCTGGTGGGAAGTTGCTGTGCAGCACAGGAAGTTCAGCTCAGTGCTCTGTGATGACCTAGAGGGGTGGGATGGGAGGTGCGAGGGAGGGCTAAGAGGGAGGGGAGCTATGTATACATATAACTGATTCACATTCGTTTTTGTTTGTTTTAATTAACTTGGCTGCATCGGGTCTTAGTTGCAGCATATGGGATCTGTGTTGTGTCCTGTGGGGTCTTCTGTTGTGGTGCATGGATTCTCTAGTTGTGTCCCACGGGCTCTCTAGCTGTTGCACATGGGCTCTGGAGCCTGAAGACTCAGTAGTTGTGATGTGTGGGCTTAGCTGCTCTGCAGTATGTGGGATCTTATTTCCCCAACCAGGGATCAAACCTGTGTCCCCTGCATTGCAAGGCAGATTCTTAACCACTGGACCACCAGGGAAGTCCCTGATTCACATTGTTGTACAGTAGACACTAACACAATATTGTAACGCAACTACACTCCAAAAAAAAAAAAAAAAAAGATGGTGTTCTGGGATCATTTATCACCTGGCTGTCAAGGAGCAATCTAACCTAAGTTTAGGACACAGTGTAACATCAAATAAAGCATTCTTATGCTAGCATTTATGTGTTATTTTTCTAAAATTCAAAATTGATTGATATCTTGGCTTTTCATTTTCTTAATTTGGCAACCCTACCACAATGACAGGGTTGAGGTTTTATGAAGGCATAACAGCATAGTCACCAACTGACTAAGGCTGATTTAGCTATTGATCATGCTAAACAGAGATCAATTTCAAGTCCCAATATATGACCATTCTAGAAGAGAATCGACAAGTGACCTGGGGACAAGTTGACTACAGTGAGTCATATCAGACTAGCATGGGGCAATGATGCCTCTCAATTGCAATGAGCACATTATGGATATGGGTTTGCCTTTCTTCTCTGGAGGATCTCAGACAACTCCATTAGTCAAGAGCACTGAGACAGGATTATATATAACTTGAAATGGACCCAGAGATCCACTTTGTGGCCAAAGGAGTCCAACATTGGGCACATGGCTGGGATGTTATTACATACCACATCATCGTAAAATGATGAAATGGTGTGTTGAAAGCACAACTAAAGTTTCAGCTTGTAGATGATACCTTGAGAGGATGGGGTGTTACCCACCAGGAAACATTATATATCCTAAATCAACGGCCATTATAAAGGAGATATAGAGGTTTGGGAACTAAGGAGTAGGAATAGAAGTCATCACTCCCAGTGATCCACTGGAGGAATTTGTACTTTTATCCTCATAATCCTGGGTCCTACAAGTTTAGTTCTTGGCTCCCAGATTTTGCCTTCACCAGAGGACAACAAATTAAATTTTAATTAAATTTTTATTCATGGCTAGTGCCCAGTCACTTTTGGCACCAAATCACAAATCTTCCTGATAGTGGAAATTGACCCTAATAATTGGGAGAAGATAAGGGCACTGCATACAATGGGGACAGGAAAGAATAGGTTTGATGTCTAGGTGACCCACTTAGGTATCCCTTAGAAATGACAAACAAGTCCTCCAGCTTGTGGCTTGAGATGAGCAAGGTGTCCAGATCTCAGACCCTTCAAGGATGAGGCATAGTCACTCAACCAGGTAAGCCACCTAGACCAGGAGAGATACTAGCTGAGAGTGAGAGGAAATCCAGAATGGAAGCGTAACATAGACATGATGTTTATCAGTTAAGGTCCTAAGACCAGCTCCAGTGGGAGGTGCTAGAGTGTTTCACTGATCTTTTAAGTTTTCCTCAGGAAAAGAAGCTCAACGTAGGTGAATTACTCCAGATTTTATTTATCTGAAGCAAATGAGCCTGAACAAAGTGAGGAATGAACTATGGAGGATGCTGTGGTGTGTTACCAAGGCCTTCCACATCCCTACCTCTTTGACCCTGAAGCTCTTGTTTCTCCAACTGCTGAGATTGTTGGAGGCTGACTACTTTTACTAAGAGTCCTTCTCCAGACACACCCAAGTTCATATCCCTTGCAAGTTCATGCTCACATCCAGTAATTGATAAAAGCAAGAGTATAAATGCCTAGCCTCCTTGCCCTGATTTGTGACAATTTGGAAAATCCACCCCAACTCCAAAACTCCTCACGTGCACAGCTGAGGACATAATGGTGGTTGCAATGACCCTAAGAGCATCCCCCAATCAACCCCCTACATGCCAATCTCAGTCTCAGAGATTGCTTCCCAGAAAAACTCACCACTGACAGTGTGTTTTGTTATACATTTTTTTTTTTTTTTTTTTTGCTTTTCCTTTAGTTACTATTTCTTAGTATGAACAAATTTTTCAGCACTTTCCTTTACAGTTTCTGGTGTTTCATGTCCTGGGATTTCTTTGGAAGGAATGATGCTAAAGCTGAAACTCCAGTACTTTGGCCACCTCATGCGAAGAGTTGACTCATTGGAAAAGACTCTGATGCTGGGGGGGATTGGGGGCAGGAGGAGAAGGGGACGACCGAGGATGAGATGGCTGGATGGCATCACGGACTCGATGGATGTGAGTCTGAGTGAACTCTGAGAGATGGTAATGAACAGGGAGGCCTGGCGTGCTGCGATTCATGGGGTTGCAAAGAGTCGGACACGACTGAGCGACTGAACTGAACTGATGATGAGTACGAATATTTCCGGAAAGGGTAGGGTTCTTTTGTATAAGTGGGCATAATGGAATCCTAAAAGAATTTTTCAAACTTTTACAAACTAAGTAGACACTACAACTACATTTCTTTCTCTGTCTCTGGGTCAAAATAAATAAAAATTTACTCGTCGATCAAGAGGACTGTGATTAATTAAAATTTGAGGGAGAAAGGGAGTTTGAAAAGATTCTATATTACACGAAAATAGGAAAAAGGTCAAAGATCCAAAGGTACGAATCGAGTAAATAGAAGGTAACACGAGTCATTAACTTTACGAATTTAGTACTTAAAAAGAGACTTACACCATGACCGACGTAGAGTACACAAAAATTTGTATACCTCAAAAAAGAAGTAATTAAACTAAAAAACTATAATACGTGGGTTAATACCAAAATTAAATAAGTAAAAATTTCTTGACAAATGTACTCGAAGAATTTTAAATGATTACCATCCTTAAAACAAAAAACGAAATGACATCACACAACTTCTTTAGTCCAAACGTGACAAAGTTTACGTAAATTTATACTCACGAGTGTTTAAACGTACAGGAGTAACGAGTCCTCGGTTCGAAAGAGAGGGGGGTAGGGACGTAGATTATATTGATTTTCACTCGTTGACAAAAGGGACAACGAGAAATAATAATTAGCATTACTCAGTACCCAATCCTGTAGTCTTTTATATGTCATTTCCATACATCTAAAGAATGTCCCTTTAGTAAAGTTCTAAACACGTAGTAAAGTTCTTGAAATACCGTTTTGACAACCGACAAGTCTACGGTAAAACAGGGGACGAACCAAGAATAATATCAATCTGACTTTCCTTAGAGCTGAATGTGTCAAGGGATGCCAGGGCCAACACTTCCCAATACCTTTAGAAAGTTCATTTGAAGGGTAATCAACCAAGATCTCCAGGCTTGTTGTAAGCCAAGACAGGTTATTGACTTTCTCCCACTCCACTATTGACTGGTTGTGTGATAGCTGCCTCAACATCCCCATCTTTAAATGGAGAGTGTTCTGAATCTGATGATCTTTAGGAAGCTGACTAGATGAAGCTAGAATGATGGGCAAAGCAAAAGAAGCATGGAGGGGAGAAGAGGTATAGAAGTAAGGGAATCAGTAAAGTGGGGGGCGCGTACTTGGTCAGTGTCTTCCCTTAAGTTCTCCACTGAGAGAAAAGTACATGGCAAGTGCACGGTAGGTCTAGGAGTCATGGATGGGGGAGGAAAACAGACAAAGATTTGAGTCACTGCGTTAAGATTTAAAACTTCAGCAGAAGACTTCCCTGGTGGTCCAGTGGTTAAAAATCCACCTGCCAATGCAGGAGACACAAGTTTGATCCCTGGCCCAGGAAGATTTCACGTGCCACAGGGCAACTAAGCCTGTGCACCACAACTACCGAGCCCATACTCTAGGGCTGGTGAGCTGCAACTACTGAAACCCACTTAGGGAGGTTATTGTGTGCCCATGCTCCACAGCTCCACAGCAAGAGAAGCTACCTCAATGAGAAGACTTAACACCCCAACAAGAAAGTAGCCCCTGCTCTCCACAACGAGAGAAAGCCCGTGCACAGCAGCAAAGACCCAGTGACGCCCAAAATAAGGAACTAAAAATTAAAAAAAAACCTCAGGAGAGAACAAACTTGAACACCCAAGAAACCAGCCATAACAATTTTATGCTTTGCTGATATATTTATTGATATATTTCCCCTTTACAGTTGATGGTGACAAAAAGCAGATGGATCCCTACCCTACCCACCCCCCCCCAATAAAATACAGACACAGATTTCATTCAGCATATATAAGCATTGGGGCATGTCCAAATTCACCTCACTGGGTTACTAGAGCCAGCAGAGATTAGATCTTTGGGGCAGTCTGAGCACCTGAGGCCCAGGAATTGAGCAGGCCAGTGCTGAAGAGGCTGCCACTCTGCGCCCTGCCACTGCGGTGTCGGCAGAGGCTATAGAATCAAATCATGGTGGAAAGAGCTGCCTAGACCTGTCACGTGACAGTGGGCTCCTGGGCAGTTTCCAGTAAGATCCACAGTCCCATAGAAATCTGTGCCTCCGAGTTCTCATCTGCAAAATGGGGATAAGAATCCTGCCCTGAATATATCACTGGGCTATGAGGCTCAAAATAGAAATAATTTGTCAAAAGTGCTTTTGCAAAAGGTAAAGTGCTGTGCAAATTTAAGGGAATTCAATTGATTGATTGTGATTGTCAGAGTGCCCCAGAAATAGGAGTGGACTGGCTCACAGGTCCAGGGGCCAAAGAAGTGGCAGAACTCCTATGCTGTGCCTTAGCTGGGCACCAATCAATGCCGGTAATGCCCGCTGCAGAGAGCAGAATTCCCTTAGTTTCTTGGCCCCAGGAAGTCACCATGGCCTAGCACCTGGGTTGGGGCTGGGAAAGTCACTGGGGAAGTCACAGAAAAGTCACAGGGGTCAAGGGGGAGGAAGAAAGGGGCATACAAAGCAGGGGGCCATTACTATAATCACACACGAAAATAGACACCCACTGGATGCAAGGCATTGAACTGGTGGTGCAGATAAGCGATGAAGGCCTGCGGGGAGGGGAGAGGGAGGTATCACAGCAGCAGAGGGAGGGGTACTGTCCTCACTTGCTGGCTCCCCTCCTCCTAGAGGAATCATGCCAGTGCCCATCTATCTGCAGGGGAAGGGAGGGCAGGGAGACAAGAGTCAAGAATATAATCATCGGACCTAGGATGGAGATCCCCTCCCCCTGTTACACCGCTGCCCACCATCATTAGTAGGTGCCAGGATCAGGCAAGCAGCTGGTGTATGCACTTTGAGGCTGAGGAAAGAGCTGGGCCCAGAGCACCACAAAGGCAGTGCTGGGTTTCTGGGAAAAGGCAGTGGGTGCTAGCCCTTTGGGGAGATGGCTAATCCGCTCACACATGGACACCATCTTAGAGAGCTAGTCGCTGAGTCTACATTTCAAAGCATGAGCATCATACATGCCCCAGGAAGAACAGAGATGGGGCTGTTCTACTTGAGATGGGCCACTAAGGAGATTCGGTCAATGGGCCAGGTGGGACACGACTGGCAAGGAGCGATGCCCTGCCAGCTGCTGGCTGGGGAAGGGGAAGGAAAGGCATTCTCTGGTTGCTGCTTTCCTCCAACTCCCTTAGCAAAGGCTGTGGGATCTCCTGGGGAACTGGGGAGGCTGCCCCACAGGGTACCAGCTGGCACCTACAGGTTAAGGCAAACAAGCCAATAGATCACATTGAAGAAGAAGAAGGTGAGTGGGAAAATCACTCGTGAGTAGTTATCCAAGCGGTAGACGTGGATGAAGAGGCGGCCCTGCTGCCAGCTGCTGGCATCGCAAGTGGGGACCGTGCAGCAGTACTTATCGCGCCACCCGCTGCAGCCAGCAGCGCGCCGGAGGCGGCTTGGCCTGGCGGCCTGCCGGGCTGGGCAGGACGGGCCTTCATCTTCCTCACTCTCCCTCGGCTCCTCCTCCTCGGAGTCCTCAATGTCGCACACAGAAGCTTCCGGATGCTCAATGACAGGGATGCGGACACGGATCGTGGCACGAGGCTGAAAGGAATGAGCGAAGAAATCAGAACGAGTCCAGGGAAGATGAACCAAGGCCAGGTGCTGTCTCAAAGATTCCTGAGGACTCAGAGCTTGGCACCCTGTTTCTTTTCCCACACCCCCCACCCCAGAATTTCCAGCATCACACCAGAAAATTTACCCAATGCCCCCCAAAGCCCCAGGTTACCCCTCATTACTTGGTGAGCTGGCCACCCATGTGTCATGAGTGCCAGTGCCCTACTTGCATGCCTCCATCCTCCAAAGCCTTGCCACCACTCCCATACCAGCTCATACATGGCGAAGTATGGGAGAACCACGGGGCACTGTCCGGTTGTAGGTCAGGAAGTTGAGCACAGCAAACTCCATCAGAGCACAGAAGCAGAAGACGAAGCAGATGGCAATGTAGAAATCCAAGGCTGTGATATAGGACACGCGTGGGAAATTCTTCCGTGAAAAGGTGCCCAAAGTGGTCATGGTGAGTACAGAGTTGACCCCTGTGAAAGGAGATGAGTGGAGTTGGACGGCACCACTAGCTTATATATTACACTTTGGAAAGGCCCCCAGAAAAGGCAATTCTGTGCTCCAAGGAGATGCCTAACTCACCCACTTACCTAGAGAAGTCCTGGCTGGAGCAGATTCTTTCTTGATCCAAAAGGAAATCCAGGAGACCATTGTGGTCACAGAGGAAGGAACATAGTTATGAAAGGCCACAAAGCCAAACCGCCTGCTCACGTTGAAGTAAAGCGTCAAGACTATGAAATCACCTGGAAAATATTTAAAAAAATACCTCCTCACTACAGCACTGCCACGAGGGTGCCCCCCAAGCAGAAGGACATGCAGACTAAGGGCCCAGTAGGGGCTCATGGGATGCCCACCACGGTCCTTGGACAGAGGCACATTAAGGCAATGCCACACACAGAGACACAGAGGAAGTCCGAGAGGAGACTCACTGCCAGGCCTATGGTCAGTTAAGAGTCAAGCCAGGGCTAGAACCTTCATCAATTCTTTCTCAGTTCACTGTCACACACCCCATATCCATCTTTCCAGGATAGGGAGCAGAATAGTCAAGTGAAAGCAATAAAATCAGTTAGCCCTCTAGATATCAGAACCACATGGCTAATGTCCAGGTGGCTGACTGAGGCCTCCACGTTCACACCCTACTCTAAGCTAACCTTATCTACTCAGCTTCCTTGAGATAGCGTGTGGATATTTATACCAATATTCGAACCCTGGACTCCTGTTCTTAGTCTATTACCCTAGCCCCAAATGAATGTTTCAAGAAAATAGAAGAATTAGCTGAAAGTGAAAATTTCAGTCAGTCCTCTAGATGTCAGGTCTGCAGAACATACATCCACAAGGCTGACTGAGGTTTTCGCATTCATTGGGTATCGTGTCCTTGATGTTGGCTCTTAGCCTAGGCAGTGATGGCTTGTGCAGGACCTGAGGACAGCCTCTATCTCCACTTGGCATCTTCTGTTGGACCCATCATGCTGCCTTATAGTCTGACATGCCCAAACACTCTGCATGCTTATCATGACCCCCGGGGATTCTGGAGGCCTTTCTGAGGCCAGAATATCTCTTTTTACTCTCAACATCATGTTGGGTTTACAATAGTTCAAATTCTGGCTCCTCAGTAAAACTAAGCTCCAACTCTCCACCTCACTGATGCTGTAGAATTTGCTGGCCTTATTAGGTGGGTTTTTAAACCCCTTCAGGGCAGGTCTCATCTGAGCCCCCTTGCTACATTCCTGCCCATCCCAGCCCAGCACAGCCTAGAACCCAGCAGATGCACAGCAACTCTTGCTGCTGCCTGGCAACAGTTCTGTAAAGCAGACCAGAACACTAACCTGTCCACGTGTCCTATTTTCTAAAATAGATCACCTGCCCAACAAGTCTGGGTATGTTGGGACTGAATGGGAAGACCAGCCTTTCCTACTCACCTTGGCACCACTGACACTCAAGGGGCAAGACTTCTCGGAATCTTCTGGAAAAGGCCAGGAAGTTGCCTGGGGCGAGTTGAATACCTGTGTCCAGAATAGTAGCTTTGCAGATAGAAGTCCTCCTCCGGGGCTGCTGCAGGGACCACTCATCCTTGCCTACTAGCCAGAATGTTATTTATCGAGATCCTAGCTCCTTCTCCTGGGGTCTCGACTGCAATTAAAATGGCCCTACTCAGCTATAGCCACTCTGCACAAAACTTTGCTGAGTTGATATATTCTTGTTGCAATAAGATTGATTATCCTATTGGCTTTTTCTATTTTTATTTTGTCTATTTCACCAAAGAAGAAAGAACCTTCTCTACTTTTTAACAGATGGGAACTTATCCTTTAAGGCCAAGTGAAGGTACTAACACACACTTTCTTATTTCTGAGGAATGGAGGAGCATGGGTAAGGGAAAAAAGATATCTGGGGCTGAGGAGCCAGAGGGGGAGAAAAGCTAAAGATGCTTTCTGCTCTTATCTGCCTCAGCCAGAGCACAGTTGGTCACTGCACTGTCAGAGGAACACAATGAAAAAGACTGTGTCCAGAGACTGAGACTAGAAGGATGAGTGGAGCCAAAGCTTTGAAGAACAAAGGAGTGGGAAAAGAACTACAGCTGTATAGTCTATAAAAGAATATGATCCAGGGTTGGAACTATCATACTGGCTCTTTGATCTTGACCCTGTGGAAGACTGACTAGACTTACTGGAAGCTCAGTAGTTCTAGGGAAAAAGAACTAAGTCTAACGGGTGGAAGTTCCAGAGATTTCAATTTCAGATGAACAGAGAGGTTTTTCTGATGAACAGAGTTGTCCAGTGATGGAAGAAACTCCCTTGCAAGAAAGCAAAATCCTAATCATGGGTGAATTTGTATCAAAGGCTCAACAGCCAACAGTGAAAGATGCCTTACTCACTGGGGATAAGGCTCCTGAAGCAGAGGTTCTCTGGCTGAAGGCCCAAGGTGGCGAGTACCAGGCTAGCGCTGCATTCTGAACCCTTAGGCGCTTAGGACCTAAGTCTACTCCAGACAGAGAGAACTGCCCAGGGACCAACCGAAAGAGTTGGGACCAGTCCCAAAGATAACTATGATACTGAAGAAACTATGATTCAAGACCAACTCATCTCTCGCAGAAGATAAAGGAGGCCTTCTCCTTTCTCTCAAGAACTCTTCTCTCTTCCAAGGAGGGCGGGGTGCTTACCTATTGTCATTGGTGATGATGCTGCCTCTGGGGCTTTGTAGTCACTAGGGTACCATTTTGAAACAATGTACAACCATCTACTAAACGGAACCACTAGTGACTTGAAAGCCCATGGGCCTTTTCTCCTGCTGCTTTTGATGATGGGTCCCCACCTGTCTGGGGAAACCAAGGTGCAGAAAGGTAAGAGGCATGCCAATGGTCAGCCGGCAAAAGAGCAAGGGTCCCAAGTCAAAGGGAGTAAAATTGCTTACCCAGAGCCCCCGGGAAAAGGAAAGCACTTGTAAAGCAGCCTTCTACCCCTGCCTAGTACTGTGCAAGCAAAGCTCTAGCCAGATGAGCAAGGGCTATTCCTCACCCAGGGACCAACTCAATGAGTAAAGCAAAAGCAGATTTTCTGCCTAGCCACACGGAAGCCAAGCAAGACATCTTCCATGGCAAATGGCTGGCTGGGCGACTGGTTCCATCCGCAGGCTGGAAACGGTGAGGGCAGAGCCGCCACTGCCCTGACTGGTCAGTATGTGTGAAAAGGCTGCTCCCAGAGCAGCCCCAGGGAGGCCCCTTGGCTCCTCATTCAGATCACCTAGGAACACAAGCAAGACACTCACACCTAATTGGGAGCTAAAGTATAATAGACCCAGGACCCTCCCCTTCAGTCCTTGTGAGGGACAAGGTCAGAAAACCAATGATCACCATCCAAGTTGAATCCACCACGAAGCCTTTGACGGGAATCTGTGCGTGTCAGGGCTGCTCCTTTAAAATAAATGTTGATACGGCAGGTATTGGAGCTGCTGAAACCTCTTCCAGATTATCTCAGCCCTCACATAGCTGATGACAGAACTCCAGCCTCCAACCTCCCATCAGGACAGACTGCATCCCACTCAACTGGAACCACTTGGATTGTTCTGAGTATGGAGAACTCACATGACCTCCATTTCCCCAAGTGTCCAAGTAGGTCAGTTGTAACAAAGCTCTGGAAACCAAAAGGTCTGTATGACAAGGCTAGTTGCAAATTCTGACAGCAACAAACTTGATCTACTCACCTACCCTCTCCGGGGTTTGGCAAAGCACTTACTTCTTTGCAGATGAGACTGAGATATAGTTACAAAGTCTCAGTTTCCTCTGCAAACAGTTGTAAGTGCTTAGCATTTATAAGACAGGAGCCATGTTCTACAATATTGTCACAGAATGAGTACATAGCATTTGGACGAATGGATGGTTACCTTTAGTCATCCTTACCACCCTCCTGGGCCTCTGGCTAGCCCTGGCTCAAAGGTGCACTTACCAGCCAGCGTTGTGACAGTTTCAGTCGTGTTGCTCACTCCTGTAAAGTCAAACTGGAAGAGCTTCCAGGAATTATTCTCATTGATCTTAAGCGTGAAATTTTCCCACTTGTAGATTAGGTCACTCTCAGGATAGGAAACTGTAAGGCAACGTGGGAAGACGAGTCATGTGAGTCTGGGAAGCCGAGCTGAGGCATCCAACATCATGGTGTCTGAGCAATGCTCTGGAGTCCTGACTCTGGCTGCACCAGCTGTGGGGCCTTACCTCTCTTACCTCATTGTTGAAGGCCAGCCAGTAAGTGCATTTACTGAGCATTCCTCAGTACCATGCCCTGTGCTAGACACACAGAGATGAGCAAGGCAGGAGCCCTGCCTTCAAGCATTCACATTTTATTGAATAAGACAGTGAGTACACATAAATTGTTGGAATTCCTCTGAGAAACCTCTGCCCGTGGGACAGTGGGGAAACAAAGGAGGGAAAGATCAGTTGGGGACACACCCAAAAAAGACTATTCTATAGAGTGGGTGACATGCTCAGTAAGTCTTAAAAGTCCGGATAAATATTCTCTGTACGGATGAGGCTAGAAGGGTGAGGAGTGTGTTCTATGCACGGAAAGGTGAAAATGCCTGATGTATTATGGAAACGTTAAAAGTTCAGGATGGTCGGCTCACAGAAGATGGATGAGGTATGTAGGAGTGGATAGCAGGGGCCAGTTCATGAAGGGCCTCGAGTGCTATTTTAAGCAATTTGGAATTGATTTGAGAGTTCAGGAAGAATTTGAAACTAAGGAGTAACCTAGTCTAGATGATGCTTCCACTAGGTCACTCTAGCTCTTACATGAGGATGGCCTGTTGACAGGGAGACCAGTTATGGGAGCCCAGTGCAATAACTCAGGCACAATAAAATGAACAAAGGCAGGAGCCAAAGCTGTGGCAGAGAGAATGCAGAGAAATAAAATCAATAGAGATTCTGGAGGGAACACCAACAGGGTGTGTTGATTGGATAGATGTAGGAAGTGAAGAAGAAAGAACTATCAAAGTTCTTGGCGTGGAAAACAGTGGTTGACGGTGCCTTTCAATGAGACAGATGGCAACACAGAAGCAATGCATTTGTTTTGAGGGTAGAGGTTGGGAGGTGACCGTGTATTTAATGTTGGACATGGTCAGCTTCAAAGTGCAGATGTTGCAAAGTCCAAGTGGAAGATGGCAAAGATCTAAACCAAGATAGTAGTGACAGTGAAGATGGAGAGCAGACATACTTGAGATACACTTTAGAGGTGACTGATTTGAAATGGGGTGGAAAGGAGAAGGAGGAAGCCAACATGAAGCCCAGGTTAAGCAACGCAGCATTGTCAGCAGGAAAGATGAGGATGGACTGGGAGGCCCTGGGCAACCTTGGCACCATCTTAAGGGAAAAAAACAAAGGCAGAAAAATGTAAGGGGCAAGGATGAGAAAAAGAAGGGGCCCAGTGTGATGACTCTGGGGTCCCAGAAACCTAAGAATGTACTCACAGCTAGAGAAAGACAGAGGGCAAGAGTGAGAGTCCATTGGAAATTTGAGCATGTGGAGTGAGCATCCAGCCTCAATGGTCATCCTGGAAGGGAGAAAGGAGCCTCATTAGGCTGGCCCTGAACACTTAGGTATCTACCCAGCTTGGGCCTGGGGACCACCACCAATGAGTGGCAATGGTGGGATTTGAGACAAAGAGCTCAAAGGAGAGACAAAAAGAGTGGAAGAACAGCTTGGATATATATGGCTACTCTGGCCTCCATCATCAGAGAAATGTATGGACCAGCTTAGATGGGCTTGTGTTTCTTGCCCATCCCAGCTTCATGGACCTGCCAACACTCTCCCATTCTTTACCACCTCCCCGGCCCCATATCACCCAGATATCAGTCCCAGCTATGCCACAAACTCGGGCTGTGGCCTTAAGCAATATCTTCTTATTCTGAGGCTTTAGTATGTATGTCTATACACCAAGGGATTGAGCTCATGGTCTGGGAAAGCTGGAGGGGACCTTAGAAGTATCATTCAGGATGAAACCTCAGTCCATGTTTCTTTGGCAAAAATTCTCAGAAGGGGAAGAAGAGTCGCAGGAGGCAAGACTCCAGAAGCTTGACATACCTGATGGTGTACAACACCTTGCCATCCTTGTGGATGCGGACCATCTGGTTGGGCATGGTGATTGAGTGCTCATGGGTCCTCTTAGAATTCCTAAAAAAGGTGTCTGGGACCCACAGCAGGCTCACCAAGTTGCCACTCAGAACAAAGCTCTCAAAGCTGCCATTGAAACGAAGGCGTTCGTCATACCAAGTCTGGCAGAAGGTGATGTCAATGGTGTATTCCTGGTGGCAAGGATAGAAAAGCACACATTTGGGGCTGTGCAGACAAAGAACATTCCTGTGCCATCTTGTGATGGACCTATCTAGTAGACAGGAGCCCACTTAGGTTTGCACAGAGGAACACAGCATGGGTTTGGGTGAAGGACATTCTCTATTTCCATGTATTCCAGAAAGAAAAAAAAATCCCAAATGAATAGCAATCTGGGAAGACACATTAACCCAGAAACAGACAGACAATGGTGGCTTAATTGTAAAGGCTGGGCTCATCACATCAATACTCCCCTGTAGGACTATGATGCTACTCCAGTCAGGCTAACACCATCTGCGCTCCCACATTTCCATAGCAAATCAAAGATGTCAGGTCAAAATCATTCTAAACATTTACAAACATATGCACCTTTGATTGCATACGATCAAGTTGCCCCTTTCAGCTTTTATTTGGGGAGCACAGATGTTAATTAACCCACAAGTATTTGGTCTCTAGATATGGTCTATCACATAAATTGTTAAATATCAAAAAGAAGGTTTAAGAGGAAGAAGTATGAGAAGCTAGAGATCTGCACCACTGGTATTGAAAGGAGAAAAAAAAAAACAGACTCTAACAGAATTGCAGGCAGCTTGAACAGCAAGTACCAGAACAAGGCCAAGGTACAACCTTTAGGGCTAGTTCAATCTCCTTTACTTTAGAGGTCAGAGAGAAAGGAGTCTGTTCAAAATCAAACCAATAGTTAATGGGAACATACTGCCTCTGATGCTCAGGGCATCATTGCCATAGCCCTGCCCTGGGACCACCTCCACCTGCCTTACTCTCCAGGGCTTACTCCACTTGTTCCAAGAATCCCTTTGGGGGTCAAGGTCCAGTTTTCCTCCGCAGGACCCCTAAGCCTTTCCTGTGAGTTTTCCTGCATCAAATAATGAACACCACCAACCAGAAACCCACAACGAGGAGGTCTGTAGAGCCCTCGAGGTTGGGGAGCAGGGGTCAAGACCATCTCTGCTTGCCTTTGCTGCTCAGGACACAAGGTGGTGAGAGCCACTGCCCAATTACAGGGAGCCAGCCCCCCAAGAATGAGAATGTTCCCTGGAGGAGTACGGAGAATCACACAGGAAAAACCTGACTACCATTCACATGCAGAGCCCCCAGCCCTGCCCTGCCAAGCCACACCAGCCCTCACGAGTGGCCTTCAGGGTGGCTCTGCTCTCCTGCGTGGCTGGCAGCTCCAAGTCGGCCTACAGAACCGCTGAGTAACCAGAGGAAGCCTCCCCACTATGGTGCACACTTGCTCCTACACTCTCGGGTTTCAAATAAGCATTTCATTTCCATTTAACCGGATTCCAACTGTAAGTTCAGGACACACCAACTGATAACTAACGGTTCAATTTTCCCCAGTCTGACAAGAGGGCTTGTTTTCTCTCCCTGAGGACAAATCCTGTGCTCTCCACAACCTCTAATTTATGACTGAAGGGTATTGGACCTCCTCCTCACCAAGCACCACACTCTACAGTATCACCAGAGAAAAACAGGCTATGTACAAGGACTGGGACCTTCCACAGCTTTAAAGAACTATGGGGAACTATGCAGATGGCCAGACTTCTCTGGGAAATTTAATACCACATGAGTGTTCGGAATCTTCTAAAGGCACTTGGCCCAGGCTAAAGCAACATGTTACCAGCCAAAGAAAATCAAGTTGTTGGCTCCCCTTTGGACCAGTTCTGTGCTACATGCCAGGTTCGGCGAGGGCTGGGTCATTAAACTGTATCCCTTGGGCTTGTCAGGTAGCAGTCCCCCCCGTGAAATCAGTGCTGCCAACAAGAGTAGGCACAAGGCAAAGGCTCTTGCGGATGTTAGAAACAGATTTCCCCAAATTACATCTTATACACATAACAGGGAGGTGGTAGCCACAGATTTTCTACTACTCTTCAGGCTACTTTTGCCATGCTCCCACCAATTATCTGAAAGGTGCCTTTCTTATTAATTATCCTCCAATTAAAATAAATAAATTTAAATTAAATAAAAAAAGAGTAAATGGTGGCTACGATGGTGGGACCAGAAGCCCTCAACTTCTGGCTCAAAACCCAGTATTTCTTGGTTTATCAACAATTTTAGTCAAACCAATTGCTAAATTCATACTCATTTTAGTGGTAAGCACATTGGTGACAGCAATGAATAAATGTGACATTAAGGGAAGAGGTAAAAAAAGCTTTAAAATGTCAACAGAAACTCAAAAAGATCTGACTGCTCTCACATTTCTCTTCTTCCTTCCCCAAAGTTTGTGGCCTCAATCTTGAGCACTCTCTCTCATGCTCTTGTTCACTCTGAGGGAAGCCACCTGCCACACGTGAGCTGCCCTGTGGGGAGGCCCACATGGCAAGGACTGTGGAAAGCCTAGAGACAGTAGCCAGAGAACTAAGCCCTGCCAACAACTACATGAGAACTTAGAAGTGGACCCTCCTTTAGTCAAGTCTTCAGATGACACCTCAGTCCCAACTGATACCTTAACTGCAGCCTTGGGAGACCCTGAAACAGAGAACCCAGCTAAATCATGCCTGGATTCCTAACCCACAGGAGCTGTGACCTAATGATTATTTGTCATTTTAAGATACTATGCTTTGGGGTTAATTTTTGCAGGAGTGAGTGCGTAGTCGCTCAGTTGTGTCTGACTCTTTGCGACGCCATGGACTATAGCCTACCACGCTCCTCCACCTGTGGGATTCTCCAGGCAAGAGTACTGGAGTGGGTTGCCATTTCCTTCTCCAGAGGTTCTTCCCAACCCAGGGATTGAACCCAGGTCTCCCGTACTGCAGGCAGACGCTTTACCTTCTGAGCCTCCAGGGAAGTCCTAATTTTTGCATAGCCAATACATAAGTACATTGTGCCCCAAGAATAAGGCAGTCAAACAAAGCATCACAGTGGGGAACGCCACTCTTGCATTCAACCTTTGTAAACACCTTGAGCTTCCATGAATGTTTACTTACCTTTGAGTGTGTATCTGCAAGTACTATCTCAGAGCCAAGATGCTTAGCTCACCCAGTCACATGGTGCTTGTTGGGTACCAAGGTGTGTGCTAAAACTGTGTCTGCCCTGGGCTAGGCCGAGGCTATGGCAGTGATGGAGTTGGTTACTCCAGTCTTTCTCATTATCAGGCTCCACAGATGAAAGTGATATTTGCAGAACATCTTTTATAATTCATTTGCTCAGCTAACATATACTGGGTCCTTGACATCAAGGAACCCATAGTTGAGAGAGCAAGGCAGACACAGAGTACATAATTACAATACAATGAGGTAGAGAAGTTCAGGTAAACAACTGTGATATACGCTAGAAAGGTCTGAGAGTCAGAAAGGAGTGTGGTGTGAGTAAAAAAGGGAGCAACTAATAGCTGTAGAAGGCAGGGAAGATGCCGTGAAAGATATCATTAGAGTTAAATCTTAAAGGATAAGGTGAAAAGTTGGAAAAATGCCATCCCAAAGTGGAAATCACTTGAACAAAGGCTCAGAAGCACAAGATAGCCTGGGAACACCATACGCTAGTGTGACTAGTGCACATGATCTCTAAAGGAGTGAAAAAATAAATAAAACCAGAGCCCTGAGTTGGCTGCAGACATGGAGAGCCTTGGCTGCTACAGTGTGGGGTTGAATTTCATGCTTTAAGCAGGGCTGGGACTACAGGAGGCATGTCATGCAGGAGGCTGGGTTAGTAGGTTGCCTGGGGCAGGCAGAAACCTTGCATTTTGTATATATCAAGTAGGAGCTCATGGAGGCTACCTGGGGGGTACAAAAGGAGATAAGAAACTAGGGAAGAATTCCTAGAGCAACAGTTGGTAACTACAAGAGTAAGTCCATAAAAATCATTATCAGAAGAAAAGAGCCATTCCACTGTGTTGTTTAAAGTTGCTTTATTATTTTTATTTTGAGTGAAATAATGAAAGATACAGTCAGGATTCCGAAGGTCCTCTTCAGGCAGCAAGGGACTTACTACTTTCAGTCTCCTTAAGTCCCTGTCATTTAAATCCCCCCCCTCCAAAAGAAAAAAAAAAAAAAACTCTTTTGTTACAGACACAGAAAAACCAAGTACGTGAAAAGCCTCATGGGTCAGCTCCCTAGGCTAGAAGATACTATAAATCAAAGCTCAGTACTCACCATGTCCATGATGGAGAGAGGCCCAAGGGTGTTGACAGTCAGTTCGACGGTGACCACAGTGGGTCTCTCTGTAAAGTAAGCAGAAGTGGCAGAGGTAAGTGTCAAACAGAAGTGCGGGGCAAGGGAGGGTGTGGTCAGCGGCAGATAAAGAGGGTAAGGATTGGACTACATGGTTTCAAGATCTGATACCATTTCTTTCTTTCTTTTCTCATGAAAAGGCCCAATTTATAGGCTGTTAAGAGTTGGACATACCTCAAAGGTCAATCATCTAGTCCAGTCATCTCATTTTATAGTTGGAAAAACTGAGGGTGAGAGAAGAGAAAAGTCTAGACCAAAGTCAATGGCATTGCTGAGACCAGCACTGACATCTCTTACGTGATACGTCAGCAACAGCTGTTCCTGCCCACGTGCAGGGCACCACCACCTACACCCCAGGCCCATTCTCCACACTTAGCCCTCAACCCTCCTACCCTCTGGGGCCTGGGAGATTTAAGTCCTGCCACTCACCTCCAATGCCAGGGCGCAGTTTGTAGTCATAGTCACGGAAGATGCCATCCAGGATTTCCGTGGCTGTTGGCATTTTGCCAAGTTTCTTATGGGTACTAACAGCAGTGGGCTTTATTTCTTCAGAGGAGAGTTCCTTTTCAGGAGGCTGGGGCTTCGGGCCATAGACCTTATCATCACTGGCAGAGGATCCCTCCTCTGATTCAACTTGAGGTCCTTCAATGCTAGAACATAAAAACAAACAAGTGAACCTCTGTCCTCCACTCTGAGGGGGCCCAGCTGGTGCCTCCTGGGACAGAGTGAATAAGTCGGCAACCCACAGCATAGCTAAAGAGTACCTGGTAACAGTAAATCAAGAGCCAGATTATTCTTGTTAATTTCTTCTAAAACTTGTGCTCTCCATTGGAACTTCCCATGCTATCCATCTTTAATGGTCATTCTTTATTTAACAAAAATCAATAACAAAAGCAAGTTCGAGATTTTAAAATCATTTTTCAAGGTAAAAGCAAGAGGACGTGGGTGTATGAGCTCTAGCCAATCAGCTGCCGTTACTAGTCTTGGTCTCCAGTCTGCCTGACCAGTGCCACCTGGAGCAAATGGACAGGCAAAGGGCCAGGGCTGCGAGGAATGCTCAGGAAAGCCAGAGCACTCTCTCCCAGAGAGGGTTAGAACACTGCATGTCTTTGCTTTAGTGATACTCTACTACATTGCAGCTGGGGGCCAGGGATGGGGGAAGCTCTGAGAACTGAGAGAAAACAAAGACTATCATTTAGGAAATAGATGGTCAACAGGAATCCAACCTGAGTGCCACAGCCAAAATATTACACAAAGAATTAAACTTAAAAATTTTAAAAACTTAAAAAAGCCACCTGCAAATGTATAAAACACAGGAGATATGGTGTTAGAAATCAGAGTCATGCTTCCTTTGCTGGGAGGCAGTGAGGGAGGGGGCACCAGGCAGCTTGAGGTTCTGGTCATATTCCAGTCCCTGATGTGGGTGTTTTGATATCAGTGTGAATCATTTTTGGACAACTCGTCAGCCGTGCACTTATGGTTTGAGCACTTTTCTGCATATATGTTCTAATTTTTTAAAAAAGCATTTTAAAAATTAAAATGCTAATAAAAATCTGCAAATATATGGACCTTATATGAACCTGATTTTAAAGGGCAAACCATAAAAAACAAAACAAACCAAACACAACACAACAAAACAAAAACAAATTTATGATACGTTAAGGGAGCTTTGAATATTGACTGGTTAAGTTTCTTCAGCGTGAAAACATTCTAAACATTTTTAGTGTAATAGTGGTATTTTATTCTGTTTCTGAAGTCCTTACAATTAGAAATACATACTAAAATAATTACATATGAAATGATATGATGTCTGAGATTTGCTTTAAAAGAATTTAAGCTGGAAATAGAGAGCGGGTGGGATGCATAGAAAATAAGACTGCCTGTGAGCTGATAATTAACAAGGCTGGTGATGGGTACATGGAGATTCACTCTACTGTTCCCTGTACTTTTCTATGTCTTTGAAAAAATTTATAATTAAAAGCTTTTTCAAAAGCCATCATCGAAATTAATCTGTGATGTTGGAAGGCAGGAGAGTGTTTTTCTTTGGGGAAGAGGGTGTACTTGGAGGGGGCAGGGTGGTGAAGCTGGTGGAGGCAACTTTCTGTTTCCTGGTCTAGGTGCTGGTTGAATGGGCATGTTTCCTTTGTGAAAATCCACTCCTGATTTCTACACTCTTATATCTCAGTAACACTTACAAAATTATTTTATAGCTTACAAAATCAGTTAGACAGCTTGCTCCCTCAAAGAAGGGGTTAACAGGAGAGGAGATGTGGGTATGGCCTCTGTACTGCAGACCAAGGGAAGGCCAACTTGAACAGCACAATGCATACTCCTGCAGTATTTCAAACTCTCAAGAGGCGTCCAGATGTGCCAAGTTGATGCCATTTCTCATGTCTGCGGTGGCTATTTCCCACTGTGGGCAAGGGAAGAACTGGGCTTGGGGAAAGCAATTTCCCATTTCTAATCACATATCCAGAGATGCCCTCTTTCCCTGAGGCTCTTTCCTCTGTCCTCTGAATAGATCATACCCCTGAGTTTCGAGAGGCAAGCAAACAAACAATCAAAGGCCCAAAGACCACCACAGCCTCTCTAGTCCCAGACTAGGTCTGCCATGAAAATGAGATCAGCGGGTCTTGAGGCTGCTGCCATCTGACAAATTGATTTTGCCAGTAACAAATTTCAAACAAATCAAAAAGCCCCGTCATCCTGGGATCTTGGGGTTAAGAAGTTGCTGACAATGAATACACCTTTCCGCAGCTCACCATTAAGCCAACTTTCATGGCTAGAAATAATAAAAACATGAAAAACACTCATGCACAGGACTGGGGGGGTCTTCCCATGGGGCTTTTCAGGCATCCACATCCCTCTTGATGCAATGGTCCGAGAAGGAGCTGAATTTCTGCAACCCCTCCCCCACAGAGGATGCTCAGGTAGCTGGCTGGGGAAAGGGAAGAGAATATGAGAAGGGCCACTGGACTGCTTTTTTTTCCCCCCCATATGAGTCCTCTTTTTCACTTTACAGATGGAGAAACTGAGGCCCAGATGGAGGAAGGTGTGCCCAGTGTCATACAAGTGGTTTCAAGCTGAGCCTGGACCCGAGCTAGGTGGTTCAAGATGGCCCGTGCCAGCACACCCCACTGCCACCTCCCCAGCTCTTTAATGACATCACAGGTTACCCTGTGGACAGTGCCTGAACTGACAGTGTGAGTTTCTGCAGTCCTTCCCCCTAGGCTGGAAGGGTAGTTTTCATCACAATAGCCCCTCTTCCTTGTTGGTTTCCTCTCTGCTCCCCTCCCTCCTTCTGCACCCCTATATCCCTCTTTTGCCCCAGTCACCATGTCATCTCTCCCAACTAGTCCAGTTCACATCTAGAGGGATGTGGATGACTGGAAATTCCTAGCACGCATTCAGAAATATTTACCAAGCCCCTTGATGAGGCCAGCCCCCCTTCTCGCCAGGGCACCAATGAGCCAGCAACCAGCTACACAGCCCTGCCCCTGATGAGCTGAAGTATTCTGGGGTGGGGAGAGAAGCCAACTCCCCAATACCCCTCCCCAAAACAAAAAAGCAAGATAAGTCTAGTGGTGGAGGCTTCTAGAAAGATCAGGAAGCTTAGGAACTTGTGACAATTGCAGCTGAATGGGAAACCATCTAAAAAACGTGAAGCAGTCCTCTTTCACTCTCAGAAGCCAGAGATGCAGGGGATAACCTTCCTGGCAAAGTCCCAGGACCCCAGGAAGGTGTGAGGGAAGCCGGCTGCTCCAAGGAAAACCTGCTGTTGATCTTTGGAAGAGTGGGAGGGGTTGAAATGCAGGATCCAAAACCACAGACCTCCGAGATGACCATTCTTGACCCCTGGCTCCAGTCAGCCAAGACCCAGCAGGGCGTCTGGGGGCATTAGGGAGGAAGAGGGAATCTGGCGGTAGAGGGGGATGGGGTGGACAGCTGGGGTGGGAACTCTTGGACTAAACCAAGGCTTCTGCCTGGGACTGGCACCAAAAGGAGCGGCGGGAAGGGAAGCAAATAAAGTCAGAGTTGTCTGGCACGGTGCCTGGTACTCACTAGGCGCTCAGAAAAGAGAAAAAACAATTTTTTTTCCGAACGAGAGAACACACTAGCCAACACTCAAACATTTTAAGCGCAGTTTCTTCCCCCTGCCCGCACAGCTCTCTGGGCGCCACGTTCCCAAAGTCCCCCCAGTCCCCAGAGGCGCGAACTTGCCCAGGCCGGTCACCTCTTCCCAGGGAAGGCTAGGGGGCAGGTGGGGGGGGGGACGCGATCGGTCCCAGGCCGCTGCTGTGGTTTGGAAAGGGGGGTCCCCAGGGGGTAAATGGAGCGGGCACGGGAGCGGCCAGGTGACAGGCGTCCCGTCTTCCTTCCTGGGCGCCCCTTCAAGGGCCCGGGGCTCCCATCCTAGGGGAAGCGGGGCGAAGGCCGGCCGCGTGCGTCGAGCGGACGCAGGACCAGGGTAGATCATGCGAGGGCCTGGGGCAGGCGGGAAGTGGGGCTCGAGGAACACGGGGTGCGGGGGTCTCAGGAGCCGGCCTCACTCCCGGGGAGAGGGAGCGGAACCTGGGCGGGGACTCCTGGGTCCAGGGCTGGAGACTCACCACGGAAGGATTACCAGCGTGCCCAAGAGGATCAGGATAACTTTGGTCGACATCGCGGCGGGGACCGGCGCGACCACCTGTGCGGCTGTCGCTGCGCGCGGTCTGGCCGCACTGAGCGCGGCGTGTAGGGTTTTGTAGGGCTCCAACTTTCACTCCTCCCACTCGCCCCGCCCCGCGCCCCCCATCCTGGCTCCTCCCCCTAAGCCCCGAAGGAAATATCCGACGACGTGTACGCGGCTGCGGCAGGCAGAGGGAGGGGTGGCTCCGGCCAGGCGCGGGGAGGAGGAGAGAGACAAGGAAGAAGCCTGGTCGCCAAGGCCCCCCGCCCCCCACCGCCACCGCTGCGGAGCTGCCAGACAGCCAGGGGCGGAGGACGTGGGGGAGAGAGGAGGAGGCGAGCCGGCGGTGCGCGGGCCCCAGGCGGGGAAACTGGCGGGCCGCCGCTGCGGCTGGGAGAAAGACTGCAGGCTTGGCCCGGCAGGGGCAAGATGGGCAGGGGCAAGATGCGGGTGCTGCGACCCCCGCCCCTGCCAGCCCGCTGGTGTGCCATGGGATCGCACTGTGGCTTCCAGCCCCTGTCTTCCCGAGCTCCTCGCCACAACCTGTTGCACCTCATCACTTTCCCAAGTACCCTGGCCTCTGAGATTTTCCCCCACCCTCACTCCACACCTTCCAGTCCTACAGAGCACATTCCTGGGAGTCCAAAGGAACCTGGGTAATTTAGCACCTTCCTTGGCACAGGGGGAAAAAAGAGACTTGAGAGTCTTCCCAGGAAACTCTGATCTGAGTTAGTTACTCCGTGGGCCATTTCCCCAGGTATTTGGGGTGGAGGAGGACCCACCACCAAAGGACCAGTCCAAGGCATTCACTGGAGGACTTTTTCTGAACCCAAAGGAAACTGATGGCAATTTGGCTCCCAGTTCAGCGCCGGGGCCTGGGTGTGAGAGGGAGCACCTGGAGGGGGAGGGGGAGCTTGGAAACCCCCTTTCCCAGATTGACTGCCCCTATCTTTCCAGAGACTTGGCTCCTGGTGACCTCCAGAGGAAGTGAGAAGCCCCTAGAGGTGCGGGGTGGGATCACTAACCCCTTTCACAGGGAACATCTCAAGTCTCTCTCAAGCATCCTTGGACTTTGTCCTTCTCACCTAGAAACTCATGATTCACTTCAGAGGGGAAGGGATTGCAGGGATCTGCCTGTGGAGTTGAGGCCAAACGCTAGCAGCATCTTCAGGTGCTGCTGTACAAGGGGTTGTGAGCTCCTTGGACAGGCTTTGCTGTTGTTGGGCTCAGTCGCTAAGTCATGTCCGACTATTTGTGACCCCGTGGACTGTAGCCCACCAGGCTCCTCTGTCCATGGAATTTTCCAGGCAAAAATACTGGAGGAGGTTGCTATTTCCTCCTCCAAGGGATATTCCCGACCCAGGGATCAAACCTGCGTCTTTTGCGTCTCCTGCATTGGCAGAAGGATTCTTTACAGCTGAGCCACCTGGGAAGTCCTGGTTTCGCTGTCGCATGCTAATCTAATACATTTTCTCCATCACCCCACCCCCGTCTCATCACTATACTTTGTCATCTTCAAGACAGTGCTCACTAACTGATGATGTTCTTGGGCATTTGTTTGTGAGATTGTTTATAGAACGTTTTGTCACTGGAGTAAGCTCAGTGCCAAAAAAGAAAACCAAACAAAACTGTACAAAGAGTCTGTCTGGTTTTTCACCATATCCCTGAAACTTAAGATGAGTTTTGGGCACACAGTAGGCACCCGACAAAGATTTGTTACTGGCCTATGTGCAGTTGTGTGTGTCTTAGTGCCACTGATTTCACTGGTATCTTCTCCCTTCAGACTTTGCAAGAGAGAAGAGACTGTAGGATACATTCAGGCATGCTGTGTATATCCTTCCCAGCCATGTGGCAGGGCCAGCCTCGTGGGCATGTGGCCTGTACAGCACAACACGGCCCTACACACAGAGGTGCCTCA
The DNA here is from genome assembly GCA_006410635.1 of Cephalophus harveyi. Taxonomy (NCBI): domain Eukaryota; kingdom Metazoa; phylum Chordata; class Mammalia; order Artiodactyla; family Bovidae; genus Cephalophus; species Cephalophus harveyi. The sequence continues at coordinate 783,197 of SJYT01048568.1, read as the reverse complement.
TACTTTCATGCTTTGTCACTTTCTTGAAATTCTTAATAATTTTTGAATAAGTGGCCCTACATTTTTATGTTTCCCCAGGGCCCTGCAAGTTATGTAGCCACTCTTGCCCGAGGAAACACTGGGCTGGAGGAAGCACAAGCTGGAATCAAGAGTGCTGGGAGAAATATCAATAACTTCAGATATGCAGATGACATCACCCTTATGGCAGAAAGTGAAGAAGAACTAAAGAGCCTCTTGATGAAAGTGAAAGAGGAGAGTGAAAAAGTTGGCTAAAGTTCTACATTCAGAAAATGAAGATCATGGCATCCAGTCCCATCACTTTATGGCAAATAGATGGGGAAACAGTGGAAACAGTGTCAGACTTTATTTTGGGGGGCTCCAAAATCACTGCAGATGGTGATTGCAGCCATGAAATTAAAAGACGCTTACTCCTTGGAAGGAAAGTTATGACCAATCTAGATAGCATATTGAAAAGCAGAGACATTACTTTGTCAGCAAATGTCCGTCTAGTCAAGGCTATGATTTTTCCACTAGTCATGTATGGATGTGAGAGTTGGACTATACAGACAGCTGAGTGCCAAAGGATTGATGCTTTTGAACTGTGCTGTTGGATAAGACTTTTGAGAGTCTTTTGGACTGCAAGGAGATCCAACCAGTCCATACTGAAGGAAATCAGTCCTGGGTGTTCACTGGAAGGACTGATGTTGAAGCTGAAACTCCAATATTTTGGCCACCTGATGCAAAGAGCTGACTCATTTGAAAAGACCCTGATGTTGGGAAAGATTGAAGGCAGGAAGAGAAGGGGATGACAGAGGATGAGATGGTTAGATGACATCACCAACTCGATGGATGTGAGTCTGAGTGAACTCCGGGAGTTAGATGGACACGGAGGCCTGGCATGCTGCGGTTCATGGAGTTGCAAAGAGTCAGACACAACTGAGCAACTGAAATGAACTGAACTTGCTCTAGGAACACATGCTGCAGAGCAGGGAACAAACAAGCACAGAGCATTCCTAAGCCTACTAGAAGGGGAAATCTGCCTTTCTATTCAGCACCAGACTGCTGCAGAGAGAGGCGATTTTGCACTTACTGTACCCAGTCTCGGACTTGAAATGTCTTCTATGCACGTATTCCATCTTTTTCTCTACTGACACTGGAGCTCCAAGAAACAGAGGTTTCTCTAATTTACCTGGATTCCTGTGGGTTGAGAGCAGTGCCCCAATACTTAAAAATTGTATTTGCTGAATGAATGACTGAATTCAGGCAACAAAAGAGGCAGATGGTTCCAGCTTCCCATTAGACCACTCAGCCAGGGCACCTTTCTCTTCAAAGGACTGAGACTGTTGCACTTTGCCATCCCCCTTATAAAGCTCATCCACAGGATGACTGCAGGGACCTTTGGACACTCTGGGATTCTCCAAGTATTTGCCATGTGTTGCTCTTTGCCAGGTCCTAGACTTGAAATGGCAACCCACTCCAGTATTCTTGCCTGGAGAATCCCAGGGACAGAGGAGCCTAGTGGGCTGCCGTCTGTGGGGTCACACAGTCAGACACGACTGAAGCAACGCAGCAGCAGCAGCAGCAGACTTGGTGATGATGGATATACAGCAAGGCCTCAAACACAGTCACATGTATTTCAAGAGAGGAGAGGGGATTTCTCTCAGAAATTACTAGTGCATGGTTCGGTTCACTTCAGTCGCTCAGTCGTGTCTGACTCTTTGTGACCCCATGACTGCAGCATACCATGATTCCCTGTCCATCACCAACCCCCAGAGCTTGCTCAAACTCATGTCCATCGAGTCGGTGATGCCATCTAACCATCTCTTCCTCTGCCATCCCCTTCTCCTCCTGCCTTCAATCTTTCCCAACATCAGGGTCTTTTCAGATGAGTCAGTTCTTTGCATCAGATGGCCAAAGTATTGGAGTTTCAGCTTCAGCATCTGTCCTTCCAATGAATATTCAGGACTGATTTCCTTTAGGATTGACTGGTTTGATGTCCTTGCAGTCCAAGGGACTCTCAAGAGTCTTCTCTTACATCACAGTTCAAAAGCATCAATTCTTTGGTGCTCAGCTTTCTTATGGTCCAACTCTCAGACCCATACATCACTACTGGAAAAATGATAACTTTGACTAGATGGACCCTTGTCGGCAAAGTAAAGTCTGCTTTTTATATGCTGGCTTCCCTGATAGCTCAGTTGGTAAGGAATCTGCCTGCAATGCAGGAAATCCTGGTTCGATTCCTAGGTCAGGAAGATCCCTTGGAGAAGGGATAGGCTATTCACTCCAGTATTATTGGGCTTTCCTTGTGGCTCAGCTGGTAAAGAATCTACCTGCAATGCAGGAGGCCTGGGGGAGACCTGGGTTTGATCCCTGGGTTGGGAAAATCTCCTGGAGAAGGGAAAGGCTACCCACTCCAGTATTCTGGCCTGGAGATTGAGACACAACTGAACAACTTTCACTCACTCATTCACTCTAGGTTGGTTATAGCTTTTCTTCCAGGGAGCAAGCATCTTTTAATTTCATGGCTGCAGTCACCATCTGAAGTGATTGTGGAGTCCAAGAAAGTAAAGTCTGTCACTGTTTTCATTGTTTCCCCATCTATTTGTCATGAAGTGATGGGACTGGATGCCATGTCTTAGTTTTGTGAATGTTGAGTTTTAAGGCAGCTTTTTCACTCTCCTCTTTAGTTCCTCTTCACTTTTGCCATAAGAGTGATGTCATTTGCATATCTGAGGTTATTGATATTTCTCCCAGCAATCTTGATTCCAGCTTGTGCTTCATCCAGTCTGGCATTTCACATGATGTACTCTGCATATAAGTTAAATAAACAAGGTGACAATATACAGCCTTGATGTACTCCTTCCCCAGTTTGGAAACAGTCTGTTTTTCCATATCCATTTCTAACTGTTGCTTCTTGACCTGCATACAGATTTCTCAGGAGGCAGGTAAGTTGGTCTGGTATTCCCATTTCTTGAAGAATTTTCCACAGTTTGTTGTGATCCACACAGTCAAAGGCTTTGGTGTAGTCAATAAGGCAAAAGTAGATGTTAATCTGTAACTCTCTTGCTGTTTCTATTATCCAATGGATGTTGGCAATTTGATCTCTAGTTCCTCTGCCTTTTCCAAATCTAGCTTGAACATCTGGAAGTTCTCAGTTCACATATTGTTGAAGCCTCGCTCTTGCCCCTAAATGCCATATTTCTTATGTGTAAAATGGGAGATGCAATGCTTTCCAGTTTACATGGAATTTGTGAGGATTCAATGGCATAGATCATGTAAAGCCTTTACCACAGGTTCCAGCAATGCAGCAAAACTTATATGCCATTCTCACCATTCCTATAATTAGTTCTTAACTGATAAATACCAGTGTAGGCACAGTTGGTATCCCTGGGGTCTTGAACATCACCTAGGAAGATCTTATCAAGGAGCAAGAGGCCAGCCCCAGATATACACCACAGAGCAAGGCCTTGTCCCAAGATAGTAGAAATGGAGTGGACAAAACAGGACTCTAGACCTCAGAAAACTGGACCACTCTGTGAGAATCTCAGGCTGGTGGTACTCAGGCCCAGTCTACATGGGAGAGGAGAGCCATGCCTGGGGATGGAGACTGAGAGTCATCAGCACATGGATGCTGTTCAAAGTTATTTGTCCAGATGAAGTCATCTAAGAAGAAAGCAAAGGGGCTTAAACTTGAGTACTGAGAAGGCTGTCATAGCAGCCAACAGAAGAGCAGACATTTCTACTTGGATGGCATGTTCAACAACATTCTTGTAAGGGAAGGGTTGAATGGTGTTCATTGAGTTTATCAACAGGGAACCTGGCATGAGCTATTGCAGTGGGGCATTGGATGACTCAAATTAGTATGGGTAGAGAGCAGGAACCAAGGTGGTGGGTGTCATGTCTTCTTCTTCTCTGAGCTACTAGGGCCTGGACCAAGGCCTTGGAGAGGAAGAGAATGAGATTCAAGGAAGGGACTAACAATGTTGGCAAATGATACTGAGCAGCAGTTGAGAATAATGGGGTCCAGAAATTGTTTTCTGTGAGAAGTGAATGTAGGAGGTAAGGATGTGGGGTCAGAAAACATAGCTTCTCAAGAATTTTACCATGAAGGGGTACAGAGTGCAACAGTTAGAGGGAAACAAATATTTGAAGCATTTTGATTTTGGTGTTTTAAAGACAAATGAGACACAAGCATGTTTACTGGCTAAGAGAAAGAAACCAATTGAGAGGAAGAGCGAGAAATTATAAAGAGAGAGACAAGGACGATCTTAAGGAGGTAGTTGGGAATGATCACATCCCAGTGTGCAGAACTGGTGTGCCAGCAGATGGGCACCTCTTTCTTACAGGAGGAAGGGAGGGAAGGAAAGGAAAGGGAAGAGACAGGCTCATTCATTCATTCAAGTAACATTTGTTATGTGTGTGCTAAGAAAAGCAAAAAATAAATGAAAATTCCTGCCCTTGTAGGGCATACATACCAGAGGGAGGAGACCAACCACTATATATATATAGTGTTTATTGCATACTTTGTTTTGCTGGAATTTTGTTTTTTGTTTCATTTTATTTTGTTTTTGGTAGATAGGTAGGAAGTTTAGTTTTAGACGTTGAATATGAGGTGGCTCCCTCAATTTCCTAGTATAGATGCATTTATGAGTCTGAAGTTTGTAAGAGAAAAAACTGTCAGTTCCGTTCAGTCGCTCAGTCATGTCCGACACTTTGTGACCCCATGAATCACAGCACGCCAGGCCCCCCTGTCCATCACCAACTCCCGGAGTTTACCCAAACTCATGTCCATCGAGTCGGTGATGCCATCCTGCCATCTCATCCTCTGTCGTCCCCTTCTCCTCCTGCCCTCAATCCCTCCCAGCATCAAGATCTTTTCAAATGAATCAACTCTTTGTATGAGGTGGCCAAAGTACTGGAGTTTCAGCTTTAGCATAATTCCTTCCAATGAACACCCAGGACTGATCTCCATTAGGATGGACTGGTTGGATCTCCTTGCAGTCCAAGGGACTCTCAAGAGTCTTCTCCAACACCATACTTCAAAAGCATCAATTCTTCAGCGATCAGCTTTCTTCACAGTCCAACTCTCACATCCATACATGACCACTGGAAAAACCATA
>SJYT01048568.1:766405-777626 GCA_006410635.1 Cephalophus harveyi | reverse complement strand
AGTTCTTCTGTGTATTCTTGCCACCTCTTCTTAATATCTTCTACTTCTGTTAGGTCTATATCATTTATGTCCTTTATCGAGCCCATCTTTGCATGAAATGTTCCCTTGGTATCTCTAATTTTCTTGAAGAGATCTCTGGTCTTTCCCATTCTGTTGTTATCTTCTATTTCCTTGCACTGATCTCTGAGGAAGACTTTCTTATCTTTCCTTGCTATTCTTTGGAACTCTGCATTCAGATACTTATATCTTTCCTCTTCTTTGCTTTCTGCTTCTCTTCTTTTCATAGCTATTTGTAAGGCCTCCTCAGACAGCCGTTTTCTTTTTTTTGCGTTTCTTTTCCATGGGGATGATCTTGATCCCTGGCTGTGCAGGGCCACCCAAGACAGATGGTCATAGTGAAGAGTTCTGACAAAATGTGATCCACTGGAGGAGGGAATGGCAAACTACTCCAGTGTTTTTCCTGTGAGAACCCATGAGCAGTATGAAAGGCAAAAAGATATGACACTGGAAGATGAGCCCCCCAGATGGGAAGGTGTCAAATATGCTCCTAGGGAAGAGCAGAGGGCACTTAGCAATAATTCCAGGAAGAATGAAGCATCTAGACCAAAGCTGAAATGAAGATCATCTCTGGATGTGTCTGGTGGTGAAAGTAAAGTCCGATGCTGTAAAGAACAGTATTGCATAGGAACCTGGAATGTTAGGTCCATGAATCAAAGTAAATTGGATATGGTCAAGCAGGAGATAGCAAGAGCGAATATCAACATCTTAGGAATCAGTGAACTAAAATGGATGGGAATGGGTGAATTTAATTCAGACAACCATTATATCTACTACTGTGGGTGGGAATCCATTAGAATAAATGCAGCAGCCACATAGTCAACAAAAGAGTCCAAAATGCAGTTCTTGGGTGCAGTCTCAAAAATGACAGAATGACCTCAGTTCATTTCCAAGGCAAACCATTAAACATCACAGTAATCCAAGTCTATGCCTCAAACACTGATGTCGAAAAAGCTGAAGTTGACCAGTTCTATGAAGACCCACAAGACCTTCTAGAACTAACATCAAAAAAAAAAAAAAAAAAGAAAAAAGAAAGAAAGATGTCATTTTCACCACAGGGGATTGGAATGCAAAAGTAGGAAGTCAAGAGATATCTGGAGTAACAGACATGTTTGGCTTTGGAGTACAGAATGAAACATGCCAGCAAAGGGTAACAGAGTTTTGCCAAGACAACAGATTAGTCATAGCAAACACCCTTTTCCAACAAGAGATGGCTCTAGAAATGGACATCACCAAATGGTCATTATTGAAATCAGAATTATTATATTCTTTGCAGCTGTAACTGGAGAAGCTCTATACGGTCAGCAAAAGCAAAACGAGGAGCTGACTATGGCTCAGACCATCAGCTCTTTATTGAAAAATTCATACTTGAATTGAAGAAAGTAGGGGAAACCTCTAGGCCATTCAAGTGTGACCTAAATCAAATCCCTTATGGTTATATAGTGGAGGTGACAAATAGATTCAAGGGATTAGATCTGGTAGACAGAGTGCCTGAAGAACTATGGACAAAGGTTTGTAACATTGTAAAGGAGTTAGTGACCAAAACCATCCCCAAGAAAAAGAAATGAAAGATGGCACTGTTTGTCTGAGGAGGCTTTACAAATAGCTGAGGAAAGAAGAGAAATTAAAAGCAAAGGAGAAAAGGAAGGATGCTGCTGCTGCTGCTGCTAAGTCGCTTCAGTCGTGTCCGACTCTGTGCGACCCCATAGACGGCAGCCCACCAGGCTCCCCCGTCCCTGGGATTCTCCAGGCAAGAACACTGGAGTGGGTTGCCATTTCCTTCTCCAATGCGTGAAAGTGAAGTCGCTCAGTCGTGTCTGACTCAGCAACCCCATGGACTGCAGCCCACCAGGCTCCTCCGTCCATGGGAGTTTCCAGGCAAGAATACTGGAGTGGGGTGCCATTGCCTTCTCCAAAAGGAAGGATATTCCCAACCAAATGCAGAGTTCCAGAGAATAGCAAGGAGAAATAAGAAACCTTCTTAAGTGAACAGTGCAAAGATATAGAAGAAAACAATAGAATGGGAAAGACTAGAGGTCTTTTCAAGAAAATTGCAGGTATCAAGGGAAAATTTCATTCAAGGATGGGCACGATAAAGGACAAAAATGGTAAGGACCTAACAAAAGCAGGGAAGATTAAAAGAAGTAACAAGAATACACAGCAGAACTGTTCAAAAAAAAGGTCTTAATGAACAGGATAACCATGATGGTGTGGTCACTCACCTAGAGCCAGAAATCCTGGTGTGTGAAGTCACGTGGGCCTTAGGAAGTATTACTACAAACAAAACTAGTGGAGATGATGGAATTCCAGCAGAGATATTTCTTCAGTGGTAAAAGATGCTGCAGTTAAAGTGCTGCACTCAATATGTCAGCAAATTTGGGAAACTCAGCAGTGGTCACAGGACTGGAAAAGGTCAGTTTTCATACCAATCCCAAAGAAAGGCAATGCCAAAGAATGTTCAAACCTCCATACAATTGTGCTCATTTTGCATGCTAGCAAGGTAATGCTCAAAATCCTTCAAGCTAGGCTTCAGCAGTTTGTGAACCAAGAACTTTCAGATGTATAAGCTGGATTTAGTAAAGACAGAGGAACCAGATATCAAGTTGCCAACATCTGCTGGATCATAGAAAAAGCAAGGGAATTCCAGAAAAAAATATATATTTCTGCTTCATTGACTACACTAAAGCCTTTGACTGTGTGGATCACAACAAACTGAGGAAAATTCTTAGAGATGGGAATACCAGATCACCTTACCTGTCTCCTGAGAAACATGTGTGCAAGTCAAGAAGCAACAATTAGAACCGGACATGGAACAATAGACTCATTCCAAATTGGGAAAGGAGTTATCAAGGCTGTATATTGTCACCCTACTTATTTAAATTATATGCAGAGTACATCATGGGAAATGCCAGACTGGATGAAGCTCAAGCTGGAAACAAGTTTGCCTGGAGAAATATCAACAACCACAGATATGCAGATGATATCACTCTAAAGGCAGAAAGCAAAGAGGAACTAAAGAGCCTCTTGTGACAGTGAAAGAGGAGAATGAAAAAGCTGACTTGAAACTCAACATTCAAAAAACTAAGATCATGGCATCTGGTCCCATCAGTTCATAGCAAATAGATGGGGAAACAATGGAACCAGTGACAGATTTTATTTTCTTGGGCTCCAAAATCACTGTGGACAGTAACTTCAGCCACGAAATTAAAAGACATTTCCTCCTTGGAAGAAAAGCTATGACAAACCTCAGTTCAGTTCAGTTTAGTCATTCAGTCGAGTCCAACTCTTTAAGACCCCATGGAGTGAAGCACTCCAGGCATCTCTGTCCATTACCAACTCCCAGAGTTTACCGAAACTCGTGTCCATTCAGTCGGTGATGCTATCCAACCATGTCATCCTCTGTCGTCCCCTTCTCTTCCCACCTTCAATCTTTCCCAGCATCAGAGTCTTTTCAAATGAGTCAGTTCTTAGCATCAGGTGGCCAAAGTATTGGAGTTTCAGCTTCAGCGTCAGTCCTTCCAATCAATATTCAGGACTGATTTTCTTTAGGATGGACTGGCTGGATCTCCTTGCAGTGCAAGGAACTGTCAAGAGTCTTTTCCAACACCACAGTTCAAAAGCATCAATTCTTTGGCACTCAGCTTTCTTTATAGTCCAACTGTCATATCCACACACGACTACTGGAAAGCCCATAGCTTTGACTAGACGGACCTTCATTGGCAAAGTAATATCTCTGCTTTTTAATATGCTATCTAGGTTTATCACAACTTTTCTTCCAAAGAGCAAGCGTCTTTTAATTTTATGGCTGCACTCACCATCTGCAGTGATTTTGGAGCCCCCAAAAATAAAGTCTGACACTGTTTCCACTGTTTCCCCATCTATTTCCCATGAAGTGATGGGACCGGATGCCATGATCTTCGTTTTCTGAATGTTGAGCTTTAAGCCAACTTTTTCACTCTCCTCTTTTACTTTCATCAAGAGGCTCTTTAGTTCCTCTTCATTTTCTGCCATAAGGGTGGTGTCATCTGCGTGTCTGAGGTTATTGATATTTCTCCTGGCAATCTTGATTCTAGCTTGTGCTTCATCCAGCCCAGCGTTTCTCATGATGTACTCTGCTTATAAGTTAAGTAAGCCAGGTGACAATATACAACCTTGACCTACTCCTTTCCCAATTTGGAACCAGTCTGTTGTTCCATGTCCAGTTCTAACTGTTGCTTCCTGACTTGCATGCAGATTTCTCAGAAGGCAGGTCAGGTGGTCTGATATTCCCATCTCTTTAAGAATTTTTCACAGTTGACAAACCTAGAAGGCATATTAAAAGACATCACTTTGTTGACAAAAGTCCATATAGTCAAAGCTATGGTTTTCCCAAGAGTCATGTATGAATGTGAGAGTTGGACCATAAAGAAGCCTGAGTGTTGAAGAATCAATGCTTTAGAACTGTGATGTTAGAGAAGACTCTTGAAAGACCCTTGGAAAGCAAAGAGATCAAAGCAGTCAATTCTAAAGGAAATCAACCCTGAATATTCATTGGAAGGACCGATGCTGAAGCTGAAGCTCCAATACTTTGGCCACCTGATGCAAAGAACTGATTCATTGGAAAGGACCCTAATGCTGGGAAATATTGTGGGCAAGAAGAAAAGGGGTTGATAGAGGATCAGATGCTTGGATAGCATCACTGACTCAATGAACATGAGTTTGAGCAAACTCTGGCAGATAGTGAAGGACAGGGAAATCTGGCATGCTGCAGTCTATGGGTCCCAAAGAGATGGACACAACTGAGTGACTAAAGAATAACAGCAGCAAAGAAATAAAATTGGGAATCATCAGCACAGAGAATGCATTTAAAGCCATGGGACTGAATGAGATGACCATCGGAATAAGTGTAGCTAGAGAAAAGAAGTGAATCAAGGACTGAGCTCCTAGTTTTTTAAGGAATCTCCATACTGTTCTCTGCAGTGGCTGTATCAATTTACATTCCCACCAACAGTACTAGAGTGTTCCCTTTTCTCCACATCCTTTCCAGTATTTATCATTTGTAGATTTTTTGATGATGGCCGTTCTGAGCGGTCTGAGATGATACCTCATTGTAGTTTTGATTTGCATTTCTCTAATAATGCATGCTGTTGAGCATCTTTACATGTGTTTATTGGCCATCTGTATGTCTTCTTTGGAGAAGTGTCTGTTTTAGATCTCCTGCCCATTTTTTTTATTGGTCTGTTTGTTTTTCTGATATTGAGCTATATGAGCTGCTTATTTACTTTGGAGTTTAATCCTTTGTCAGTTGTTTCGCTTGTAATTATTTTCTCCCATTCTGAGGATTGTCTTTTTAAAGTTTCTCATTGTTCCCTTTGCTGTGCAAAAGCTTTTAAGTTTAATCAGGTCCCAATTGTTTATTTTTGTTTTTATTTCCATTACTCTAGGAGGTGGACCAAAGAGGATCTTGCTGTCATTTATGTCAGAGTATACTGCCTATGTGTTCCTCTAAGGGTTTTATAGTTTCTGGCCTTATCTTTAATACATTTGAGTTTACTTTGTGTTTCGTGTTAGAAGTGTTCTAGTTTCATTCTGTTACATATAGCTGTCTAGTTTTCCCAATACCATTTGGCCCAGCAATCTCACTACTGGGCATATACCCTGATAAAACCATAATTGAAAAAGACACATGTACCCCAATGTTCATAGCAGTACTATTTACAATAGCTAGGACATGGAAGCAACCTAGATGTCCATCAACAGATGAATGCATAAAAAGATGTGGTATATATTATACAAAGGAATACTACTCAGCCATAAAAAAGAATGAATTTTAGTCAGTTCTAGTGAGGTAGATGAACCTAGAGCCTGTTATACAGAGTGAAATAAATCAGAAAGAGAAAAACTATGGTATATTAATGCATACATATAAAATCCAGAAAAATAGTATTGATTAACCTATTTGTAGGGACAGAATGGAGACACAAATATGGCAAATGGACTTGTGGACGCAGTGGGGGAAAGAAAGAGTGGGATGAATGGAGAAAGTAGCAGTGACATATATACATTACCATGTGTAAGGTAGGTAGCTGATGAGAAGCTGCTGTATAACACAGGGAGCCCAGCCAGGTGCTCTGTGATGACCTAGAGGGGAGGGGTGAGCAGAGAGGAGGGAGACTCAAGAGGGAGGTGATATGTGTATAATTATGGCTGATTTACATTGTTACACAGCAGAAACCAATACAACATTGTAAATCAATTTTCCCCTAGTTAAAAATTAAATTTAAAAATAAAGGACTGAGCTCCAAGGTACTCCAATAATAAGAGACCAGGGAGAAGAGAAGGAGTCAGCACAAAGATAGAAATGTGATCAGTGAGGAGGGAGGACAATCAAGAGAGTGAAGCATTGTGGGAGTCATTAAGGAGAGAGGAATTCAATTTGCAGCTGCTGCTGACAGGTCAAGCGGGATAAGGCTAAGAACTGAGCACTGGAGTGAGCAGCATGCAAGTCATATAAAATAAGTTTCTATGGTATGTGTGGTGTGGGGAAGGCATGGGAAAGAGAAGCTAAGATTCATTGAAATAGCTTCAAAAAAAGACTAGGAACTGTAGTTAAGGAATATAGACAACTTATTGAGAAGTTTTGTTTGTAGCTAAATGGTGCAGTTATTAGACAAGGAAGGAGGATCAGAGAAGGTTATGTGAGAGAAGTGATATCTTGTGCATAAGCTGAAGGAACTGTCCAAGTAAGAGTAAAACATTATACTTTAGGGGAGTAAGGGTGAGGCTTCCTGGGATGTCACTGAGTGAGTAAGAGAGGATGAGATATAATGGTTTGGAAGCAACATTAGTGAATGTGATAATGTTACATCAGACCCTGAGGGACACAGAGTACCGGAGAATACTTGTTTTTGATTGGTCCACAGACCTGGTGCCCAATCACTGTGCATTGACTGAATTAATGACAGAGTGCATAAATGACAGCCTTGTAGGGGAAACCTTGTCCTCCAGGTGGAAGAGCTACAGTAGGATTTGGATAAAGCAGTGGAGGTAGAGTTCACCAAGAGGTGGGAGCAAGGCGCTGGTGGGCTAGTGGGAGGTACTGAAGATGTAGAGGGGGTGCCAGAGTGGTCAGTAGTTCAGTGGAAGCTGTAGAAGCACAGAGCAGCACAGGGATGGGTATACTAGAGAGCAAGGTGGAGGACTGGGGTATGGAGTGTATCGGGTCTTGTTGGAGTCTGAGAGAAATGATTAGCCACACACCCCTACCCGTCCCTCCAAATTCAGAGTAATTTAAAAATAAGATTCAAGAGTCAGACAGATACCAAAAGACAGATAATTCCCCACATTTCCTAATAAAGTGGACAGAGGCTCCAAATTGGCTTCCACCTCATCCCTCTGCCCTGCCTCACTTTAAACTTAGCAGCTCTTCCTGAGGACAGGCAGCTACAAAAGGCAGAAGACCCTCCTGTGGACCTCAGAATCCCGGTACAGAAACCGGGGAACTGAGATTGCCGCATTTCCTTTGCTCTGTCTTCCCAATCAGGTTGGGCTTCCCAGGTGGCTCAGTTGTAAAGAATCTACCTGCAATGCAGGAGACCCAGGTTCAATCCCTGGATCTGGAAGATCCCCTGGAGAAGGAAATGGCAACCCACTCCAGGATTCTTGCCTGGAGAATCCCATGGACAGAGGAGCCTGGTGGGCTACAGTCCACGGGGTCTCAAAGAGTCGGACACAACTGAAGCAACTGGGCACACACACACACACCCAAATAGGTTAGCCATGGGTTCTCCAAAAGAAGTAAGAGAAGGTACAGAAGTGTTTCTTGCATAGATCTTTGCTACTATATATGCAGAATAGAGACACTGAATAGAGGAGGAGTCATTTCACTTGGGCTTTCCTGGTGGCTCGGTGATTAAAAAAAAAAATCCACCTGTCAATGCAGGAAATGCAGGCTTGATCCTTGGATGGGGAAGATCCCCTGGAGAAGGGAATGGCAACCCACTCCAGTATTCTTGCCTGGGAAATTCCATGGACAGAGGAGCCTGGCGGGCTACAGTCCATATGGTTGCAAAGAGTCAGACAAGACTGAGGGACTAAACAACAACATTTCACTTACAGTCCCCAGGTTTTATTTTTTTTAACCCCTTAAGCTTAAGGATTAAGTCTGAGATTAACCAGCAGTGGGGCTGTGACCCTCATGTTTGTAGTGGGGATTGGGGGAATGGCCAGTATGTCAGAAAGCACATATTTACAGAGAATCCTATTCTCCCCTTCATGAGACCGTTCCCTCATTACCACCCCATGCCCCCCTTGTGTATCTTTGCATAGAGAGTAAATCACATTTCCATCCTCCCTCTCTTTTCTCACAAATGCTGTTCTGGGTGCTGGGGATACTGTGACAGGCCAGAGAAGTCTCTGCCTTGAAGCTTATTGAGTAGGGCAAGAGCAAATTAGCAAAGATGACAGTGATCAGACTCCCTTACCCCACAGACTCTCGCTCTCCCCCTACCTTTTGTAAATGAATGGGTATGTGACAGCTAAGATCACTTATAGCACTGTGCATGCACAACACGATGAACCCACCTGGCCACGGGCTACTTTTGTTCTGTAAGCGTATATAACCTCCACCTAAAAAGCCCTCGAGGCTGTCTTATGACTGCGTCTGTTGGGTCAACCCCAAGAGGAGAGAACACGGCATGTCTGCTGCTATGGCTGCTGCACCAGCCTGGAGAGAATAAGCATGTCTGCAGTTCCTATGGGCTCCTCGAGTTTTCTTACAGCTTCCCCACTTACATCTTGCCTACCCTGGGGTCAGCAAACAGTGTAAACAGTGAAACACATTGTTATGTGAGAAAATGGGCAATACACAGACAAGGAAACAAATCTGATAATATCCAGTATGAAGTGTCATGAAGCAGTTAAACTTGGTAATACAGCCCAGGATGACTATAGGAGGAGAGTGGAGTGTCGGTCTGGCTGGGGTGATGGGAATGTTCTGGACTTTCTGGGCAGCTTGGAAACTCAGGGCAATCAGCCCTGAAACCATTTTTGCCACTTCTAATTTCAATGTGAATTACAGGGAGTGAGAGGAAGGTAAAATGACAAGGCTATTAATATATGAGAGGCTGCCAAGCCATTATCATTTATTTCAAGTGGTGGTAAAAGCAGATGACTCATCCTTCAGAGCTGCAGGACTTTTCACCAAACAGTCTCAATGGTTTACTGGCTTGCCTGTTTTCCCAAGTCTAAAGTTCAGGGGACAGGGCTTTGGATCATGAATATCGCTGAAGAACTATTTTTTTCACTCCAACTGTGAAAGGTCCCAAGGGAACCAACAAATGCTTCAACAAAGATTGGGAGCAGGGTAGTTTCCCGGTGGGGCTGGAGATAGGCACATAGATGGAGGAGTCTGTGTTTCCTTTGCTGTCTCTGAGCAGGCACACTTCCGTGCCTTTTGTAGGTTACAGAGTCGCTTGTTGGAATTCCCAGGAGGAGCATATTTTCCCTGGTGCTCTGGACACATGTATTTAATAAAAGCCATTTCTCCCCCCAAGCCTGTGGAAAACCAATTAACAATTTCATTATGCCTGCTGGGCACAGCTGCCAATCATTCGTAACAATTGGGATTGTTGGGTTTGGTCAAGCTCTGGGAGCCTCCATGGATGGAAGCTCCACCACTGAGTCTATCAGCCTCTTCTACAAAAGAGATTTGCTCCCAATATATTGGGAGGTGAGTTCACTGAGGAAGTATGTGCTTTCAATGTAGATGCATCATCTATAACATTGTTTGTTGGGCCTCGGTTCCAAAATTATTCGGGCTCTTATGTATAATAGAAAGGGCTCTGTGGTGGACTAGACACATTTGAGACTTTTGATTTCTATGGGTAATTTTGACAGGAAAAATATGTTTTGATCTCTTAAGAGTCTAGTATGATGGGCTAGAAGAGGAATCAGGATTTGGAAGGAACTATAAATAATTTGATGAAACTGGTCCTAATTTTCTCTCAAAATAGGAGTACTTGTTACAGTCTCCCTCACAAATAGGGTGTTCAACCGTAGACTGAAGCAGTGGTGGGGAGCCCAGTACTCAGGGCAGCCTGTGTCACTTTCAGATGAGCTCTACAACAAAGAACTCCTTTGATACAGTAAATAAAGAATTTCCTAAAAGAAGGTAGAAGGGCCAATCAGACTCCCCTTTGTTTACAACCCTAAATTATCCAGGACAAAACATTTAAACTTGAAATTAGAGAGCCTGTCCCTACCACTGTTTTGCCCTGCCCACATAGGCAGGCATGGTTTGATCCCCTCCTCTATGGATATGTGCTCTGTGACATTCAGTAATCATTTTCACACACACTAAAGCTAAATAGGTGACACGTTGTCATAATACTTCTGATATTATTTGGACCAAAGATTAGCCAGTAATTTAGAGACATCACAATCATCTGAATGTCTCAGAGTCAACAGTAAAGCTTCTGCCAGGTTTTCATAGGCAAGGCCTTAGGACTTTATACAGAGCCTGTTTACACTTAGTCTACATACAGTTCCAAAATTAAGTTACCAAACTCAAAGCAGTTTAATAACACAATTAGAAGGGAATAGGACTTATTCACCTGATAATCCAGGGTGCAAATAGCTTTCAGTATTGTCACAATCAATACAATTAGCCATAGAATGTTCAGTGTACTCTTGGGGAAATGACTTCCCAGCTCTGCGCCACAGTTTCTATTTTCGTTTAATTGATGTGAGAATGATGTTAGCTCCTGTGCCTACTTCAAGCCATTGTTATTGCTCACATCAGCTATTGTGTTGGATCATTTACAGTGCTTTTCAGTTCAGTTCAGTCGCTCAGTCGTGTCCGACTCTTTGCGACCCCATGAATCGCAGCACGCCAGGCCTCCCTGTTCATCACCATCTCTTGGAGATCACTCAGACTCACATCCATCGAGTCAGTGATGCCATCCAGCCATCTCATCCTCGGTCGTCCCCTTCTCCTCCTGCCCCCAATCCCTCCCAGCATCAGAGTCTTTTCCAATGAGTCAACTCTTTGCATGAGGTGGCCAAAGTACTGGAGTTTCAGCTTTAGCATCATTCCTTCCAAAGAAATCCCAGGGTTGATCTCCTTCAGAATGGACTGGTTGGATCTCCTTGCAGTCCAAGGGACTCTCAAGAGTCTTCTCCAACA
>SJYT01048568.1:716912-765756 GCA_006410635.1 Cephalophus harveyi | reverse complement strand
CAGTCTGTTGTTCCATGTCCAGTTCTAACTGTTGCTTCCTGACCTGCATACAGATTTCTCAAGAGGCAGGTTAGGTGGTCTGGTATTCCCATCTCTTTCAGAATTTTCCACAGTTTATTGTGATCCACACAGTGCTTTTAGCTGCAAGTAATGAAAATCTTTACTTAGATTGACTCAGACAACAAAAAACATTTATAACGGGAAGGCCAGGGCTATGTGAGCTACTGGATTGCTTAATTCAGTAGCTCAACAATGTCACTGAGGACCATTTCAAAGACAACACAATGTTGTCTGTGTTGGCTCTTTCCTTTAGTGGAAGAACTTGATCTAGGACAAGAGCTGGACCGAAAGTCAACTGACAACCCAGAGTTCTGTCCACTGCTCATGCTCTCTTAGGATTGTAGATATTCCAATAGTCTTCTGCATGAGGCTGTGTTGGGAAAAGCACTGGAAATTGAAGGAAGCTATCTCAGGGGAGCACTTGTGTCCAATTGGCTGTAAAGTTCCACAACTCTAGGAAGGGTCTAATTCCATGAAAATGTTCAAGGTATATCAGAATTGAAAAGACTAAAGGAGGTTAGAGAGGAAATTGTATGTTTAAGATGCTTCTGGTTAGGATTGGTAAGAATATTGGATACTTAGGCTAGAAAGTGAAGTTGGCATGTATCTCTAATATCATGGTGTAAGACTACATTCTTATGGGTAATTATATAATTTAAGGAGAGGAACTTGACATGGTCAAATTTAGATTTTTGAAGGATTTGTATGGCCATGATGGTAAACATGGATTTGGAGAGTTGATGGGTGATACCAGAGGTAG
Source organism: Cephalophus harveyi (assembly GCA_006410635.1). NCBI lineage: Eukaryota > Metazoa > Chordata > Mammalia > Artiodactyla > Bovidae > Cephalophus > Cephalophus harveyi. The sequence continues at coordinate 764,936 of SJYT01048568.1, read as the reverse complement.
CTGGATCTCTTAAGATGCTGTTCCAATATTACAGGACAGAAATACTGAGAATATGATTTAAGTCAGGGCAGAGGAGATAGAAAGTGCTGAGAGTCCTTCAAGTATTAGTCTTAGCCTAGCAGTTGGTGATAAATTGGATGTGGGTGGTGAGGAAGGGTTCAGCCTATGTCAGGTGTGGCCCCCTAGTGCCTCCTTCATTGACATAGGCTGCCCAGGAGAAACAGGATGCCTTGCAATGGAAGGTAGAAGTTTTGGTAGTTTGGGATATGTTGGCTTTGAAGTTTATGTGGGAAATTTCCAAGAGGCAGTTGAGTATATCAGACTGGAGCTCAGGACAGAAGTCAGGTTAGAGATTGACTTATTAGTGTTATCACCACTGTGTTTTACAAAGTATCTTCATCATCATGATTATATTTTATCTTTACCCCAATTCTATGAGGTATACATTATTTTCCCACTTCCCAGCTGAGGCAACTGAGTCCCACAGAAATTAAATGACTTGCCCAAGACCACACGGTAGGAAATAATAAAGCTGGAGCCAGAATGCAAGTCTCCTAATACCAAATGCTACATGTTTCCTACTGTTCTTCAAAATAGCAAAGTCAGCTGCACAGAGATGGTAGGAGAAGCCACGAGCATTGCTGAGGTCCCTTATAAAGCTTATGGAGAGCAAAAAGCATTTGGCAGATGAAATCCTGGCATTTCCATGGAAGGAGATGTGAACTGACTGCAGCTGGGCCTGCAGAATTCTAGTCGGTGAGATGTTATGATTCCACTTTTCTTTAGACCTTACTCTTGGCCCTGGGGATACCGCAACTTTGCCCTTTCCAGTTTTCTTCCTATACCTAGTCTAGCACCCGCCCCCCACCCCCCGCTCCTGTGCTTCTACTGAAGTCACTCAGTTTGTGTTTTTGGCTCTGTTAACTGTGCCTTGAGGTTCTGAACCTTGGCTGAATCCCTAGATTGTTGACTCACTGCACCCACCGCAGGTCTCCCTGTTTGGGTCTTGTACTCTGTCCAGGATTTGGGCTGGCTGGGCTTCAGGTTCTGGATGTAAGCCCAGGGAGCATTACAGGGGAAGAATGAATTTAGACATGCTTCTGCATCCCCTCTCAGGCTTGCTCTCTTGCCCAGTAGTTCACAAAGGAATGGCTGTGATTTGCCTGATTGGCAAACAAATGCCTATGAAGGTTCACACGGCACATTAGACAGAAATGAGGACTTTGTAAACTAGGGGGCAATTCTCCTTGTGAGGAGGCAGTGAGGAAAATCCAAAAGGCAAGAGTCAACTTGGGGCATGAGTTGGAGGAGGGAGAGTGCTAGGGAAGACAATGGAAGCTCTGGTTCCTGTCTTCAGGGAAATGAGAGGCAATTTATTCCCATCCTCAGATCAGGACACAGTAAGCAGCAGAACTGTGCTAAGAACAATGGCACTTCTTAGATCACATTTTCCAGACTGGGTAGTGAGGAATCTGCATGAAGGTGTCTAAAGGAAGTTCACCACTGTAAACATCAAGGTTTTTGACACAGGTTATTTAATCTATGTATCAGGAGGTAAAAACCACATCTTCTGACTATGGTACTTTTTTCTATCTTAGCAAAACAAAGCATATCACACCACACATAAGTAACCCCTTTCTAATGATTCCAGGTTCTTATTATGAATTTCATATTCTGTTCTTGGCCATGACAATTGTTTTCTTGGTTGCTACTTAGATGTAGTCACTCTCTTCCAACAGCAAATTGCCTCAGATGGATGTACTTTTTGAGTTAGCATGTTACAGAGTTTTTTCTCTTCCTTTGCTGTCAATGTGTCAACTGCCACTTCTCATGATTGTCAGTGAGTCTGCTTCTTGCATGAAATCACTTTGCTATTTATTATTTGCTTTGAGATTGGAAGTTATATACATCTATTTCATAGAACTTTATATAAACTAAAGTTTCTGAGCTCTGACTGAAATCCTGAACCCCCTACTCCAATAAAAGTGTGGAGCTTGGGCTTCATGATCATGATTTAGTTGGCTCTGAAAGTGTTAACTGCTCAGTTGTGTCCGATTCTTTCTAAACTCCATGGACTATAGCCTGCCAAGCTCCTCTGTCCACAGAATTCTCCAGACAAGATTACTAGAGTGGGTTTCCATTCCCTTCTCCAGGGAATCTTCCTGATCCAAAGATCAAACCCAGGTCTTCCACATTGCTGGCAGATTCTTTACTGTCTGAGCCACCAGGGAAGCCCAATTTGCTCTGAGGCTTTCCTTTTTCCCCCCTCTTAGTTGTATTCTCTTTAATCACAGCTTATTCATTCTTTTAGTGAATATTTTCTGAGCACCTACTATATGTCAGAGATTTTTTTAGAGGCTGGGAAATACAGAAATAAACAAAGCTAAAAAAGTCCCTGGCCTCACGACGCTTGCATTTCATGGGAAGAGACACTTTAAAAATAAGTACAAGATATATTAGAAGATGGAAAATGTTATGCAATACAGAGATCCTTGGGTTTAAATACAAAAGAAGGTTTCACCCTAGCTTCTGGGTATGGAAGAAGCAAGCGGAAATGGGTGTGGTCAAGATTGCTAGATGTGCATTGGAATTTAGTTTCTTTTGCTTCCATAATAACAACATTGTGGCTGGGTACATAACTGCCCAATTAGACCACATTTCTAAGAATCTCCCTCACGTCGATGCTGTCATATGCTGTCATGTGACTACATTATACTCACCTTAAGACCACAGTGTGCCTCCTCCTTGTCCTTTTCCCTCTTTTCCATCATCTAGATCCCTTTATAGTGACCATGCACATTTAAATGATACCAATGCCCAATGAATAGTCAAGCAGCAACTTGGAAGGAAACTTGGTTCTTAAATGACTTCAAGGGAAGAACCACTTAACCAGTAGTCATGTATGGATGTGAGAGTTGGACTATAAAGAAAGCTAAGCACCAAAGAATTGATGCTTTTGAACTGTGGCGTTGGAGAAGACTCTTGAGAGTCCCTTGGACAGCAAAGAGATCCAACAAGTCCATCCTAAAGGAAATCAGTCCTGAATGTTCATTGGAAGGACTGATGCTAAAGCTGAAACTCCAATACTTTGGCCACCTGATGCTAAGAACTGACATTTGAAAAGACTCTGATGCTGGGAAAGATCGAAGGTGAGAGGAGAAGGGGATGACAGAGGATGACGTGGTTGGATGGCATCACCAACTCAATGGACATGAGTTTGAGTAAACTCCTGGAGTTTGTGATGGACAGGTAGGCCTGGTGTGCTGCAGTCCATGGGGTTGCAAAGAGTCAGACATGACTGAGTGACTGAACTAACTAACTTAACCACAGGGCTATTAAATAATAAAAAATAAACCCCTTTGTTTTCTCAGCCATTCTATTGGTGGGTCTCTATTATAACAACTAAAGTAGAATTGTATCTTAAATAAGGTGCTATTATAACAAATGCCTAGCAGATAGGTGGTGGGGAGAGAGATATTGATACTATCAAGTTGAAAATGGGTAACTTCTTTCATGCTATGACAAAGCATAGTAAAACTGTCACTTATACTAACTTGGAATACAATCTGATGTTTACTGAGACTACAGTGCTAGAAAAAGTGGGAAGACTCAGAATGTTTATGTTTGCTGCTCCTTAATGCTTTTAGGCAAGTATTAGAAAGAGTTGATCTCAGCTGAGAATTTTCCCAATTTGCAATCAGAAATGGAAGGGAATACATATAGTCCAAAGATATGCCCCCTTGCCAGGTTTGGGAAAGGGAACTACTTAAGAAATTCCAAGTATCTAGAGAGAGAATATTGGCTTTCTCAGAGTTCCAGTGAAACTTTTCAGCCAGCCAAAAAGAGAAGGCCTGTTCCATTGATGTATGTTTCTGTTTTTGTGCTAGTACCATCCTGTTTTGATTACTGTAGCTTTGTAGTATAGTCTGAAGTCAGGGAGTGTGATTCCTCCAGCTCTGTTCTTCTTTCTCAAGAATGTTTTGGTTTTTCAGTCATTGTGTAGTATTCATTTTATAAATTTACTAAATTTTTTAAAAATTTGCTTTTATTAGATGTTTAGATAGTTTTCAGTTTGGGTATTTATTATGAATAAATCTGTAAAAATCATATATATATATATATATATATATATGTTGGTTATACTCTAAAACCTAGAGCCAGACATCCTGGAATGTGAAGTCAAGTGAGCCTTAGGAAGCACAAGAAAATCTAGTGGAGGAGATGGAATTCCAGCTGAGCTATTTAAAATTCTAAAAGATGATGCTGTCAAAATGCTGCACTTGATATGTCAGCAAATTTGAAAAACTCATCATCTTTTTCAACTCATTGGAAAAGACCCTGAAGGACAGGGAAGCCTGGCATGCTGCAATTTATGGGGTTGAAAAGGGTCAGACATGACTTAGCGACTGAACAACAACAACTCTACAAACTAGAATTGTCGGACCAAAGGGTATGCATATATGTAGCTTTAGTGTGTGAGTACATGCTAAGCTGCTTCACTTGTGTTTGACTCTGTGTGACCCAATGGATTGTAGACTGCCAGGCTCCTCTGTCCGTGGGATTCTCCAGGCAAGAATACTGGAGTGGATTGCCATGCCCTCCTCGAAGGGATCTTCCCAACCCAGGGATTGAACCCTGGTTTCTTAAATCCCCTGTGTTGGTAGGCAGATTCTTTACTACTAATGCCATCTGGGAAGTCCATGTAGCTTTAGTGTGTGCTGTGCTTAATTCACTTCAGTTGTGCCTGACTCTTTGTGAACCTGATGCCAAGTGTGGTAGAGTTGGGATAAGAAGTAATATTGACCAGCTGCTAGTCTAATCATTGTCATAGCCTGAAGCAAAACAGAAAATCTAGCTTTCTGGAAATTATTGTGTCAATGCATTTTGCAAACAAATTTTCCTTCTACCAAATTATTGCTGCTTGGGAAGCTTAGAACTATTCCTGAGCAAAGGCCATGGAATTGCCTCTAACCAGTGGGCCTCATGCTGAGGAGGCACACATGAGAATGGACTTTGCTCCAGTCTGCTAATGCTCTGAGTCAAAATTGCTGACCATCCTCTTTCTTCAAAAACACCTTAAAAGCACTGTGCCTAGTGCCTCTCACTACTCCTGTCCCCTCCTCCACCCCCATTGATATTGAGCGTGCACAAGTGGGAGGGGTGAGCTGGCACTGTGTTTGAAATACAGAGAGCATTTCTTTGTTTATCTGTCTCTAATGACCCCCAACGGGAACCTAGCAAATTCTGAAGGCTGGAACCTCTCACCAACTATGACTCTCTAAGGGGACATATGACAAAGATCATGCAGATGATTCAGCAATGTCTGGTGAACAGTTCTGAATAGTTTCACCTATGACTGAGACCTAGTACACAAATTGTTTAGCAATCAATCAGACTATTTATTTGTAATTAATAGTATAGCCTGTGTATTCCTAGTTGTAGGCAAGATTATTCATGTTGTGGTTCAAGATGGGTTTAAGGAAGTGGGACCCACCTAACTCCTTCAGGAACAGGTGTTCTCTTTAGTGAGTAAGAATATCAGCAGATTTGGAGATAAATCAGCCCAGAGGACAGGAAAATTCCATAGTACACAGACAGATAGAGCAGGTTTTGAACTTCCACAGCCATCACAACTATTTGGAAGATATGTTAAAATGCATGCTCCTGGGTCCTGCCTTGTAAATACTGATACAGTAGACCTGGAGAAGCTGAATCTGTTGCTGATGGCTCAGGGGAGGATTATATGTTGATAACTGCTCTCAATTACTTCACTTGAGCAAGGATCTGGTGAGCTGGAAGATTCTTATTTCAATCTTACAAATGTATTCAGTTGCTACAGTTGACCAGCTAGTCCTTGGAACCTGCAAACAATAGCCTCTGACACTCTGCAGACCTTCTCAGTTTCCAAAATGTCTCCTGGCCATACATTCCTATGATCCTCAGGTTAACTCTAGAGTGGAACGGTCATGATGGCAAGAGTATCTCATTTTACAAATGAGGAAATTGGGACTCGGTGAAGGAAAGTGACTTGCCTAAAGGCTTCAGAGCCAGAGTTGCCAAGCTGTTATTCAAACCTTAATATTCAGAATCTAGCTCAGGGAGTGTCCTGCTCCAACCTGTTCAACCAAGAGGCATTGAGTTTCTAATTTTATTCCACTGTAACAGGTGTTTAGGAGGTGTTGCCATTTATTCTAATCCCTCAAGAATGTGACAAGTGATTTTGAAAGTTGGACTCAGGGTACTCCTGGCAGAGACAACTGTGGAAGTGAAGTGAAAGTTGCTCAGTCTTGTCCTACTCTTTGTGACCCCATGGACTATACAGTCCATGGAATTCTCCAGGCCAGAATACTGGAGTGGGTAGCCTTTCCCTTCTCCAGGGGATCTTCCCAACCCAGGGATCGAACCCACATTGCAGGCAGATTCTTTACCAACTGAGCCACAAGGGAAGCAAAGGCCAAATCTCAGGGAAATGCTCCCTTATCACTAGTGTGCCAATACCCCTCTCATTACCTGAGGTCCAATTCAGACTTCTGCATCCTTCTCCATCAGATGTCTTAGTCCCTAGCAAGGCTGCCCCCACGGAACAGGGCACCATCTCCCATACCGCTCCTTCCTTCTCTGCATCAGAGCCTACTGTCCTGGACTGGGCTCCTTACCACAAATCACTAAGTCTAATGGAGCACACTAGTTTACCGAGGTCAGGAAAAGTGAGGAGGCTTGACTTAAAGCCCAGACTAGTCTGTAAGGGGGCAATTTTTCCATCCTGCAGGGCCAGGGACTCTGCCTCCCATCATCTGTTGCAAACTTTTAATCCACCCTATATTTTAATATTTTGGATCCCCAGAATAGGATACAGACCCCCCAAGTTCCCTTGCCAAGATTTGAGGGAATTAAAGGCACTCCTGTCCATTCCCATGCAGGATGTCTAATTTGCTTATGGGAGAAATCTTTATATCTTGTTTCGAGTCACTGGGTAGTTGCACAGAAGCCCAGCTAATGTTACAGCCATCAGGTCTAAGGAGACAATTTGCCAATTGACTTCTCACACATTTATCTCTCCAAGAAGATTCTCATCTCAGTCTGAAGATTATTTCCTTATTTAACGAATTTTTAATAAGAGTCTGATATATCCCCAGCACCACAGCAAGCTCTGGAAATATAGCAGTGAACATAACAACAGATAAAAATCCCTGCTGTTCTGAACATTACATTCAAACAAGGGGGTATTATTTCTAATGCCTGAAACATAATATATAGAATATATACTACAGTTGAAAGTGGTGAGTGCTAAGGCAAAAAGATAAAAAAGAAGGGTAAGGTTTATGGTGATTGCTAGGGGTGTGTATGTGTGAGAGAGAGATGTTAAATAGATGGCAAGTGAAGCCTTCATTTAGAAGTTTAACAGTTGATAAAGACCCAGAAGAGATGAGAAATGAGCCATGTTGTACACAACTGGAAAAAGAGCATGCCAGACAGACAGAAGTGTGAGTACAAAGACCCTAAAGTGAGAGTGTGCTTGGTATGTTCTAGGAAGAGCAAGGAATCAAGTGTGGCCAAAGCAGACTGAGCAAAGCCAAGAGTTATTAAGAGCTGAAGTCAGAGAGGTTGGAGTAGGGAAGGAGAAGTAGATCACTAAAGACTTTAAGCCTTTGGAAGGAAATTGATACCCATTGTATGACAGGAGAAAATCATGATCTGCTCAGGTATTTTTACAATCTGTTTCTCTGGAGTATTTTTTTAACATACAATAAAATATACCCAGTTTAATCATAATACAGTTACATGAGATTATTTAAATGTATAGTTATGTAATCTTGATCACAATCAAGAACAGAATATTTACATCACCCAGTTTTAAACTCTCCTTTCCACCCTTGCCTCCAATCCAAGGTAATGCCACTTACCTAATCAATCACAGTGCATTAGCTTTGCTTATTCTAGAATTGATATAAGTAGAGTCATACTTCATAGACTATTTTATGAATGCCTTCTTTCACTAAAAAATATGTCCATGAAATTCATCCATGTTATGTGTAGCAGTAGTTCTTTCATTTTTAATACCGAGTACTAAATATACCACAGTTTGTTTATCTGGTCACTTGTTGACAGATATTCATATCATCTTCAGTTTGGGGGAAACATGAGTAAACATGCTATGCAAATTTGGGTACAAATTGTTGTGTGAACATCTATTTTCAATTTTCTTAGGTTAAAAAAGAAAGCATACAGCAAACACTTTTATACTGCCACCTAGATTCTATTAGTTTTATTATAGTTGCATTATCATATTTGTCCATCCTGCTATTGACCCATTAATCTACTTTATTATTTGTGTATATTTCAAAGCAAATTAGATACAACAGTTACTGTCCTCACAAATATGCTATCAGGTCTTTCACTAACTAGAATTCAACATTTGTCTACAGTTTTTTTCTTTCAATTTAAAACTTTACCAAAACTTTACAATGAAATGCACAAATCTAAAGATAGCACGTGAGTTTTGACAAATGCGTGCACCTGAGTAAGTCAAATTGTTAGAAAGACATAGAACATCACCATTACTGTTACCTTATGCTCCCATGCTCCTTGCCATCAATTCTTGTCTATATCATCCTCTGGAAGCAACTACTGTTTAAAAGTCTTCTAAGACAACTACTTTGTCTATTCTATACCTTCATACAAATAGAGTCATACAGTATGTACTCTGCCATGTAATTCTTCTTTTGCTTTGGTTGAGATTGCCCTTTTTTGCTCTATTTTCAAGACTCATTAATGGTTTTGTGTTCACTAATAGAGCTTTCCTTTTTCTTGCTGAGTAGTCTTCCATTGTATAGATGTACTGTATTTTGCTTATACATTCTCCTATTGATAAGCATTTGTTTATTGCAGTTTTTTACTATTATGAATAAAACTGCTATGAATAATTTTGTAGAAGTCTTTTTGTGCACATATGTTTTCATTTCTCTTGGATAAATATTTAGGAATAGAATGACTGTCATATGATAAGAATATGTTTAATTATAAGAAACTTCTAGAACTTCTTCCAAAGTAGTTGTAGCATTTTACATTCCAATTAACAATATACAATAGTACCAACTTCTCCCCAAGATTTTTTAAATTTCAGCCATTCTGATGTGTGTGTGGTGATATGTTCTTTTGGCTTAATTTTGCATTTCCTTGTTAACTACTGATAATGAATATTTTTTCATGTGTTTTGGGGATATTTATATATTTTTTCTTGTGAAGCATGTATTCAAATATTTTGCCCACTTTTAAGGTGAATTTTTTTGGTCTTTTTCTTATTGAGCTATAGGGTTTTATTTTTTTTAATATATACCCCAAATAATAGTCTTCAAAAAGCATTAGGGTTTTAGCTTTTACATTTAGGTCTATGATTTGTTTTGAATTATTTTTTATTTGCAGTATATGTTTTGGGTTGAGGATTATTTTTTAAATATAGATATCTAGCTGTTTCAGTACCATTTTTTTCAAAAGTCTTTTATTGTCCACTTGGATAGCATTGAGACCTTTGTAGAAAATCAAATAATTTTATAAGCATGCATCTATGTCTGGGCTCTGAATTATGTTCCATTGATCTATGAGGCAATCTTTGTGATATTTCTTTACTGTCTTAATTACTGTAAGTTGATAATAGGTCTTGAAATCTGCTAATAGTGTAAGAACCCTGACTTTGTTATTTGTGGAGGTTTTAAATTTTGATGAAGACCAATTTATCATATTTCTTCTTTTATGGTTAGTGTTTTTTGACCCCAAAGTTTCCATCTAGAAGTTTTACAGTATTAGCCTTTATATGCTATTAGTGTTAGTCCAGCTGGACTCTTTGCAACCCCATGGAGTGTAGCCTGCCAGGCTTCTCTGTCCTTGGGATTCTCCAGGCAAGAATACTGGAGTGGATTACCATTCCCTTCTCCAGGGGTTCTTTCCAACCCAGGGATTGAACCTGTGTCTCTGCATTGCAGGCAGATTCTTTACCATTTGAGCCACCAGGGAAGCCTTTTATATGCTATGCACTATTTCAAATGAATTTTTATATATGCTGTGGAGTGGGGGTTAGAGCTCATTTTTCCCATAAAAATATCCAATTGTTATAGCAACATTTATTAAAAAGAGTTTCTCCTTCGACCAGATGCCTTAGTCTCGTGTCAATTAAATGTATGTACAGGAATCTATTTCTAGACACTTCTGTTCTAACAATTTTTGTGTCTAATTGTTATGTTACTACTGCACTGCCACTTTGCTACAAATTTATTTTATTTTTTAAACTACTTTATTGAGGTTTGATTGACATATGTAAACCTGTACATATTTAATGTATACAACTTGATGGGTTTGAAGATAAGTATATACCCATGAAACCATTACCAACATCAAGGCAGTAAACATATCCATCACCTCCCAAAGTTTCCACCTGCCCATTTACTATTTAGGGGAGGGTATTAAAAAATCAACATAAAATCTACCCTCTTAGCAAATTTTAAGTATATAACACAGTATTACTGTTTGCTATATGCTTTATGGTGTATATTAGCAGATCTCAAGAACTTACTTACCTTGCATTAATAAAAATTTACATCCTTTAACCATCACCTCCCCATATTCTCCTCTTGCCAGGCCCTGAAAACCATCATTCTATTCTCCGCTTCTAAGAATTTGACTGTATTAGATTCCACATATAAGTGAGATCACATGGTATTTCTTTTCTGTGTCTGGATTATTTCACTTAGCACAGTGCCCTCCAGGTCCATCTATATTGTCACAAATGGAAGGATTTCCTTGTTTTTTAAGGCTGAGTAATATCCCACTGCCTGTGTACACAACATTTTCTTTATCCATTCTTCCATCAGTCAACATTTAGATTGTTTCTATATCTTGGCCATAGTGAATAATGCTGCAGTGAACTTGAGAGTACAGAATGCTTTGAGATCTTGATTGCAATTTCTTTGTATATATATATAACCAGATTGTTGGATCACATGGTAGTTTTATTTTTAATTTTTGAGAAACCTCCAATCTGTTTTCTAGAATGACTGTGTCAAAATTACATTCCCGCCAATACTGTGCCTTCAGATAGCCAAAGCAATCCTGAGCAAGGAGAACAAGATTTCAAATTATACTACAAATTCCTGATTTCAAATTATACTACAAAGTAATAAAAAACTAGGAAAGTACTGGCATAAGGACATATTCACCAATGGAACAGGAAGGGGAACCCAGAAATAAATTCTCATATATAAGGTCAATTGATCTTTGACAAAGGCACAAAGAATGCTAAATGGGAAAAAGACAGTCTCTTCAATAAATGATGTTGGGAAAACATGCAAAATAATAAAAATGAACCATTATCTTACACCATACACAAAAATCAACTCAAAAGGGATTAAAGACTTAAACATAAGACCTGAAACCATGTAATTCCTAGAAGAAAGTACGGGAAAAACCCTCCTGGACATTGATTTCAGCAATGATTTTTTGGATAAGACACCAAAAGCAAAAGTAAACAAGCAGCATGACATCAAAATAAAAAGATTCTGTCCAGCAAAGGAAACAATCAACAAAATGAAAAGGCGACCTACAAAATGGGAGAAAACATTTGCAAACCATATATCTGATACACATGGACATCACCAGATGGTCAACACTGAAATCAGATTGATTATATTCTTTGCAGCCAAAGATGGAGAAGCTCTATACAGTCCACAAAAACAAGACCAGGAGCTGACTGTGGCTCAGATCATTAACTCCTTATTGCCAAATTCAGACTCAAATTGAAGAAAGTAGGGAAAAACGCTAGACCATTCAGGTATGACCTAAATCAAATCGCTTATGATTATACAGTGGAAGTGAGAAATAGATTTAAGGGCCTAGATCTGATAGATAGAGTGCCTGATGAACTATGGAATGAGGTTCGTGACATTGTACAGGAGACAGGGATCAAGACCATCCCCATGGAAAAGAAATGCAAAAAAGCAAAATGGCTGTCTGGGGAGGCCTTACAAATAGCTGTGAAAAGAAGAGAGGCAAAAAGCCAAGGAGAAAAGGAAAGATATAAGCACCTGAATGCAGAGTTCCAAAGAATAGCAAGAAGAGATAAGAAAGCCTTCTTCAGCGATCAATGCAAAGAAATAGAGGAAAACAACAGAATGGGAAAGACTAGAGATCTCTTCAAGAAAATTAGAGATACCAAGGGAACATTTCATGCAAAGATGGGCTCGATAAAGGACAGAAATGGTATGGACCTAACAGAAGCAGAAGATATTAAGAAGAGGTGGCAAGAATACACAGAAGAACTGTACAAAAAAGATCTTCACGACCCAGATAATCATGATGATGTGATCACTAATCTAGAGCCAGACATCTTGGAATGTGAAGTCAAGTGGGCCTTAGAAAGCATCACTACGAACAAAGCTAGTGGAGGTGATGGAATTCCAGTTGAGCTGTTTCAAATCCTGAAAGATGATGCTGTGAAAGTGCTGCACTCAATCTGCCAGCAAATTTGGAAAACTCAGCAGTGGCCACAGGACTGGAAAAGGTCAGTTTTCATTCCAATTCCAAAGAAAGGCAATGCTATATTTTCTTCCAGTCCATGACCTTCCATTAATAGTGTCTTATTATGAGCAGAAGTTTAAATTTTGATTAAGTATATTTTATTAATTTTTTGTTTATAGTTATTATTTTCCATGGCTTAAGGAACTTATGCATACCCCCAATTCTCAAAGACATTCTCCACTTTTTTTAAATTTTAATTAACTTATTTATTTTAATTGGAGGATAATTACTTTATAATATTGTGATGGTCTTTGCCACACATCAACATGAACCAGCCATTGGTACACATGTCTCCTCCCCACATCCTGAAGCCCCCTCCCACCTCTCTCCCCACCCTATCCCTGTCTCTTATACACATCTAGATGTGTATAAGAGACAGTACTGTAGCTTTGTAGTATAGTCTGAACTCTGAGAGGATTATGCCTCCAGCCTTCTTTTTTTCTCAGGATTGCTTTGGTAATTCTGGGTCTTTTGTAGTTCTGTATAAATTTTAGGGTTATTCATTCTATTTCAGAGGAAACTGTCGTTGGTATTTTGATAGGTATTACACTAAATCTGTAGATTGTTTTGGGTAGTATCAGCTCAGTTTAGTAGCTCCGACTCTTTGTGACCCCATGAATCGCAGCACGCCAGGCCTCCCTGTCCATCACCATCTCTCGGAGTTCACTCAGACTCATGTCCATCGAGTCCATGATGCCATCCAGCCATCTCATCCTCAGTCATCCCCTTTTCCTCCTGCCCCCAATCCCTCCCAGCATCACAGTCTTTTCCAGTGAGTCAACTCTTCGCATGAGGGGGCCAAAGTACTGGAGTTTCAGCTTTAGTATCATTCTTTCCAAAGAAATCCCAGGGTTGATCTCCTTCAGAATGGACTGGTTGGATCTCCTTGCAGTCCAAAGGACTCTCAACAGTCTTCTCCAATACCACAGTTCAAAAGCATCAATTCTTCGGTGCTCAGCTTTCTTCACAGTCCAACTCTCACNGAAACTCCAGTACTTTGGCCACCTCATGCGAAGAGTTGACTCATTGGAAAAGACTCTGATGCTGGGAGGGATTGGGGGCAGGAGGAGAAGGGGACGACCGAGGATGAGATGGCTGGATGGCATCACGGACTCGATGGACGTGAGTCTGGGTGAACTCCGGGAGATGGTGATGAACAAGGAGGCCTGGCGTGCTGCAACTCATGAGGTCGCAAAGAGTCGGACACGACTCAGAGACTGAACTGAACTGATATGTATGGCTGAACCCCTTTGCTGATACTATCGCATCGTTGTTAATCAGCTATGCATGCATGCTAAGTCGCTTCAGTCAAGGCTGACTCTTTGCTACCCTATGTACCATAGCCCCACCAGGCTCCTCTGTCCATGGGATTCTCCAGGCAGGAATACTGGAGTGGGTTGCAATGCCCTCCTCCAGGGGACCCTCCTCCAGGGGACCTTCCCGACCCAGGGATCGAACCCATGTCTCCTGCGGCTCCTACATTGCAGGTGGATTTTTTAGCCTGGGAAGCCCTAATCAGTTATACTCGAATAGGAAACAAAAAGTTATAAAAAGTATCATTTCTTAAATTTAAAATGCTCCCAATATATTGAGATTGTTTCCAGGGATCTGTTATCACAAACTTAGATTCAATGACTAATCCTTGTTCATATGCTGTATAAAAGCAGATTTCCGGGTCATGTTTCTGGAAGTAGAATCATTGGATCAAAGAGGATGTACCTACTAAATGCTGATGGATCTATTGCCTTCCTCAAAGGTTGTGCCTTTATTGAACACTCTCAGAGAACAAGATTGTCGCATGATATTACTGAAAGCTGACTGCCAGCTGTGGTTCTTCGACTGCACATGACTCCTTCTTGCAGAAGCATCTCCAGGTTACTAGTCATATAGTCATGTTGCTGCACCCCCAGATGAAACACAGACTCCTATTCTTGGAAACCCTTGAACACATCCTGAATATCGATCCCTAGAGAGCAAAACCCAAAGAGGTAATCTCTCTGATCTGAGGTTTTCTTCCCACATTCCCACATCTTTCTGCAGGATCTGCTTTCCCTTCGGGTGCCTCTGATCTATAAACATTCACTTCTTTTCCTTTGTGAGGATTCAGCCCCAGCCTCAACGTTCTGGACAGACACAGCAGAGTACACGCCCCCAGCATCCAGACAAGGTTTATACACGCGTGCCTCATTCTTGGCATTTTTGTCTCTCTAGTCACTGCTGCTCTCTAAAGAAAATGTGTCATGTTTAATAAAGGCCCCTGTCCTGCTGAGGATGTTGATGAATTTGGATGTATAAATATTGACCAAAAATAGAGTTGGAGCCAAGGACAACCAAACATTTCTGCACAACATCAGAGGAATCTGGAGATTTTGAGAGCAACACATGAAAGAGGGTATGAGGAGGAGAGATGGAGAAGCAGTAGGGAAGGAGTTAAAGAGCCATCAGGACAAACACCATATCCTAACAAATGAATATGGAATCGAGAAAGATGGTATTGACAGCCCTACATGCAGGGCAGCAAAGGCGACACAGAGGTAAAGAACAGTCTTTTGGACTCAGTGGGAGAAGGAGAGGGTGGGATGATTGGCGAGAAGAGCATTGAAACATATACATTACCATGTGTAAAACAGGATAACCAGGCAAGTGTGATGTATGACCCAGGGCACCCAAAGCTGGTGCTTGGTGACAAACTGGAGTGACATGGTGGGGAGGGAGGTGGGAGGCGGGTTCAGGTCGGAGGGGACACATGTATACTTATGGCCCATTCAAACTGATGCGTGGCAAAGACATCACAATACTGTAAGGTAATTAGTGGTAGTCGCTCAGTCATGCCTGACTCTTTGCGACCCCATGGACTGCAGCCCACCAGGCTCCTCTGTCCATGAGATTTTCCAGGCAAGGATACTGGAGTGGGTTGCCATTTCCTTCTCCAGGGGATCTTCCCAACCCAGGGATCGAACCCAGGTCTCCTGCACTGCTGGCAGATTCTTTACCGACTGAGCTACAAGTAAGGTAATTACCCTCCAATTAAAATAAATAAATTTTAACGAAAGAAAAAAGTTGCAGTTGTATTAGCTCGGGGAGGGGCCAGTGAGCCTTTGGGGTCCAGGGACCCAGGGATATTTTGAATAAGCAGATCATCTCAAAGTAGGCTTGTGATGCTCTGGCATAAGCTCCCTCTTGGTAGCCCTGCTGCCAAGCCATTTCTAAAGTCGACCACACTTATACATGCTTGGAGAACAAATGGATTATTGGGTCTTCATTAGCAAGTTCTTTCTTTATCTCTCCAACTACAACCACAGCCCCTGACCTATCCTCTCTTCCCTCACACTTTATTTTGTGTCTCATTAATACTGCATCTCACTAACTGGCATCGTCCACTTGTTTTTTTCCTTTATGCTTTGTCTACTCACTAGAATACAAGCCTGGTCATAATAGGAACTTGGTCTACTTCCTTTGCTTCTTTGCTCTCATTGCCAAAAGTATGCCTAGCATATACTAGGTACTCAATAAATATTTGTGGAATGTACTGTGTAAGCAAAGAATGACCACAGTACATGGAAAAGAAAACATAAAAACATTTGGATGATGTTTAAAAACTCAGCATACTAAAACTTTAAGTGTCCTCATGTAGCTGAGAAAACATCCATTTTATAAGAACAGGGTGAAATTAAAGTCTGAGGGTTTCAATTAAGAAAAAAATACTGGCCCTGTTATCCTCATGTTTTGCAGACTAATCACATTTACAGACTGAGGTGCAGAGAAGGACAGTTAATTTCACATCTTTTGGCCTCATATGACTTCCTGCCATGAACAGGGAGGGTGTGAGTCCTGGGCCAGATAGCCACGAGCATCCGTGAGTAACTGTGACCCAACTCCCATCATCAGGCCAAGCTTTTGCACTAGGAATTAGGTGGATGCCGCTGAGGTCAGCAACTGGCATTTGGGTCTTCTGTTCTGTGCCAGCCCAGACAATTTACACCCCACCAGTGATAATGCTAGCTGTGCTCTCACATTCCCTTCAATTGGGAAGTGTAGAACAGGTCATGGTTTGGAGGGGGGAGGGACAAGGCAGTAAATTTAACCCAAGAGTCCCCTGCATTTCCACCATCAAGCTATCCCTTTTTCACTCACTCTGACTCATTCGCCATCCTCCCCTGTGGATTCAGGACAGCCATGTCTACAAAATAAGAAGATGCCATTAGCCAACTACCAGGGATCATTGGTTCCACCCACACAGAAGGGCAGAGAGGTCAAAGGCAGACCCTGGACACCAGCGATGGCCTGAGCCATGCTCAGGCAACCAAAGCAATGAGAACCCAGGGCAGCAGAGTCCCTGGTCCAAGTAACCCAGATCCACATCAAGAGAAGCAAGGAGCTGCCCACAATTTCATGGCACAAGACAGTGTAGACACGTGATCTGAACTACTCAGAATATCTGTCTCCATAACCTCAACTTACATGAGAACTATTCTCTCCTAAGCTTCAATGAGACCAAGGAGATCATAAGGTCGGTGGAAAAAAATATAATAAACACCCATCCCAGGCTTCTCTGGTGGCTCAGTGGCAAAGAATCCTCCTGCCAAAACAGGAGACACAGGCTCGATCCCTGATCTGGGAGGATCCCACCTGCTGTGGAGCAACTACGCCTGTGCGCCACAACTTTTGAGCTTGTGCTCCAGAGCCCGTCCTCTGCAACTAGAGAAGCCCCAGCAAAGAGAAGCCTGCACACTGCGACAGAGTGGCTTCCTCTCACCACAACTAGAGAAAAGCCGGAGCGGCAGTGAAGACCCAGCACAGACATAAATTAAAATAAATAAACTCTACCATATTATCCTTTTAAAAAATAAAATTAGAATAAACCACCCATTCCAGTTTGTAAATGGGCTTCCTTCAGTTCAGTCCAGTTCAGTCACTCAGTTGTGTCCGACTCTTTGCGACCCCATGAATCGCAGCACGCCAGGCCTCCCTGTCCATCACCATCTCCCGGAAGTCACTCAGACTCACATCCATCGAGTCTGTGATGCCATCCAGCCATCTCATCCTCGGTCGTCCCCTTCTCCTCCTGCCCCCAATCCCTCCCAGCATCAGAGTCTTTTCCAATGAGTCAACTCTTCACATGAGGTGGCCAAAGTGCTGGAGTTTCAGCTTTAGCATCATTCCTTCCAAAGAAATCCCAGGGCTGATCTCCTTCAGAATGGACTGGTTGGATCTCCTTGCAGTCCAAGGGACTCTCAAGAGTCTTCTCCAACACCACACTTCAAAAGCATCAATTCTTTGGTGCTCAGCCTTCTTCACAGTCCAACTCTCACATCCATACATGACCACAGGAAAAACCATAACCTTGACTAGACAGACCTTAGTCGGCAAACTAATGTCTCTGCTTTTGAATATACTATCTAGGTTGGTCATAACTTTTCTTCCAAGGAGTAAGCGTCTTTTAATTTCATGGACTTCCTTAGAAGGATGTTAATAAAATCATGTTTGCATTCCTTGACAGCAGGCACCAGTGTAACAGCGTGGTATTGTTTTTCAGACTGAATTTGACACTTGTCAGTTCAAATAAATTAACACTCTCATTTTTTGACCATCTTTTTTTGGCAGAAATAAACTGATTGTGTTGCCAATTTATGTGTTGAACTACAATGGAAAAAAAAGACAAAACTATGGTGAGTGCTTCATTATATTTTGACACCATCATGAAAGTGGGTCACTTTTCTTTTTTCCTTTTCTTTCTCTTCATCTAAAATTCCTTGTTCTATCACAGTCTGTGTAACACCAAGGTGAATGCAATTGGAGGAACAGGAAGAAGGGAAAAGGAAGATGGGCCAGGGACATGTGGGAGATGCAAGTTACAGTTTGTCAAGGGAAGAGAATAACACCTCATCTTCTACATGAAGAAGCGTGTGTTCTCAGTGTGCAAAAGAAGCATGTGTTATGCTTCCATTCTGTTCACCTCTTTGCGACCCTATGGCCTGGAGCCCATCAGCTTCCTCTGTCCATGGCATTCTCCAGGCAAGCATCCTGGAGTGGGTTGCCATTTCCTTTACCAGGGGATCTTTCTGACCCAGGGGTCAAACCCAGGTTTCCTGTGGCCTACACTGGTAGGTGTATTCTTTACCACTGAGCCACCTGGGAAGACCCCTATTAAGAAGTACTAGAAATCAATCAACCATTCACGTAGTTATTTTCTCTGAAGATCCAACATCTGGTATGATAACATAACATAACCTTTCCATATTTCCATGCTACTTTTTTAATAACTATAGTTGAACTAAAAGGACATTTAAAAAGAAAACAGTTGGAAGTACCAAGTTGGACTACTTTCTCCTAATTTTTCTATTAAACTATTATTTTCTGCTTGTTGATTGAGGCTTGGTCTCTCAACAGTTAAATAAACAATACAATGAATTTTATGTATAAACCCATGTAACACCCACCCAGGTCAAGAGGTAGAACATTTCTACAGCTTTAGAGGGCTTCCCTGGTGCATCAGCAATAAAGAATCAGCCTGCCAATGCAGGAGATGAGAGCTCAATACCTGGGGCAGGAAGATCCCCTAGGGTAGGAAATATCAACCCACTCCAGTGTTCTTGCCTGGGAAATCTCAAGTATGGAGGAGCCTGGCAGGCTATAGTCCAGGGGGTCACGAAGACTCAGACATGACTGAGTGAGTAAACAACAGCTTCAGAAAGTTTTCTCGTGCTCCTTCCCAGGCAATGTCTCCCCCTTACCCCAGAGGTAGACTCGGTGTGACTTCCTTCACCTTCGTTTAATTTTCTTCATTCTTAAAATTCATCTAACCAGAATCATGCTTTATGCTCTCTTTTGTGTCCATCTTTTTTAGCTCAGTAGGACACTTTTAAGATTCACCATTTACCCTGAGTTTTATTATTATTAATTCCGTGTAGCAGTCTATTATATGAACACATCACCATTTGTTTATCCAGTTTCTTACTTATGTGCATTTGGGTTGTTTCCAGTTCCTGACTACTATGAAACAGCTGCTAGGAACATTCTTGGACAAGTCTCTTGGTGGACACATGTACTCATTTCTCTTGGGAATGATACGGCTGGGTCACAAGGAAGGCAGATACTTCATTAGAAACTGCCCAATAGTGTTCCAAAGTGGTTACACCATGCTCCTATTTGCTTTTTAAATGATTGGGTCTTTAACTAAATCCAACGTACACCCCTGTTTTCTGATCCCTCCTCTCCCGTGAATAATTTGCTCATGAACGTACAGACATTTGAGCAGTATCATGAGAGGTTGCAGACTTTGGAATCAGATAAACCCCAAAACCCTATTCAGTGGGGACTTCTCTGGTGGTCTGGTGGTTAAGACTTCACCTTCCAATATAGGGGGTGTGTGTTCAATCCCTGGTTGGGGAGTTAAGATCCCACATGCCTCCTCGCCAAAAAAACAAAGCATAAAACAGAAGTAATATTACAACAAATTCCATAAAGACTTTAAAAATGGTCCACATTAAAAAAAATCTTTTTTAAAAACCCTGTTCATTATTAGTTTACAAACTTTGACTTGGATATTACTTTTAATCATGTCAAGTTTCACTATTATTTTGTAACATAGTTGCAGGATGTCTACTCCCTCTCTAGGTCCGTTATGAGGACACGAGGCGATACAGGTGGAACCATCTAGCCCAAGCTCAGACACAGAGCAGGCACTGGAGAAAAGCTAATTCCCCTCTCTCCCTACCTTCCTTGACAAGCATCTTCCTTCCTCTAATAGATTTTTGGATCTTACAGATCGTCTCTCTTTATCTCTCTTCTAAGCAACAGAGCTTGAGGAGGAAGTTCTAGAAGAGACAGACCCTGCAGGATGGAAGGTCAAGGGGCCGGATGCCGACAAGAATCTGTCTTCCAGCAGCAGAAGGGAAACGCTCTATTTACAGTAGGACCCAGATGGAACTGATTTGTTCAGAGCCATCTTATTCCTGAGTGTGATATTTGTCCACATCATAAAACCACAGGCTACAATGTGTCTGACATTATACCAAGTGATATAACCCCTCTTAATGATATTATAATAAATCCCAAATGAGGCAGCCATCACTGGGCAGCCCTTTCAAAGTGTTCCTGAAATAGTTTTTACAGAACAAGGGATCTGTGTGCCAAATGCAGATGCTCACATGAGGCTGGAGGAGTTAGGTCAGGCTTACACAAGAACATGACTCTGGCTCCGTTCTTGGCCAGGAACGTTTTCTTTTTATATTAATCTTTTGGCTTTTATGGAAATCAAGATGCTCCTTTTTTTATATATATATGAGAGATGAAATTGGACTTTTTCTAAATGCAATAAAATGTCCCCCAGGGTGGTTTTTTTTTTTATTATTATTATCCTTTAAATCAGCAGTTTCTGTGTCTCTTCGTTAGTAAAAGCCAATGACCTTTCATCTTGTCCTCACCTCCCTTGGTGCTCAAAGAAAGCTGACCACATTTCCTGCCGTCCTGGTGGTAGAATCTTGTTTGGCTCTGTTTTTCTGCTCACATACATAGGTATCCTTCTGAGATACCATGTGATCTGCTTCCACAAGCCTGGGGAGCTTGCTGACTCAGGAACCATTGAATTTCTTCTAGGACGAATGTGCAGCCCTTTCTGCCCTTAAAGGCAAGAACCACAGGAAATCATGTGTCTCCACTAATGGGGCTGGAGGCACCATCCTGCTGCACTGTGGTCATGGAATTAGTGGGGCCAGAGCAAGAAGGCATATCTATTCCCCTCACTCTTCACCATCACCAGCCCTCCATCACCACCATAACCAGCATCACCGCGTCCATGGCCCGAAGCACAGCACCCCGTGTTACTCTCCCCCTCAGCAGGCCCCTGCTCATCCTCTCCACCACCATCACCCTTCCTGCTGTCCCCACTGCAACGGGTCATCCACTGTTTGGATCTTCCCATCACACCTCTGTTTTCTCCCTTTCGCATCCCATGTGGTTCCATCACTGCCCAAAATTTGGGCCCAAGGCTCAAGTCTGTTAGCAGATACTGGGAAAGATGACTGTGGTTTTTACTGTCTCACTGGGATCATGAAGATATACTGAGTAAACCTAAAATGGCTAGAGATCACTTACTGCCACCGTTAAGGTAAGGGGACCTTACTTAAAATGAAATACACCCAGAAAGCAGCAGGTCAGAAGGAAGGAAAGAAGCTCTACTAAAATTCAGACTCCTTGGATCTAACCATGCCTCTATTTTCAGTTACTTATGCCAAAATGTTGCCTGATATGCCTGGACTGGTTTGAATTCAGTTTCTTTCAACTTGAAAATGAAAGAATTCTGACCAAAATGACCACCCTTGTCTCCTGATCTGTATTATCCATGCCCACCCCAAGCACACTCAAGGTTGGCATTCCAGAGCTGAGTTTCAGCTGGTAAGCCAAAGACTGGGGTTGAGATTCTGAGGGCTGACGACAGTCTTTTACCCAAGGTAGCCCAAACATAATGAAATAAGATGAAGTCGGAGTCCTTAAAGAAAAGCAGTCACTTCATACCAAAGTGGTTAAATGCAAGCTTCAAACCCAGAAGAATTAGGATAAGACCAAATTTGCAACAAGGGCAAATGACCTAAGACCATTTTTCCCAGCACTAATGGAGTACAGTAAGTTTCCCTTATGGGCCAGCATTTGTGATGGAAGAGATCGGAGCTGACTTTAAAAATATAAAGTCCCATGATGGGAGACACAGCCCTCACCGACATCATGATCCACTAAGTATCAAGCGTGTCATGGTAGCCATCAAGTATTCACCCTTTCCTGAGGCTTACAGTTCCAGAGATACAGAAAGGGCCTGTGTTTTGCAGGAGGATATACTTCAAAAAGGGCTCCTCTGGTGGCTCAGACTGTAAAGAATCCACCTGTAATGCAGGAGACCCAGGAGACTCGGGTTCGAGCCCTGGGTCATGAAGATCCCCTGGAGAAGGAAATTACAACCCACTCTAGTATTGCCTGGGAAATCCTACGGACAGAGGAGCCTGGTGGGCCCCAGTCCATGGGGTCACAAAGAGTCAGACACGGCTGAGCAAATAACACTTTCACTTTTTCTCTTACTCCAAAAAGGGGGAAATACAGAAAGCCAAACTTAACAAATAAACATTTACATGCGTAAAAGGTTATTTGTCCTAAGAAGAGGGCTTCACAGTTAACTCTGTGGTAAAGAATCCACCTGCCAATACAAGAGACAAGGTTTAGATTCTTGGGTTGGGAAGATCCCCTGGAGGAGGAAATCTTACCTGGAAAACCCCAAGGACAGAGGAGCCTGGCGGGCTCCAAGTCCATGGAGCCACAGACATTTAAGCACACATCCATGTCCTAGAAGAGTGACTAAGATAAGAGGAATACGTGAACCTGGGACAGAAGAAACAGACAAGGCTGTGTGTTCCCCCTAACACAGAGACACATAGAGATGCCATTTGCATCAACCACCTCCAGGCATTCCCCAAAATCACTTCCACCATCATTCTTAGCACTTATATCACCCCTAGAATAAGACAACCCAGGGTCAAGGACTCAGAGAATAATCCTTTTCCCACAGCTGGTAATGCTTGCTAACAACATGGGTTCTCCTTCTTCTGAAAGTGCGTGCATACATGCATGCTAAGTTGCACAGAGTGTCCGACTCTGTGCGACTCTATGGACTGCAGCCAGACTTCACTGTTCATGGGATTCTCCAGGCAAGATTACTGGAGTGAGTTGCCATGCTCTCCTCTGGGGGATCTTCCTCGTCCAGGGATCAAAACTATGTCTCTTATGTCGCCTGCATTGGCCAGCAGTTTCTTTACCACTAGCGCCCCCTGGGAAGCCCGATTCTAAAAGTGGTATGTGTCTATTATTCATTTGTTAAACACTCTTGGACACAAGTAGTAGGAACCATCTGAAGCCAGCTTAAGCTTAAAGGGGCCTGTGAGAGAAAGCCGTATTGGTGGTGGGAGAACTTCCCTGGTGGTCCAGTGGCTAAGACTCCATGCTCCCAATGAAGAGGGGCCTGGGTTCTATCCCTGGTCAGGGAACTAAGATCCCACATGCCACAACTAAAGATCCTGCATGCCACAGGGAAGATCAAACACCCCCCGTGCTGCAACTAAGACCTGGTGCAGCTAAATAAATATTTTTTAAAAAAGGAAAGAAAGCCATGTGGGGTCACATAAAGCCCAGGGTACAGGTTCCAGCTAGGCCTCAAAACAAACTGGAACCAGGCAGTCCTCCTCTCTGCTTCTCAGAGTGCTTTCTGCCGTTTTCTTCCTTCCTATGTGCCAGCTTTCTCCTATGTACCAGACACTTATGGAAGATTTAGAAAGGCGCCAGAAGAAACAAAATGGTACTCTGAAAGAGCAATTACCTTCAAAAGATGGCTGATCCTAAGATTTAATTTTCTTCTGGATGTCACTAAAGGAAGGCAGGACAGCACTTCAGGTTAGCTACGTGACTACCATCTGTGAAAATAAAAAGAAATGGTGCCCTCTTCCGAACAATGCCCTGTGAATGTTGACTATCATAATTACTAAAGGAGTTAGTGACCAATTCTTTTGGCTAAAACCACCCTGATGGGTTGTGAACAATCAGAGAAAAGGCAAGAGCCAATTTCCAAATTAGGAACCAGAGATTGCAGAAGCAGTCACAGGAATAGTGAGAAGATTTCCAAGTTTGCCAAGACAAACTGTGAGGGGAGAAAGGGAGGAAGAGAAATGTAATATCATATCCACCATATCGTAAGAGAATGGGATTTAACATGGCACAAAGTTGAAGAACAGGAATGCCTAATACAAGGATTCTCCCCCCAGAGCCTGTGGATCCCAATTGGTCCATAGTAAGAATTCAGAAGATCCTTGAATTGAGATGAAGAGAAAATTATATCTTTATTTTCATCAGTCTCTAACTGAAAATTAGCATTTTTGTCTATTATGAATGTAGATAACCCATAACCACAGTATTAGCAGCTTTTGTAACAAGTATTTTATTTACTTATTTATTTTATCTTTTGATTGACATGTAGAATCTTAGTTCCTGAACCAGAGATCAAACCCATGTCCTCTGCAATGGAAATGCAGAATCTTAACCACTGGATCATCAAGGAAGTCCCAATATTAGTAATTTTTATAGCTTTGTAATCAATGGATCAATCTCTGTTTTCATGCCATATTATAACTGTTGTGTATATCTCAAAACATCATTTACTTTTATCATTATTTTGTCATGAATCCTACTTTTCAAAATTATTGTGTATCCTCAAACATGACATTAAAAATTATGTAATGTTCTATCATATGGAGATGATGTCATTAATTCCTCTAATATTTTACATTTAGATTGTGTCCAGTTTTCATTTACAAATAATGCTATACATTAAAATTCTGGCACATAATTATTGCATACATAGAACTGGCTATTTCTTTAGGATAAATTTCAAGGTAGAGAAAAGCTGAATCGAAGTCCATTCACTGTTTACCATTCATGAAATATATTGCCAAATTTTTTTTTTATTATACCTTTAATAGGCCCATCAGCTAAATATGGAAGACAGTTTATCTCGCTGTATCCTTACCAGCACTGGGTATCATCCTCTTTTTTTCCTTTTATGATCTGTATTTTATAGCATAGTGTTTACAAAGTTGGGTGTTATGGCTCCTCCCATTCCTGGGTCCATCTAACCTATTTTTTTTTTTTAACACTTTTTTGATGTGGACCATTTTTGCAGTCTTTCTTGAGCTTATTGCAATATTGCTTGTTTCATGTTTTGGTTTTTTGGCAGCAAGGCATGGGGGAACTTAGTTCCCCAACGAGGGGTCGAAACTGCACCCTCTGCACTGGAAGGTGAAGTCTTAACCGCTGGAATGCCAGGGATGTCCCCACGCTGCCCACTTTCTCATGTGACTTTGCAACCCCTTCCTTCAAGAAGGACTATATGAAAAAGAATAGAGAAAAGTCGTGCCATCTGAGGTTCTCTAGAACAACCGGTCCCCAGCAGACCCACCAAGGACACAGCAGAAGGTACAACCCTGGGTAAGACCAGCAGAAAAATCGTCTATCTGAGCCCAGCCATAGTGTTAAACCTGCAACATTGTGAGCAAATGAATGGCTTATGGCGGTCGTGTGGGTGGGTCAGGAGAGTCAGGATGACGTCATATTTCTCCCAGTGTTTTCTGGAAGCCTCTCAGATGAGCACAGACTGTGAGTGACTGGTCTTTGTTTTTGCATCTGCCCAGACACCCCATTCAGCGGGCATCCCCCAGAGGCAAGAACTGTCCCCTTCCCAGTCACTGGCAGCATGATTTGGGGGACCCACGGAGAGAAGCGAGTGCATCAGAGCTAATGGGGCTCCTCTTGCGACCTACACCCTTCTCTTCTCTGTGGCTTTCATAGACTGCTGGCGGCTCCTTCATAATGGACTTCCCAGAGTATCAAGTCAAAGCGAAGGTGTGAACTCTATACCTCCCTCTCTTCCACTCTGGCCACACTTGAAACTTTAAAAGCCACAGAGAATCAGTTTCTCTTTTGTTTTACCTTCCACTCCTCTGCTCCAGACATGGCAACAAGTTAGTATTATTTGATGTCCCAAAATGAAGAAGTGCTACGTGGCAGACCCTCCTATCCTTCCTTCCCATCCCTAACCCCAGACTTCACTTCCCTTTTCTCTGCCTTCCCTCCATTCCATGAGATCTTGTGGGCAGGAACTATGTAGCCTTGGGACCCTTATCATACATCCTACTGGCCCCCTGGAACCTCACCGCCTGCTAACCCCTCAAATCAGGCACATTTGGGCAATAAGCAAGCTTTTCCAGAGGTCAGAGAGCTGGATTTGTAGTCCAGGCTCTACCACTCACTGGCAATGAAACTCTGCTTTGACACCTCTGCTTCTCAGTTCATAAAACGGAAATAATAACAGCCTCCCTGAAGCACTTTGTAAGGGATAAAGATTTATCAACTCATAAGTAATGAAATATTTTTTAAGAAGGGGCAGACAACAGTGAATCCATGTTAATAGCAAAGCCAGGAGAGGTGATGAGCTGCCCTGGACATACAAGGTGGCAGACAGCCCAGCCTCAGCCAGCCTCTCTGGAGGGTCAACACCAAAGTTCTTAAAGCTTTTAAGTTCCATCAAGCTTCTGCATGAAAAGTGTTTACCCTGGGAATGGCTCCTTACTTCTTCAAAGTTATTATTTCCAAGATATCCTTATTTTAAGAAAGTGTGAAATATGGTTTATATCCCAAGACCCAAGTCAAAATCGTAAAAGACCTTTATTCCCTAAGTGTGACTAAAACCACCTGGGAGCCTGAGCATTTTCATAAATGCAGATTCCAAGGACTTACCTGGCCTTGAGCATCACATAATTTTTTTTATCCTTTCCACATTGAGAAAAACTGTGTGGATGCTCAGTCATGTCCAACTCTGCAACCCCGTGGACTGTGGCCTGCCAGGCTCCTCTGTCCATGGGATTCTCCAGGCAAGAACACTGGAGTGGGTTGCCATGTCCTCCTCCAAGGTTTAATAGTAGCCCATGCCTAAAAGAGTTTAGGCAAAGAATTTTATCTATTCGCTTATTCCACCTAAACTCTAAATTTGGGTGGAATAAGTGAATAGATAAAAATAAGAATGCCTTGCAAGGTGAAAGGTATGATTTGCCACTGGAGAAGATGACCTCCCAAAGTCCCCCTTAAATCAGGCCTCTGTTATCTCAGATCCCAGAGAATGTCTTAGGCCTCAAACAACCAAGAAAGTGGTCCCCATTCCTGTCCACAACCCACCCCAGTCAGACACACAGAAAGTGTACCCCCTGGCTGGGCACTCAGCCAAGGCTGGAGCTGTTAGGAAATAAGAATGTGTGTATTTATTGAGGAAAATAAAAATCCGCACACGATGTCTCACAGAGGCGATTTATGGGGTTTTATGGAAGTGTCACCAAAAGGCCCACTCCATCATTGCCAATCTCAAGTCTGAAGACACCTGGGAGCATGGGCAATAAAGTTCCCAGCTGGAAATGGTGGGTGCAACGTGCCTGTGAGAAGAG
Source organism: Cephalophus harveyi (assembly GCA_006410635.1). Lineage (NCBI taxonomy): Eukaryota > Metazoa > Chordata > Mammalia > Artiodactyla > Bovidae > Cephalophus > Cephalophus harveyi. Next base: position 737,343 of record SJYT01048568.1, on the reverse strand, counting down.
GGAACCATGCAGTCCAAGTACCTATACCTACAGGGTATGTGGGAGTGTGTGGATGGGTGAAAAGCATCATACACATGCAGTGGGTGTGCAAGGGAGCATGCATATATGTGTGGGTATCATAAGAGTGTATGGCAGGGGTCACTCAGGAGGCTGAGCCACAATGCAGAATGGCACCCATTACTCAAGCTCTCTTCAAGGACAGCAGAGTCCTGGCTGTTCCCAGGAAAGGGTTAGTCATGATCTGCCGCAGAAATGAATGCCTTGGGGATGTCAAGGTGCAAACATCTCTGAGCTGAGCATTCAGGGATGGATAAAGTCTGGCCAATGGGAACACGAGCAGGGTCCTGACTTGTTCACCTGTTCCCATGGGCCTAAACCCCACCATGGGTGCTTCAGCCAATAAGTTCTAGGTCTTTGAAGCTTCTGAAAGTTCTGTGAACCAACCTCCTGCCTTTTTGCCCTCCATCATCTGCCCAGCCCTCCTGCCAAGTTCAGCAGGGCCTGGAGGCATTCACTGTCTCACTATCGGGGGAGTAGCATCAAGGAAGTCAATAGAACAAGAGGGAGAGCAACAATGAAAGGAGGAGAAGGAAAAGGAGAGGAAGAAAGACCTTCAGGGCAAGTCCATCTTCCTAAACATGGTCTTAAGAGCCCAAAGCAAACAGAGCCCTGAAGACCATGCCGGAAAGAGGGATGCCCCGCTTCCTCTCTCCCTTCCATTCCTCTGCAGCAATGAGAAAATCAGGAGTTTTGCAAGATCCTTTGGTTGCCTGGTCGCCAGCCTCATGTGCATCTTCTCAGCATGTGAGAAAGGTCACTTCCCTGCAAGACAGGGAGGAGCTCTGGGCAAGTGTGGTTTGTGAAACGAAACCAGACCCTTCAGTTTATTGCCCCTGGCATGCCAGGATGGTTGGCCTGGCTTGGAGTCTGAGGATACGGACCAGAAGCGTGTGGCTCCCTCCCCTGTGCTACATCTTCTGCTGGGCACTTCCACACATTCCAGCCACTAAGGAAGACCAGATGCCACACTTCTGCTTAACTCCAGGGCGGTGCTGCCAGTCCACAGATGGCATCAAACTACCAAGGGCCCAAGCTCAAGATGGCTGGTGCTGGCCAAATCCAATATTCCTCCCCTTGCACATGTCAACATTCAGAAGGAGCCCCAGTACCTGTGAGGGAAGACCCAAGCCCCTATGATGCAAGTCCCTTCCCGGCCAGGACCCCACTGGACCCCTCCACCCCAACTATGCTCCAGACACACCAAATAGCTGGCTGCACCCCAGGCTTCTCAAACTCTATACCACGACCTGTCTTTACAGCCTCTGGTCCCTCCACCCACAAATGCCATCTCCTATTTTGGGGCTTTCCTGGTGGCTCAGTGGTAAAAAAAAAAAAAAATAGAAAGAAAAAAAGAAAAAAATGTCTGCCAATGCAGGAGACACAGGTTCTATCCCTGGTCTGGGAAGATCCCACATACCATGGAACATCTGAGCCCTTGCACCACAAATATTGAGCCTGTGCTCTAGAGCCTGGGAGCCCCAGTTACTGAGCCCTGGCACCGCAAAACTGAAGCCCACACACTCTAGAGCCTGTGCTCCCCAATAAGAGGAGCCACCACAATGAGAAACCCATGCTCTGCAACTAGAAAGTCATCCCTACTCTCCATAACTAGAGAAAAGCTGAGCAGCAATGAAGACCCAGTGCAGCCAAATAAAAAATAAAATTATTTTTTTTAATTTCCTATCTTTTAATTTTTACCCAAGTATAGCTAATTTACAATGTTGTATTAATCACTGCTGTACAACAAAGTGGCTCAGTTATACACACACACACACACACATATACACTCTTTTTCATATTCTGTTCCATTATGGTTTATGACAGGATATTGAATATAGTTCCTTGTGCCATAATCTTTTTAATTTAACTTTTATTTTCTATTGGAATATAATTGATTTACAATGCTGTGTTAGTCACACGTGTACAGCAAAGTGGTTTGGTTATACATAACATATATCCACTCTTTTTCAGATTCTTTTCCCATACAGATTATCACAGAATATTGAGTAGAGTTCCCTGTGCTATGCAGTAGGTCCTTGTTGATTATTTCATTATATGGTAATGTGTGTATGTTAATCCCAAGCTTCTAATTTAGGAGCTGTGGGTTTTTTAAATATGTCCCCCAAAATTTTCTGACTCTTCTCCCATTAGGAGATGCAATCTCTGCTGCCTTCCTTGACTCTAAGCAGACCAATACCACACGGCAGCAGTTCCCTGGCACAGTTTCTAGGTCTGGGCTTTAAGAAGTTGGCACATCTCCCCTTCTGCCTCTTAGCATGTTCACTCTTAGAAGTCAGCCACCATGCTGTGAGGAAGCCCAAGACACACTGTGGAGAGGCTCCTCTGAAGAGAAACCAAGAGTCAGAACCAACTTGCCAGTTGGGTATGAGTCATCTTTGAATTAAATACTCAGCCCCACTGGAGCCACTAGCTGATGCTGTGTGGAGAACTTCTGGTCCTTCCAAATCCTGCTCCAGTTGTTCGTTTGGAAGCGAAGGAGACAACTGTTACTGTTTTCAAGTTACCGGTTGGGAGGTATCTTTATGTAATTATAAATCAGACCATTTACCCCTAAAAGAAAATGCTGCTGGAGCATTCAGTTTTTGGAATTCTGGACTCTATTAAGAACAAGTCTCCTGCCTTCTCCTTCAAGGTCAGAGTGACATTGTGACTTCCAGGAGAGCACACCAGGAAAACAGTTTTGAAGACAGAATCTCTGGATTCTGATCTCCATAAAGCCTCAAGGAATTTACTTGTCCTCTGTGAGCCTCAGTTTCATTATCTGTAAAATGCAGAAAATCCGCCATCCACCAGTCTCAATTAGGGTCAGAGTTAGGGTTAGGGAAAGGGATTAGCTATTTCACTTATGAGGAGCCAATGGTGAATATTTCAGATTTTGAAGACCATATGGTTTTTGTCACAATTATTCAATTCTGCCAGGGCAGCAAGAAAGCAGATACATAAACAAATTGGCATGGCTGTGCTCCAGTAAAACCTCTTTTACAAAAACAAGATTTGGTCTGTGGGCCGCGGACTATAGACTCCCTGCTGCAAAGGACAGAGAAGCTTCCTGGCATGGATGCTTGCTCTTAGCACAATGTTGTATTATTATTATTGATATAAACACAACTTTCTTCAGGCAAAAAAAGTTGGTTAGGGATTTCACCAGCTTCATAACCACAGGGTTCACCAAAAAGTGCTCACCCTGAGTTAATCAGCAGCAAACCTAGTAACAAGATGAGTCACCCTACAGGGAGGCATGGAGAAGTTTTGTAAATTGCGCTTTCATCTTCCTTCTCGTCAGTCTTGACCAAGTCACCTTCTCTCTTGAATCAAAGTAGTTCACCTGTACAGTGAACATACGATTGCAACATTTTCTGGGCAAAATTGATATTTCGGATCCAGAGCTAAGTAATTTTCCCATGTGTCCATCATTTCTTTCAGATGAGACCCCCTGGGTGGGAATATTAGAGGCGTTCAGCTTTAGGATAAAAAAAGGAAGTAGGCAGGGGAGGAGGAGAGGGAGGGCCAGAGACAGGCAGTAGTGGGGAAGAGTCTGGAGGAAACGTGCCCCTGATAAATTTTGTCTCCTGGGTGCCCCATTCATTCATTCGTTCATTCAGCCCTGGGTATTGCCTGCCAGCTACATGCCAGGTCCCGGGCTGAGGGTCTGGTAACTAGAAGTGGTCAGGACACTCCCAACCCCCACTCTTGTGGATGGATCCCACATCCAGCGAAGGGAAGAGATCATTAAGTAAGACATGGCAGCAATAGTGTTGTGCATTATGAAAGGGGAAGTGGAGGGTGGGGACCACCAACTGGGGCGGGGGACCTGACCCAACAGGGGGTCAGGGGAGGTCTCCCCGAGGAAATGACATTGAAGCCAAGACCAGAGGGATGAGCAGAGATTAGTCATCCCCCCCTGCCTTCCTCTTCTTCGTACTCCTGTGCTTAGAGAAACTCATCTCCTGACATCCGTCCAAGCACAAGATCACTCCTCCCTTCTCCTGGACACTGTCTTCCTTTGTCTGTACAACCTTTTAAAACATCTCTTTTTCCTCATTTAAACCTTTGCCTGAATAATCAGTGCTCTTAGGATAAAAACCAAAAGCCTTGACATGGGCCAATAGGCCTCATGTGATGCGGTTCCTGATATCTCTCCAGCCTCAGCTCACAATCTCTCATCAGTAACTCTGCTCTGGCCGCCCTGGGTTACTTTCCAGGCTTTCCTACCACAGTCCCTTTGCGTATGCTCTTCCTATGCCTGGAATCAACTAGTCAGTCCTAAAGGAAATCAACCCTGAATATTCATTGGAAGGACAGTTGTTGAAGCTGAAGCTCTAATACTTCGGCCACCTGAAGCAAAGAGCCGACTCATTGGAAAAGACCCTGATGCTGGGAAAGATTGAAGGCAAAAGGAGAAAGGGGCGGCGGAGGATAAGATGGTTAGCCAGCATCACTGACTCAATTAACATGAATTTGAGCAAACTCTGGGAGATAGTGGAGGACAGAGGAGCCTGGCATGCTGCAGTTCACGAGGTCTCGAAGAGTCAGTCATAACTTAGCAACTGAACAACAACCTAGAATATCTTCCCCATTTACCTAATTAACTCCTACTTATCCTTCAGATCTCAGATCACTTATTCCCTCAGGAAAGCCTTCTCTGACCTCCCAACTCATTAAAAGATCCTGGCTTTAAGCTTTCAAAGTCTCATAAATCCCCTCATTCTTAGCACTTACCACAAGTCAACCTCCATGGTCTATGGTCTATGGAAGGATTGGACCAATGTCCATCTCCCCAGTGGGACCCCAAATCCCAGAGGATCCTGGATATGTCACTTATAGCTTCATTCCAGCACCAGGGTCTGGCTCATAGTGGGAGCCCAGCTAAAATATTTATTTCAATGAATAAAATGTTGGATGCAAAAGTCTGGGGCCACCACATTTTTATTTTCAAACCTTTGAGAATATCACAGCCCTAACCCACTGAATACGTGTATGTGTGATGGTTTGAGCTCATAAGACCAGATGTGGCACAATAAGGGGAAAAAAAACTACCATGGAGTTAATTGAAGCCAGTTACAGCCCCATCTCTAATTGCTTGGATCTAAGTTTCCTCATCGATAAAATGAGAGCATCTTTCCCAACCACGCTCCTTGGAAGAAAAGTTATGACCAACCTAGACAGCATATTAAAAAACAGAGACATTACTTTGCAAACAAAGCTCCATCTAGTCAAAGCTACAGTTTTTCTAGTAGTCGTGCATGGATGTGAAAGTTGGACTGTAAAGAAAGCTGAGCACTAAAGAACTGATGCTTTTGAACTGTGATGTTGGAGAAGACTCTTGAGAGTCCCTTGGACTGCAAAGAGATCCAAACAGTCAGTCCTAAAAAAAATCAGTCTTGAATATTCATTGGAAGAACTGATGCTGAAGCTAAAACTCCAGTACTTTGGCTACCTGATGTGAAGAACTGACTCATTTGAAAAGACCCTGATGCTGGGAAAGGTTGAAGGTGGGAGGAAAACGGGACAACAGAGGATGAGATGGTTGGATGGCATCACCGACTCAATGGACATGAGTTTGAGTAAAGTCTGGGAGTTGGTGATAGACAAGGAAGCCTGACATGCTGCAGTGCATGGGGTTGCAAAGAGTCAGACACAACTGAGCGACTGAACTGAACTGAACTTCCCAACCACACGTTGGAGTTACTGGGCATAATGAGATCTTTTCAAGGATGCATGCTTATGAGTTTATCATGGCCCAGTCTCTGCCAGAGAATCAAAGCAGAGGCATCAGCACACAGAAGCCCCCTGCTCTGTACAGTTGCTGCGGAGGCAGGTGGCACACCCTCTGGGAGGGACACCAGTTAAGAAGAACATGTCTAAAGCTGCCTGTGCCACCCAGAGCCCTGTAGTATTGATCATCAGTCTTGCAGAGGGAACGTTTGCCTTTCTTCCCTTTCCAAATAATTAAAGTATAATATTTTATGGCCTGGTAAAATTTACTGGGACCCTCGGCACGTAATTATAGTGCTTCTTTAACGGAGACCCCATAAAAGATGCATGATGAGAAAGTTAAGGATCTGGATAGAATTATAGCGATGTGACAAATTATTTACAAGTGATAAACTGTCCGAGGGGAAAAAAAATCCAATAACCTCTGATGAAGGCTAACAATTAAAATAATAAATTCCCCAAGAGCAAGGGTAAACCTTTCTTCTTGGTCAAAGGCTTAAATTCCATGATCCCAGGAAGAAGAATACATCTTTTTGTCAAAGTCAAATCCTGGTATCTTCAGGCATCTATCCTATACTCAGGCATTCTGTATGTATTTGTATTTGTATTTAAGTACTTACTTAATCCATCTTTTTGATCATTTATTCGTCTACTGACCGGTCATCTTTTCTCTCCAGCCTTTCTTTTGTTTCATTACCAATTCTACTTATTCTTTCTCTTCGTCTTCTGCCCACTCACTGTATCCACTCATCCTCCTATGCATCTATTCATTTATTACTTTATCTACCCATTCTTCTGTTTCCATCTGTTCATTTGCTATTTATTCATTTAAGCTTTAATTCATTTATACATCCCTTCATTTATTTCTATTCTTCATCTATTCATCTATCTATTCCCTCCACATGTATTGCTCACTTGAGCTAGGCAGATTCTTTACCCTGATCTAAAGCAGCCCTGTCCGAAAGAACTATGTTGCTTCAGGGCAGTCCAACTCTTTGCAACACTATGGACTGTAGTCCAGCAGGCTCCTTTGTTCATAGGATTTTTCCCGGCAAGAATACTGGGGTGGGTTATCATGCCCTCCTCCAGGGGATCCTCCTAACCCAGGGATCAAACCTGTGTCTCCTACATTGCAGGCAGATAGATTCTTTACTGTGTAGCCACTGGGAAAGCCCCCAAAAGAACTATAATGTGAGCCAAATAAACAATTTTAAAATTTCTAATAGCCACATTTTTAAAAGTAAAAAATAAATAAGTGAAATCTATATAAATAATCATTATTTATTTAGTAATAATTTTCATTGTTTTATAACTAAAGCTCAGAGACAAGTGATTAAAAAAAACTTTCTAGAATCAATCAACCAACTATCGCAAAACACTGTGTCAAATGATCAGATGGAACGAAGACTGAGCAGCTATGGCAACCTGAAAGGGGTTTGTCTGGCTCTGCCCAAGGCCTGTGAGGGCTGGGAATCTGGCCCTGGGTCAGCCTGGAGCTAAGGGAGAAGTCCTTCCAAACAAAGCAGACAAACAGAGAGAAGAACTCACCTTCCTTTACATCCAAGCCCATCCCTGATTTCTTCAAGTATTACTGGGTAGAGACTCAGAGTGTGAAAGAGCGTATTTGGGAGAATACAAATGTTCACACAGGTCAAAACAAATTTTCTGCACCCCAAGTCATCATTTCTTATCCATTCATAATGAAGAGAACCAGGATTCCATAGCCAGTTAACCGCATGGTACTCAGCCGTGAAGAGTTGATGCAGAGGATGACAAAGACCACGGTGATGGGAGTAAAGAGAGCTCACGTTACTGAAGGTTGACCACAGCGTTCTAAGCACTTCACTGCACTGTGTCACTGATACCCTTATTTTAGAGATAAAGAGAGTGAGGCCCTTTCCCAAAGCCTACTAAGTGTCATATCTACCATGTGCTAGTCGCATAGACTCCCCCCGTAATGAGCCTTTCACTGGAATCTGGCTCAGCCAGGCAAGACACAGGCTGTGGGATGCCCACTGTGGCTGTGAAGCTAAGCACCTCATGCACAGTGCTTCCGTGAAGTTCATAGTCCAGTGGGGAAGAGGAATTTCTAGGCAAATAGAAACCCTCCAGGTTTCGGGTGCTGAACCAGAGCATCCCAACACAGTAAAGACTTAAGCCAGCTGTCACTTCTCCGTGGCAGAGGTGGTCACGAGGGCTTCACAGTGGAGGTGACACTGGGACACTGGGAGGCTTCCTCTGACACCCTCAGTGAGAAGCAATCTCTCTCCCTTCTAGAGATGAACCCCTTTGTCAGCTCCTTGGAGCACAGGCTCCCGCTTGGCCCTCTGGAACCATTTTCTCCCTCTTCTCACCCTCCCCTGCACAGCCGCTCAGCCTGTAAACCCCCTGCAGGCATCAGGGAAGCTTTTATACCAACTCAACACCATGAATGGATCCATGGAGAAATACAATTGCTGGGATTTCTGAGAATGTATATAGTTGTTTAAAAACCGCTGTCTTTCTCGGGTACAGACAAAACACCACCGGCTTAACACCTCCCAGAGATGTACTGTGGGAATGATTTCACGGCTTTAGCTGTCAGTAGCGATATCAATCAGATGGTCCACCCAGTGGCCTCAGCTCAGGAACACAAGAGACATCAGCAGAAGAGCGGAAAGAGATGAAGCCAAAGTTAGATGGAGACAGAATGATAAAGAGAGAGAGAGAGAGGCAGAGGCACTAAGGAAACAGGAGCGAGCTGGAGGAATGACAAAGGCTGAGAAAAGGTTATTCAGAGTTAGGGAGACTGATAGAGTTTGCGGGTGAAGAAAACCGAGCCAGACTCAGATTCAGTAAATCAAGAGCCAAATTATGGATGGAGATCAAGTGTTTCCTGAGATGAGAGAGAGAGAGAGAAAGCAGAGACAGAGAAAAAAGAGGGGTGAGAGAAGCAAAGCAGGCTGTCCAGAGCTCCCTGCACCCCGCCCCCAACCCCGGCACCCAGCTCCTGCCTTGGATTTTTGAGCCCTGCCTGGAAGAATCTTCCCCCAGCTTCTTCCATCTCTGGCCTTTTCTCCTCTTCCTGGCCTTTGTTGACCTAAGATGTTCTCACCAGGTCTCCGGTGGCCATGCAACTGGAGGTCCATTCTACTCACTCCTGCCTGTTGTTCTCCATTAGGAAAGAACACCCAGTTGATTTCCTTTATAGGGCTTCTTGGCTTTTTATTATTCATGTGTGTATTATCCACTGCTGGGCCACCACTGTCTTGCCATATCTTCAGGATCTGGAATAGTGTTTGGTATAGAGTAGGTGCCACTTCACAGTTGAGGAACAGATGGATGGATGGGTAGATGAATGGATGGATGGAAAGAGAGAAGGGAGGATGGATGGATGACAGCGAAGGCGAGTCATTCCCAAGAACTCCTCTCTGGGTGCTTAAGTTACCCACGTTGAATGAGCATGATTTGTGACAGGATTGAGTGCTGATCTGGAACACAAACTCTTCCTCACCAGCTGAGCAAAGGTGGAGACAACCAATGAAGGAGAGGGGAGTGAATGCAGAGGGAAGATCCTGCACCTGTGGCTCCCCCTAGGGGTCAGCAGGCCAAAGAGGACCCTGGGAGAGGGTCCGGGGGTGGGGGGGAGCCTTCCAGCCCTGTTATAAGGGCCCCTCTGGAATTCCTTTCAGACAGAAATGGTTCTATCCATGACTTTGCTTTGTCTGAAGCTGGAAGTGGTCCTGTGGGAAAAAAATACATGATGCCCATGTGGGCTTCTCAGGTTAAGTTCCTAAGTTAATGGGGCTTCATCAGCCCCGTTAATTCAGTTAGGACTAAGGCAGCCTCCCTTCCCAGGCAGAGTTTTTGCCTCTTTAGAAAGTGCTCTCAAGATCAGCCGCTGCTGACCAACACTTAGGGGGTTGGTCATGGAGACACAGGAGATGCGGGTTCGATCCCTGGAGAAGGGAAAGGCAGCCCACTCCAATATTCTTCTGGGGAAAATCCCATGGACAGAGGAACCTGGTGGGCTACAGTCGGTGGGGTCGCAAAGAGTCAGACATGACTCAGCACCCATACAGGAAACAAACATCTTCTGCTTATAGCTATTGCTTATTCATGAGAATTTTCAACCCAGTCTCACCAGTAGTGGGCATTAATAAGACCATTCTTTTTTTCTTAGGTGGTAGATATAATTCATGCTAATTTCCTTGGTCAGAATTACAAATGAACATGTTTTAAGTGCTTGATTACTCTCTACATTTCTTTATATGCAAATTTTTGTTTATAGATTTTTGTTCAGCTCATCTGCTTACCCATTTTCTTCATCTGTAGATGTGAGTGTTAATCACCACCTTCTGAAGAATGAAAAATGATATATGCAGCAGATGGAGCTATAAATCATGGGTAGCAGTCAAAGATTCTAATCCTGACCTCAATGGCATCAGGGCAGCCATATTGGCAAGGGCCCGATGCCAGGTTAATGGTTTTAATGTACTTTGTGCCTCAGGCACTGCGCTCAGCACCTTACATAAATATTTCACTTAATCATTCAACATCACTGAGAAATAGACATCAGAATCTCCATTTTTTTACACATACACCTGAGAGAAGTCAAGGACTTGACCCAACATCACCCACACTATTTGGGATTCAAACCTAGATCCTATGGATGGTAAAACATGATCAAAGGATTTTAAAAATAACTGATGAACATGATGCCATCTGTATCAGTTAAGAGTTCTCCAGAGAAGCAGAACCAATAAGATACACAGCTATATGTAGACTAGAGGGGACTTATTGTAAGAACTGGCTCACATAATTATGGAGGCTAAGAAGTCCTACAATATGCCCACTACAAGCTGAAGAACCAGGAAAGCTGGCAGTGTGATTCAGTCTGAGGCCAAAGGCCTGAGGAGTTCCAATTCAAGTTGGAAGTTTCAAGAACCTGAAGCTCTAATGTACAGAGGCAGGGGAAGATGGACATCCAGCTCAAGCAAGGAGAGCAGATCCCTGTCTTTGTGCCCCATTCGGGGCCCTCAGTGAGTTGAATGTTGCCCATCTGCAATGATGAGGCTGATCTCCTTTACTCAGTCCACTGATTCAAATGCTAATCTTCTCTAGAGGCACCATCACAGATATATCCAGAAATATTTTACAGCTCTCTGGGCATCCTTTAGTCCAGTCAAGTTGGCACATAAAATTAACCATCATATTATCTTTACCCTAGAGGAGCTCACAGTCCCCTAAATAAACAAGTAGGAAGAGTCACAAAGCCAGTTGGTGTGTGTCAGTAAAGACACCTGTGGCAGAAAGCCATGGAGGGATAGTGGGAATCCCTCTCTGCAGAGCTAGGAAGCCTTCATGGAGGAGGTGATGCTCCTGGGGTATTGAAGGATGAATGAGATCTTGCCTCGTGGACCAGGCTAGACAAAAGAGTGAAAGGAGAGCTGAGAGATGGGCCTCACAGGGAATGGGTGCCTGCAGGTTAAAAAGGCTTGTGACTGACCACAGAGGGTAAGTTCCAGAATCGGACATTGAAACCCTGGGATCGAACCCTGCCTCCTCTGCTGACTGTGACCTTCGATAATCATTTCACTCCCTCAGCCTCCGTGTGCCCATCTGCAAAGCTAGGACAGAGGTTTTACCAGTTGCTGAGGGGACTGAGATGCATATGAATGCACAGTATTCAGTCCAGACGTGGCAGAGAAGCGCCCAGAAATGGTGTGCATTGGCCTCGCTGCCATCTCGGAGGACCTTCCCCTTCCACCGATAAACCTGAGAGCGTGACCTGTGAGAAGTGGACTCCACGGGCACGCTTCTGTGAGTGCACACCTTGCTCACTAAAGGAAGCACCTGGGTACAGTGAAAGCCATCCATCCGGGCCTTGGATTGCAGACACACCTGATTTCCAGCTCCATTTCAGCCACTTACCAGACCACACTGCCCTGATCATAAGAGACACTCGGTGTTTGACGGAAGCCTTCCAAAGCCCCAGCTCCTCACCATTACCACACAGGCGCTGATGGGGTGGTCTGAGACAAAAGTCCACGGCTGTGTTCATCTACATATGTAAGCAGCAGCCCCGTGGGGACTTCCCCCAAACGTCCCTGAGGCCCATCACCCAGCCTGGCAAGGCGTATGGCTGTAGCCTCTGCCCGGGAGCCCAACTTCTCCACATCCTCCCCCAGCTACTGCAGGAAGAAGCATGAGTCATTCGAGGGGAGAGGGCTGGCATCGTCTCCCCTCACTGCATGGGGCCAGCCAGCAGGCTTGTGGTTATAGGACCTGCCTGAATTGCAAAACAAGCCAGTTCGCTGTGCTCTGGCGTCACGTGACGCGGGCAGGCACCGGAGGTGGCATTGTCTCCCTCACCCACTGACTCACTGCACCCTGGCCAGCAGTCACATGGCCCCCCGGGCCTCAGTTCCCCCTGAGAGCTCCTAGCTGCTGAGATCACTTGCAGAAGAACCAAATTGAAGCAACCATTTCCTTTTTCTTGCACCACAAATATATAAATATATTGTCAATATGAAAAATGTAAAGATGATTAAATATAGAAAAACAGAAATCAGAAACTACTCTGTACTTCACCACACCCTCTGCAGCAATAAACCTGGTCAATATCTTCCTGAGTATCTTCAAGGACTCAGTCTTATTTTTTAATTAATTTTAAGTTATCTAAGAAGTATACAGATGTTTTCTTCTTTTTTAAAATGTTAGATTGAAAAAAAAAAAAAATGTCAGATTGTTACTAAGAAAGGAAGAATGCCCCTTGACAGAGTTCACCTCTAACTGTGGGTTCCTAGCCAGGGGTTATTCATGAAATATTTCTTTCAGATCTGAGTTTTGTATGGTGTGTATGTACTGGGTTGGCCAAAAAGTTCATTTGGGTTTCTCTGTACGATGTTATGGAAAAGCTCAAACAAACTTTTTGAGCTACCCAATATTACATTGAAGCTTATAGGAAAAGCTGGATATCAGGAGCTTTCCCATATGTATTTTCAGATCGTATATATCTTTCTACAATTGCTTTTTCATCATCTTGTTACATAGAGGTTCCACTTTTCTTTTCTTTTTTTTTTTTTTTTTTTTTTTTGATGGCTACCTAACATTCCTTACTATGGATGTGCCATAATTTTTAACAGTTGCCACGGTGTGGACTTTTCAATTGGCTCTGATTTTTTCACTATTTGTAAACAATGTTAAAATAACATCCTCTTACATTCCTCCTTTGCCCACATGCAAAGGATGCCAAGTGGCAGACTCCCTGTATCACAGCATCCAAAGGCTTAGGATTAATAGATCTCTCTGTGCGTCTCTCCCAAGTTGGCGGGTGCTGTCCCCTTTGTAGGTGTTTCCAGATAGGGGTACCCATACACAGGAGAACTCAATTCCAAGTGTTTGTGTTATTCGGCACAAGAGCAAGATTGAGAAAGACAGACAATTTCTTTGTCTTGGGACTGAGTGTCCTACTGAGAGGCAGGAAGAGCCACAGAGCATCTAAACTAAATGGAAATAGTCAATCATTTAATTCAGACTCACTCTAAAAGGGGAAACTGAAGCCTGACAAGAGGCATTGACTTGCCAATGAGCTTCCAGCCTCTTTTTGCCAAGTTACTCCCAGAAGTGAAGAGATAGCATCGTCAGGAAAGTATTTTCCAAATTCAAAAACAATCATGTCTTCTCCTTTGCTGAAGCCATCTCCTGCTTCCTGTGCTCCAACTTCAAGACAACTCCCAGCACTTTGCTCTCTGCTCTCCAGAGGTCACCAGCATCTCTTTCGCCCCAGGACCTTTGCATATGCTTTCTACTGTCTTGGGAATGTTTCTTGTTCCTCCCCTTCACCTTCACTATCACTTTGCTAGCTCATGCTCCTGTTTGAGGGGCTTCCCAGGTGGCACTAGTGGTAAAGAACCTGCCTGTCAACACAGCAGACATAACAGATGCAGGTTCAATCCCTGGATCAGGAAGTTCCCCTGGAGGAGGGCACGACAACCCACTCCAGTATTCTTGCCTGAAAAATCCCATGGACAGAGGAACCTGGCGGGCCACAGTCCAAAGGGTCACACGGAGTTGGACATGACTGAAGCGATCTAGACCGCACGCACTCATGTTTGAGATCTCAGCTGACACATTCCTTCTTCAGAAAAGCCACTTTGACCTCCTTAACATGCCAGAGCCCTCTCCGAATATCTCTGTGCACCTTGTACTTCTTCAGAGCACTGTTCACAGGTGCAATTTGTGCAATATTTGAAAAATCTCTCACTTACCTACTGAGTTAAGTCAGTGGTTGGGTTTCCTTCTGCTGGAACCCCAGCATTTAGCCCAGAGGAGGGGGGTTCTTTATTTGAATGAATGAAGGAGTAACTTTCCTCCCCTTTCCCACCCCATGGCCTTCGGCCACAACCTCCCCATCTCTCCCCGGGCCTCCCCCTTCCATCACCAAACCTGCGGAGGGAAGTCATCTTGGAGGGCCCCTTGCTGGTAAGAGGAGTGAGAGGACTGCCGGAAAATCACCTGGGCTTCAGATTCTCCTCACCTGACTTCAAATCCCATCTCAGCAACCTGGACTTGGGTGTGTCACTTTTGTGCACTCAGACTCAGTTTTCTCATCTGTGAAATGGAGCGGCAATTTCTGCCTTGCAGGACTGCCTGAGGCACGAGCACAGGGAGTAGCCCAGAGCCCTGCATATTGTGGGGGAGCCCCAGACTCCCAATTCCTCACAGTCTCCATACTGATCTGAAGCTGGTTTCCACGCTTGTGTTAACAATGTTGACCTTCCCCTGGGTTTCAGATCCATGGCCTGAATCCAGCAAGGGGACTTCGCTCCATCATTTGGTGGAACCAACCACTGTCACTACCAAGCGCAGACACTGAGGGCCAACATGAGATTTGGAGGGTCCCAGGGAGTCCCCATGAGTCTCGGAGACCTGGAACATCCAGCTAACTGGGAGTTAGTTGTACCTGAAAGCCACACAAGCTTTCTCCCTTCAGAGACAAGAACCTTGCTCTTCCTTGCAGGGGAACTGCATAGCTCTCTAGGGGACAAGAGATATCTGTGGGCCAAGACAAGCTGGTCATACTGGGAGAAGACTCACTGACCGAGCTGCAGCCTCAGGAATGAGTAAGGGAGGTCAGCAGGGACCTTCTGCAGCCCTTATCGGAGGGACATCCCAAGCCTCCGAGCTAGAACCATGACCAAGAACTCTGGAACTTCCCAGAACTTCAGCCAGTGCCTTTTCTTTTTTTCATTCTCCCCTCTGGATGTGGATTTATGTCTTCAATGAGGATTGCCCCCAAGTTTCATTTGTCCAATAGTCATGACTGCCAAGTCCCTGCCAGGTACTGGAAGTACTCTGGTGAGCAAGTTTGGCATGGTCCTGCTCTCCCAGAGTTCACAGGCCAGCCTTGGCTTCAGCAGCACCAGCAGCAAAGGGAAGTGAGGTCTAGGGGCCTGCTTTGCCAGGTCTGGGGTATCTGGGATCTTCAGGACAATAGCACGTTAAGGGATATTAAAGAGGGCAAGTGGGGGCTGACCAGGACAAACAAGTAGCCAGTCTGCTCTAAGCGGGCTTCTCTCTGGTCCTCCAAGGGCCTGGGCAGCCCTCAGCCTCTCACCTTTGTCCAGCTGCTGGTGCAAAAGTGGTCCATCATCTGAAATCCAAAACAGTCATTAGTTAACACACAGAAGACCTGTGTCAGTTCACTAAAGCATCCCTAGGAGCTAGGATAGTGTCTGTCCTAGTAAATTCTTGGAAGGAAAGAAGGAAAGGAGGGAGGGGAAAAGGGAGGGAGGGAAGGAAGTAGAGATGGAGGAAGACAAAGTAGGAAACAGGAAGAAAAAAAGATAGCAGTGAGTGCCCTGCATTTTTTTCTTCATTTGTTTATTTATCCACTACTTATTGGCCACTTATGTTGAGCCAGACACAATGCTGGACTCCAGGGATATGAATAAAAACAGATGAGATCTCTGCAGTCATGGAGCTTGTGTTCTGGCACTTTCAGGGCAAACGCACTTAAAACAGCATCCTTTGAGTTCCTCCCACAGCACAGCAGTCCCACAAAACACCCAAGAAAATGCTCCTCTGTCCGATGACCTTGAATCTATTCCAGTCCTGCTCCAGATTTTGGGCAGTCTCATCAAAAGAGGAAAAGTTCTGAGAAGCTTTGCAATTACAAAAAAAAAAAAAACCCGATTAACCAGATCAATTCCAAACTTTTTCAGCCTGAAAAGGGATCTTAGAGAAATCAGGGGAGGTCCACCTCCCTGTCTGCCTGGTGAGCCCCGCCCTCCTGTTGGACCACGGTCCTGCTCCATCTGAGCATCTTACCCACAGCCTGGGGATGGAACCTGCAGCCACAGTTTCCAAGGCTTGGGTTTCCTGGCACCTGGGGGACTGCAGCATTGACCGCGCTCCAGGAAAGAGCGCTCTGTGCCATTTTTCCCCCACACATGATGTGGCTACAGAGACACCTCCTGCCACTCTGTCCTCGGGGCTCAAGGGTGAAGCAGCAGGAGAGGCCATGAGAAGCCGAGACTCTGATTTGAACAGCAGGAAGGCAGGCAGGAGGCCTGGCCTGACCGGAAGGGTCACGCTATCATGCCAGAACTCCAGGTTTTGGCAGCGCCCGAATCCTGCTTGCCAAGGGAGCCTGGAGCCTGCCAAACCCCCTTGCAGATGAAGACAAACATCAGCCTCGTGTTTCTGATTCACTCCTGCTCGGCTCATCAGACTTCTGTTTAGTGAAAGCTGCTTACACTTGAACAAGTCTAAGGACTGGCTTTGGAAATGTGATTTAGCTTTGTCCTGAGATCTCCTGGCCAGATTCAGGCCCTACCTCTCCCACTTGCAGCCACAAGATGCACTTAGAGAAATGTATCTCACCTTTTCTCAGCCTCGGTTTCCTCATCCATAAGCCAGGGATGGTACTGACCTGGCAGAGTTGCTGGTAAGATCAAACTCCTCATTGTATCACTTAAGGCCCTGGACTTAATAAATACTAAATAAAATGGTGTGCATTATTTAAAATAGTATTATGATTACTATCAGCATCTTCATCATCATCACTCTACAATTCAGTGAACCCACAGTTATAAATTTTTGAAATGTTGCATGCTACTGTTGCTGAGTCATTTCAGTTGTGTCCAACTCTGCGTGACCCCATAAACGGCAGCCCACCAGGCTCCCCTGTCCCTGGGATTCTCCAGGCAAGAACACTGGAGTGCGTTGCCATTTCCTTCTCCAGTGCATTAAAGTGAAAAGTGAAAGTGAAGTCACTCAGTCGTGTCCGACTCAGTGACCCCATGGACTGCTGCCTATCAGGCTCCTCTGTCCATGGGATTTTCCAGGCAAGAGTACTGGAGTGGGTCGCCACTGCCTTCTCCGGAAATGTTGCATAGACTGTCATGATGCTGGGAGGGATTGGGGGCAGGAGGAGAATGGGATGACAGAGGATGAGATGGCTGGATGGCATCACGGACTCGATGGACATGAGTCTGAGTGAACTCCGGGAGATGGTGATGAACAGGGAGGCCTGGCGTGCTGTGATTCATGGGGTCGCAAAGAGTCAGACACGACTGAGCGACTGAACTGAACTGAACTGATCAAGATAGATTATCACATTAACCACCCTCAACAAATGCCCCTTCTCAGAATCCATGGTTGTGTAGAACTATCCCCACACTGACATGTGACTTAGATTGGCCAATGAGATCACTTTACCTGCATGAAGGGCAGGTTGACCCCAGGCCTTGAAGATGGTCCCAGGCACCTGTGTTCCATCTGAGCCCAACACCCAACTGAATGGAGTCACAAGATCAACCCCAGGTAAGACCAGCTCCGATGGCTCAGGGGGTAAAGAATCCCAATGCAGGAGACAGAGGAGATGCAGGTTCATTTCCTGGGTCAGGAAGATCTCCTGGAGGAGGAAATGCAACCCACTCCAGTATTCTTGCCTGGAGAATCCCCATCGACAGAGGAGCCTGGCAGGCCATGGGCCATAGGGTCCCAAAGAATTGGGCATGACTGATGACTCAGCATAAGACCAGCAGTCAGATAAGTCATTTTCCAAATGCCACTAAGTTTGGGAGATGGTATTTTATACTGCACAGTAAGATTTGGGGGCTGTAACACAATGAAGAGTGAAAAAAAGTAAACATGAGATGTGCAAGTTTTTTAAACATTTATTCAATTCCTGAAGGAAGTGCTAAATCAGAGAGGGCTGGCTTTACTGGTGGCTCAGCGGTAAAGAATTCACCTGCCAATGAAGGAGACGAGACGCAGATTCCATCCCTGGGTCGGGAAGATCCCCTGGAGAAGGAAATGACAACCCGCTCCAGTATTCTTGCCTGGGAAATCCCATGAACAGAAGAGCTTGGTGGGCTATACTCCGTAGGGTCACAAAGAGTCGGACACAACTTAGCGACTAAACAAGATCATTGATAGGATGGATTAGCTTGAAGCTGATCTACCTTCTTACCCATTCCTCTAAGGACAAAAAATGTCACCTATCATTTTCAGTAAACAAAGAATGTTGCCTGCCGTCAAGTCATTAGCCACTGCAGCTGCCCGCCCCCCCCAGCCCCAGTATACCCTGGTATACAGGATACTGGTCCTACATAGTTAAAATGCATATCAAAGGAACAATTTCAGTGAGCCCAGACTCTTGTATCTTCCCACACATGGAAAAGTGCTAAAATCATTAACTTGAGATGTCTAATTTTTGTGATTAGCAGTAACCCCTGGAGAAGGAAATGGCAACCCACTCCAGTATTCTTGCCTGGAGAATCCCATAGACAGAGGAGCCTGGGGGGCTACAATCTATGGGCTCACAGAGTAGGACACTACTGAGTGACTGAGCACCTTGATGCTTGACAATATTTTTGTTTGTTTTTTCAGGAAAAGCTCCTATGTATCCTGGCTCCTCCCTTACCTTTTTGGAACAGCCCCTCAGAGCTGCCAGAGAGGCTGTTTCCAGGGCTACAATCCTCAGTAAGGCCACTGAGGTAAGGTGAAGTCGCTCAGTCGTGTCCAACTCTTTGCGACCACGTGGAGGCAGACGCTTTAACCTCTGAGCCACCAGGGAAGCCCTAAGGCCACTGAATAAAACATAAATTCTCAACCTTTAGGTTGTGCTTTTATTTTTTTCAGTTGACACTTCTTTCACTATTTACTTTCTTTAATCTTCTTATTCAACTAGATTCTTTGGATGGGAGAAATACAACACCAGGAGACTGGTTAAAGGAGTTTTTTTTTTTTTTTTTTTTTTATCTAATTATCTAATTTGACTATAAAACAAAGATCCATATAGTTAAAGCTATGGTTTTTCCAATGGTGAGAGTTGGGCCATAAGGAAGGCTGAGCACCAGAGAACTGATGCTTTTGAACTATGGTGTTGGAGAAGACTCTTGAGAGTCCCTTGGACTGAAAGTAGATCAAACCAGTCAATCCTAAAGGAGATCAACCCTGAATATTCATTCATTGGAAGGACTAATGCTGAAGCTGAAGCTCCAATACCTTGGCCACCTGATGCAAACAGCCAACTGATTAGAAAAGACCCTGATGCTGGGAAAGATTGAAGGCAGGAGGAGAAGGGGGACAACACAGGATGAGATGGTTGGATGGCATCACCAACTCAATGGGCATGAGTTTGAGCAAACTCTGGGAGATGGTGAAGGACTGAGAAGGCTGGTATGTTGCAGTCCATGGGATTGCAAAAAGTTGGACATGACTGAGTGAACAACAATTTGCATCAGCAACCCCCCAACACCACCCCCCCACCACCACCACAGGCTCTCCCACTCAACTTAGAGCATCATGCCCTGTCGTTTAAACAACAATGCAAGTGAGTTCAAAGTGATTCCAGGCTAATGAGACAGAAGACCACTCAGAATACAGAGAAATGAATTGCACTTTTTTAAAAAATGGACTGCCTTTTTATTGTTCCAGAACACACTCTGTAACTCACACTAAATACTAAAATGCTACCAACAAGTAGTCCCTGGGGCAGTGCTAAGGAGTGGAGTAGCTTGGTTTGCAGTTGGCATATTAATTGTTCAGATGCAAATAAGTTTCTTCAAAGAATCTACAAGTTGGTGAAGAGTTGATTCTTTCAACTGCTTTGACATTAACCTTGCAAATACCTATCCTGAGGAGAGGAGGCAGGACCCAGGAAAATAAATCTCACAAGTATACCTTCAGCCCAGGTCTCCCTCTTGGACTTTAGACCTATTTATTTGAAATGCATGTGTTTATTGCAATGGGTCAGAATGTCTTTAACCAGCAGTTATAGCATCAGCATGTGTCAGTCACAATACTGAGCCTGATTTATTTCATTCATTCTCACAGCCGCCGAGGCAATGACTTCCCAGGTGGTGCTAGAGGTAAAGAAACCACCTGCCAATGCAGGAGATATAAGAGACACAGGTTTAATCCCTGCGTTGGGAAGATCCTCTGGAGAAGGATGGCAACTTATTCCAGTACTCATGCCTGGAGAATCCTATGGACAGAGGAACCTGGTGGGCTACAGTATTTGGGGTTGCAAAGAGTCAGACACGACTGAAGCAACTCAGCATGCACCTAGGCAATGGGTGCTGTTAGCAACACCACTTTACAAAACCAGAGGTCACGGGTGGGGGGGGGGGGGGGGTTA
>SJYT01048568.1:696952-716782 GCA_006410635.1 Cephalophus harveyi | reverse complement strand
GGGGGGGGGGGGGGGGGGGTGGTTATGCGACTTGCCCAGCATCGCACATGGTTCCAGAGTTTCACACCTTGCCTTTGTAGACTTAAAACATACAGCCTACAAGTTGACAGTTACATTTCATTCAGCAGGAATTTTTAGGACTTCAAACTCTCTAGGCAACATCTCAAGTAACCCTGAAAGAACTGCTCCAAGGAGTCGAGGTGGGGAGCCAGGTTATGTAGAAGTTTTGCAATGAAAGGCAGGTAATATGAACATCAAAAGATTATAGGTAGTTAAATTTCTTTGGAAGGAATGATGCTAAAGCTGAAACTCCAGTACTTTGGCCACCTCATGCGAAGAGTTAACTCCTTGGAAAAGACTCTGATGCTGGGAGGGATTGGGTGCAGGAGGAGAAGGGGACGAAGGAGGATGAGATGGCTGGATGGCATCATTGACTCAATGGACGTGAATCTGAGTGAACTCCGGGAGTTGGTGATGGACAGGGAGGCCTGGCGTGCTGCGATTCATGAGGTCGCAAAGAGTCGGACACAACTGAGCGACTGAACTGAACTGAAAGAAAACCAGGTATCTCAAGTTGAGGAATTTAGTGCTTCTCTATGTATGGAACAAGGCAAGAGTCTGGGCTCATTGAAATCATCATTTGATATACACCTTAGCTATCTGGGGCCTACACCTTGTATGTTCACATTTAGAGTTTCCTCAGGGCTTCCCTGGTGGTGCAGAGGTTAAAGCATCTGCCTGCAATATGGGAGACCTGGGATCGATCCCTGGGTCTGGAAGATCCCCTGGAGAAGGAAATGGCAACCCACTCCAGTATTCTTGCCTGGAGAATCCCATGGATGGAGGAGCTTGGTGGGCTACAGTCCATGGGTCACAAAGAATCGGACATGACTGGGCGACTTCATGCCACTTCACAGGGCTCCCCATAGGGAATGGCCACAATCTGACGGCTGCTTACTGGCAGGTACTCTCTTCCCTCCTGAGCTCCCTCAGGGCTCACCAGCTCACCACCAGTGGTGGCTGCAATCACTGATGGCCATGGCAGGCTTTGTTTACTGGCATGGCAGGAAACAGGGCTTCCCTGGTAGCAGATGGTAAAGAATCTGCCTGCAGTGTGGGAGATCCAGGTTTGGTCCCTCAGTTGGAGAAGGGAATGGTTTCCCACTCCAGTATTCTTGCCTGGAGAATTCCATGGACAGAGGGCTATTGTCCATAGGGTTGCAGAGTTGGACATAACTGAGCAACTAACACTTTCACTTTTTCATTCTATTTCTCAGCCTCAACAGATTCAAGAGCTTCTCCTGCCCGTCCTCTCCTCCCTGTGTTTCTCCCTTCAGCGTCTGTGTTCACCCATGAGTTCATCCAAGCCCCACTCAAACCTTCTAAAAGACCTCCTGACAATCTCCCAAGCCTCTCCACTTCTCTGCACCCACTCCATCACTGCCCCAGCCCTGGATGACTACAGTGTGTGCTAACTGGTGTCTTTCCCCCCTCACTTTCTACCAACTGATTCTCTTGGCAGCAGCCAAGGGATCTGCCTACCTAAGCCTGAGTGCTGCAGCTTAGAACTCGCACGGTAGAGAGGGTGGAGTTTTCTAAAGAAGAGCTCAAAGGTGGTGAAAGAGCTACCAGAAACATGGAGAAGGGGGAGTGCATGTAGATAGGGACGCAAGACAGGAGGAAAACCGGGCACAGAAGGGAGATGACACCCACGGAGATCACTGTCCTTGTGAAGGCAAAACACAAGAGAAAGGCAAGGTTAACTCCACTTCTGTCTTTGCCTCTCCTCTTCAGTAGTGTACCTCTGTGACTGAATTGACTCTCTAGAAATAAAGGATTATATGTTAAATATATATATTATATATAGTAGAAAAGACCTTGAAGAATCTCGATACTACAGGCTAGAGGATCTCCCAGCCAGATTTGTCCACACTCATCCTCCTTTTCAAACATCGCCTAACTCAGTCTAAACTTGGGGTTCCTTGAATGCCTCTCATGCTGTCTCCTACCTCAGGACCTTTGCACGTGCAGTTTCCAGAATCTGGAATACTCTTCTTTCTCATGAGTCCCTTCACTAGCTAATTCCTACTCATCTTTAGGGTTTTAACTTATGCATCATTTCCTCCTAAAAATCTTTCCAGAGCCCCCAGGTCCCAGTTAAGTGTGCTCAAAAAAAAAAATCACCCTGGTTGAGTCCCCCCTCGTTAATTGACATCATTTTCTTATTCTTATTTCTGTTGATGGTGGTGCCCAGTTAACTATTGATTAAATTAATAAATGAAGATGTGTTTGCCAAAACCAGTTTGGTCTCCCCAAGTCTGTGGAGCCTGGGCATAAGGGGTGCCCTTAGGCATACCACACCAGAGTCAGACAGACCTCCACTTAGGAAAAGCTTCTCTGAGCTCAAAGTCAAAAGGAGGTCTTTGGCTTCTTGGACTCAGCGATAGGGCAAGCTGGTAACCGAATGGTGTAAGAAGATCTGAGGGGATGTGAAGGAAAGCAGAGGATGGAGAAGCTGGATATGGTCAGAGCAGGGTATTGGGAGCTGCTTTCATTTTCAGTGGGAATACAAGGTAGGCAGCATTTGGTACAAAGTTTGTATCCTACAAGTTCATGGGGAATCATGATAGTTCAGCAGGAACAAAGGTCTTCTTTCTGTTTCCTGAACACACTGAGCTCTTTGCTGTCTTGGCCTTTGCACTTGCTGATTCCTATACCTGGAATGCCTTCTCTCCAGTCCTTGCAGGGCATGTGCCTCATCGCTCAGATCTCATTTCAAGTGTCAGCCCCTCAAAGAAACATTTTCTTGAGTTGCCTCAACCTCTCCTACAGTCAGTATCTACCTTAGAAGCCTGCCTTATTTATTCCATGTGTGCTATCTGTGTGCTAAGTCACTTAAGTCGTATCCAACTCTTGTGATCCCATGGACTGTAGCCCTCCAGACTCCTCTGTCCATGGGGATTCTCCAGGCAAGAGTGGGTTGCTGTTTGCTTCTCCAGGGGATCTTCCTGACTCAAGGTTTGAACTCATGCCTCATGTTTCCTGCATTGGCAGGCAGGTTCTTTACCACTAGCTCCACCTGGGAAGCCCTATATTTGCCCTGGGATTTATCAGTGTCATTAGCAATCCTAGGTATGGACTTGCCTACTCGGTTTATTCCATGCCTCTCCTGCTATAACCCAATATTCAAAAGGTCGAGCCATATATGATTGTTTGCTGCTCTATCTCCAGTACCTGACACACACCCAAACTTAGGAATTAGGTATTGTATAGATGAACTGGACAAATGAATGAATAAAAGAAGCCAAAGTGAAGCCTCAGCCTTTGGGAACATGGGGATTAGAAGGGTAAGAGCAGAAATTCAGTGATAATGCAAGGATATGCCAAGGGTATCCCAAAGCAACCTGGATATCTCACTTTGGTAGCATGACTCACTCCAGACCCACCTGTGACTTCCTAATACACAGTTGGGAAGTGCCCTAAGCCACCTGCTAACAGAGGAAAGCAGTGTCTCTGGCCTCTGCCTCTTAAGCTTAGAGATTGGCTGCTAGTTTGCTGGTTCTGAAATGACCTTAAGATTTCACCCATTCCCTCACCTTCTTCACCCATCCCCTTCTTCAGCCTGATGAATCTATCATGGGCACTTGAGAGGGATGGGACAGCAGTGTGGTTTTGCAAGGAATGACTGATACTCTTGCATACCAACTTTGAGAAAACAAAGTCCCATCCTTCAGCCTCAAACTCATGACAGTGATAATATGTCTTCAGGTTAATGTGAAATGAAAACATCTGAGCAGTTAAAAGCCATACGGTGGATAGGTTAAGCATGCAAGCCCTTTTGTACACCCATGTTCATAGCAGAATTATTCGCAATAGCTAAAATGTGGAAGCAACCTAGCAACCCTAGGTGTCCATTCACAGACGAACAAATCAGCAAAATGTGGTCTACCCATATAGACCACATTCCATATAGTGGAATATTATTCAACCTCAAGAAGGATGGAAATTCTGATACATGCTACATTATGGATGAAACTTGAGGACATTATGCTAAGTGAAATAAGCCAAACACAAAAAGGCAAACACTGTATAATTCCATTTATATGAAGTATGTAGAGAAGTCAAGTTTAAAGAAACAGGAAGCCAAGTGTTAATGGAGAGTGGAATGGGGAGTTAGTGTTTAATGTGTACAGAGTTTGAGTATGGGAAGATGAAAAGAGTTCTGATGATTGCCTAGCAATTAAATGTACCTAATCCTAGTCAAACCTATGGTTTTCCCAGTAGTCATGTATGGATGTGAGAGTTTGACCATAAAGAAGTCTGAGCACCAAAGTATCGATGCTTTCTAACTGTGGTGTTTGAGAAGACTCTTGAGAATCCCTTGGACTTCTAGGAGATTAAACCAGGCAATCCTAAAGGAAACCAACCCTGAATATTCATTGAAAGGGCTGACGCTGAAGCTGAAGCTCCAATACCTTGGCCACCTGATGCAGACAGCCAACTCATTAGAAAAGACTCTGATGATGGGAAAGATTGATGGTAGGAGGAGAAGGGGATGACAGAAGACAAGATGATTGGATGGCATCACCAACTCAATGGACATGAGTTTGAGCAAACTCCAGGAGATGGTGAGGGACAGGGAAACCTGGTGTGCTGCAGTCCATGGGGTTGCAAAGAGTTGGACACGAGTCAGCAACTGAACAACGACAATACTACTGAACTGTAAACTTAGCATGGTTAAAATGGTAAATTTTATGTTAAAAAAAAAAACCTTTTTCAATATAAAGAGTGCAAGTCCTGGACTCAGAATGGACCTGGTTTGATTTCCAGTCCCACAACTTGCTAGTTCATGATCTTGGGCCAGTTTCTTATTTCCTATGTCTTCCAGAATACAGTCCCAAATGCAAAGATTCAGGCAACTCAAACAGAAAGGAATTTAACTCAGGGAACTGGGTGCTTAAAAAACCTTTGGAAGAGTTGGAGGAGAGAAAGGAGAAAATTAGAGTCTGCCCTTCAGTTAAGATTTGTTGTCATATCTGTGGTCCAAAGCCAGCAATTTTCTTCCTGCTGCAGCACTCAGGATACTACAGTAAGCCACTACTGAGCATCACAGCGGCCCTCTGTGCAGGTCCAGGACCAAGGATGGGCAGGAAGAACACAGGCTCACAAGCTTGCCTTCACTGCTTGAGAAAAAGATTGGCTTCTGGACCATTCCTCCTTCCGAACCTTACATCTCACTGCTCACGCAGAGAACTTTGGGGATGTGTAGAATGTGGCTACTTGGACTTCTGGTGCCTGAAACTCAGGTGAAGCCTGGAAGGAGATGAGAATCAATAGTGACCACCATATATATATATATACCTCCTGCCCCTGACTTTTCTCATTTCTTCCATGAGGATATTAATAACACTGGTCTTCTAGAGTCTTATTTGGATTAAATGAACTAATGCACGGGCTGCCTTACTTCCCTCCCTCCTTTCTTCTCTTCTTCCCTTGTATTTTCCTTCCTTCCTTCCTTCCTTCCTTCTTTCCTTCCTTCCACACTCCCTCCCTTCCTTCTTTCCCTCCCATTTCTCATAGACTCTTTGTGTCTCCTTCTTCCTATGGATCTCTATTAAGGCTCTGTTACCATACCACCTCTAGGTCAGCTGGCAGTCAGCCTCCAGCCCCTGGAAATCATATCAAATCCCACTGAGGAGCAATTTCTCACCCAGACCATTATCTGGACCATGAGAAGTCTATACCCTCTGAAAATGATGACCCCACTTTGAAAGGAAACCAGACTTTCTTTTGTATCCAAGTCAAAAGAGATAAGAGCCTACCCTGATCTGGAAAGACCCAGACCAAGGCACGCCCTTTTCCCCAGATTCTAGGACTAATTGGTTGGCCAGACAAGTTGGGATATCAGCAGGTCAGGAGTCACCATTCAGAACAGAGATTCAGCAAAGTGTAGGAGGAGAGAAAGCAGGAGGTGGATGTTCAGGCCAAATGGTGTCATTAATGCCAATTACAAAAATGGCCCATTATCACCATCTAGTCATCGCCGTCACAGGCGTGCCCGCCCTGGACAACCACCAGGATGCAGCCATTGAATGTGCCCCCTCCTCCTCTTACTCTTGCCCTGTCCCCTGAGGGTGAGGGGTGTTCCTCTGGCTGCCCCTTTACTCAGAGCATCCTGAGCCAGAGTGCCTTGAGAGGTGGTGAGCTCCCCATCTTGGGAGATAATCAAGAGAGTGATGACTTAGAGAGTTTGGTGTAGAGAGAATCATCATTGAATTACCTTCCAAAGTTAGACCCAAGAATCTTCAGGAAAGATATGAATTAAATGTTTATTTATTTATTTAAATTCCCACCTTAGGAAAGTGGGCACCATTATTCAGACAGATTAGAAGGCATAGGCTCATGGTTTGAGGACTCAGAGTTACATCACTGTGACTTCAAAGATACCTGCCTTTGTCCCCCTATACTCCATTCAAAGCAGTCATATGAGTGCTTAAAATTAAGAGTACAGGTGTAGGGGGCCAGACAGACCTGAGTTCAGATCCACCATATACCGACTATGCACCTCTCAACAAGTCACTTCAGCTTCTCAGCATCAGATCCCAAATGAGGACAAGAGTGAGCCTCATTATGGTGAAGAATCTAGGAGATGATGACCATCAGGTTCCCAGCCAGGATCCTGGCCCATAAGAAGCCAGTGCTCAGTGAATGGAGTGCTGTATGTATAGCAATACATCAGAAATGAGGGGCTGGCCCCAGAAAGGGATCTAGGAATGACGGCGGTAGAGGATACGGCCCACAATCACAAGACCCGGATCATCTAAAAATCTTGGCTTTAAGCTGAGCAGACACCGCCAGCCTTTGTTCCTGCTCTTCCGTGACACAATGTCCCTTGGTTGGTCTGGACCCTCAATGTGCCCACCCTGCCCTATGCCAACAGCCCCCAGGTCTCCAAATCTGCTCCAGACTTGATGTGAATCCTTTAACCATTAAATGCTGAACATCTGTTTTCTACCCTGAGAGGTTTCCAAACAGTAATTAGGCAGTGGAGCGCCCTGCTAGGGTGGTGAGAGTCAATATCATTAGTGTAGGAGGGAGTGTGGGTTAAGTGGAGGTGCCTGGAGGCTTGGCTCATAGCAGGGACTAGGCTGGCACCAGGGTGGCCAAGGCCTGGTAGAGCACCTCCACTGCCAAACCCCCAGCTGGCTAGCACTCTGAAAGAACCAGGCTTTGAAGCTGTAAGAGCAGGTGATATAACCAAAAGAGTGCTGTTTTGAGGTTAGAATGATATAATTTCAAAATACATCCCTGAAAGATTCCACATGTCACAACTAAAGATCCTACAGGATCTTGCAAAACTTATCTTTACTTTTTTCTCTCTCTGTGTTACAACCCCCAAATCGTACTGAGCCACGTGGGACATCAAGATTTATTCAGGTTGCACATTCTTTAGAGTTTGAATCAAAGCTCTTCAAACTGACCCCAACCACCTTCTCTGACCTAGCAGAATTAGTCATTCCTCTCTTAGTAAAACCACAGCATTTTATTATATCTACCTTGCTTTATTCACTTGGGGATATCTTATTTGCCTATATATTTCTCACTGGCATCAGTCCCTCAGGTCCTGAGAGATCAGCGTTGGCCGTATCTTCACCCTCTTCTCTGAATCTCCAGCTCCCAGAAGAATTCCTGGCATTGAGAAGGGGTCATCTATTCTTGTTGAATATACTACTGAATATCAGGCTGTCTTATGAAGTCCTCACCCAGCTGACCCAGCACCCAACTCTCACCTTGGCCAGTCTGAAATAGGAGCCTCCCCTACAGAGAGGTCAACCTCACTTCTAGATGCCACGACTTTCAGTTTTGATTCTGACCACTTCCAGCTGAGAATGGAAAACAGAAGTTTTTTGTTTTGTTTTGTTTTAAAGTGTCTGAACATTCAGAACCACAGAGAGGAGTTGTCTATTTCGGTCCTTGCATGCACCCCTTCTCCTTTTCCCTACCCGGATTCAACCAAGTCCAGTAAAAACTGATTCAACCCTCACCCTGCCTGGAGGATCAAGCCCCAGCCACAGTCACACACACAAGCATCTCTGGAGTCTGGAAACAAAATGAGTTCCAACACCAACCATGTTTCCTGCTATTTCTAAGTCTGGAAAGATTTTATGCCATGGACCTGTTTATCCTCCTCTGAGCCTCTAGCATCACCTGAGTGTTAAAGGGACCTCAAACACATGCTCCCTCCTCATTCACTGAGTTGATATGCTGGCCTATAGAATATTCTATGACACCCCAGGTGGCATCTCAGAAAGCTGGCGATCTGGCAAATTCTTTCATTCTTCACTCTTTAGAGGAATAGAAACCAGGGACCTCTTCAACTACAATGGACACCTAATAAAAAAGGAAAGTTGAAAATGCCAGGGGAGACCTAGTTTCTCATACATAGTATGAGCCCCCTAGAGAAATAGCCTCCCAGGAATTTTGAATGAATCCATAGGTTTCCCTGAAGGAAACTGACAGCAAGGTGACCAGTCAAGGAGAAGAGATGGAAGTAGCCTTCCCTCATGTTCTGCCTTTTCTTCTAGTGTGTCTATTTTCCAGTATCTCTCCTCCTTCCTAGAGAAGCCATTCATGCCTTGGGGTTGCCCTAGATGTCACTCAGACTGCCAACCTCCAAGCAGAACTAGTTGGATCTCAGTGTTCCCTGATTCTGAACACTATATGACCAAGAGATTTCAAATCCAAATCTGACTTCACCACTGGATGTCCAAGTGACCACAGGCATTACTTCACCTCCCAGAGCCATAACTTCACCTCCCGGAGCCATAACTTCTTTAAAACATGTATTTTGATGGTTTGCTCTGGGGATTTGATGAGATCATGCATGCAAAGTGCCTGAGGGCACGTAGTGAGCCCTCAGTCACTCTTAGTCATTATTATTATCATAATTCAAAATACTAGCAAACTTCATTTGGGAGACTGCACCAGACTATGCTAGATTTCCTTGGATTCACTCCTCTAGCACCCTGAATGTCCTCCTTTGTAGCTTTTCCACATCTGTCATTTATCCTCAGTGTCTGGCATCCCTCGTGGCTTATGAGCTCTAGGAGCGGATCACAGACAGCGTTGTTCACCACTGTCCCAATTGCCCAGAATAATAATGTGATCAAAAAAGAAAAAAACTGTATCAACCTAATTCATTCACATCCCATACATTCCCATCCCAGCTTAACTTATTTTAAGCTTTTGCCCATTTCCAAGTTAACCTCTCAGTTCAGTTTAGTTCAGTCACCCAGTCATGTCCGACGCTTTGCGACCCCATGAATTGCAGCACTCCAGGCCTCCCTGTCCATCACCAACTCTCGGAGCTTACCCGAACTCATGTCCATCGAGTCAGTGAGGCCATCAAGCCATCTCATCCTCTGTCATCACCTTCTCCTCCTGCCCCCAATCCCTCACAGCATCAGGGTCTCTTCCAATGAGTCAACTCTTCGCATGAGGTGGCCAAAGTATTGGAGTTTCAGCTTCAGCATCAGTCCTTCCAATGAACACCCAGGGCTGATCTCCTTTAGAATGGACTGCTTGGATCTCCTTGCAGTCCAAGGGACTCTCAGGAGTCTTCTCCAACACCACAGTTCAAAAGCATCAATTCTTCGGCACTCAGCCTTCTTCACAGTCCAACTCTCACATCCATACGTGACCACTGGAAAAACCATAGCCTTGACTAGATGGACCTTAGTCGTCAAAGTAATATCTCTGCTTTTCAATATGCTGTCTAGGTTGGTCATAACTTTCCTTCCAAGAAGTAAGCATCTTTTAATTTCATGGCTGCAATCACCATCTGCAGTGATTTTGGAGCCCCAAAAAAATAGTCTGACACTGTTTCCACTGTTTCCCCATCTATTTCCCATGAAGTGATGGAACCAGATGCCATGATCTTGGTTTTCTGAATGTTGAGCTTTAAGCCAACTTTTTCACTCTCCTCTTTCACTTTCATCAAGAGGCTTTTTAGTTCCTCTTCACTTTCTGCCATAAGGGTGGTGTCATCTGCATATCTGAGGTTATTGATATTTCTCCAGGCAAACTTTATTCCAGCTTGTGCTTCTTCCAGCCCAGCATGTCTCATGATGTACTCTGCATATAAGTTAAATAAGCAGGGGTGACAATATACAGCCTTGACGTACTCCTTTTCCTATTTGGAACCAGTCTGTTGTTCCATGTCCAGTTCTAACTGTTGCTTCCTGACCTGCATATAGGTTTCTCAAGAGGCAGGTCAGGTGGTCTGGTATTCCCATCTCTGTCAGAATTTTCCACAGTTTATTGTGATCCACACAGTCAAAGACTTTGGCATAGTCAATGAAGCAGAAATAGATGTTTTTCTGGAACTCTCTTGCCTTTTTGATGACCCAGCGAATGTTGGCAATTTGATCTCTGGTTCCTCTGCCTTTTCTAATATCAGCTTGAACATCTGGAAGTTCACGATTCACATATTGCTGAAGCCTGGCTTGGAGAATTTAGCATGAGATGAGTTCAACTGTGTGGTAGTTTGAGCATTCTTTGACATTGCCTTTCTTTGGGATTGGAATGAAAACTGATCTTTTCCAGTCCTGTGGCCACTGCTGAGTTTTCCAAATTTCCTGGCATATTGAGTGCAGCACTTTCATAGCATCATCTTTCAGGATTTGAAATAGCTCAACTGGAATTCCATCACCTCCACTAGTTTTGTTTGTAGGAATCCCTTAGAAGAAATGGAGTAGCCATCATGGTCAACAAAAGAGTCCGAAATGCAGTACTTGGATGCAATCTCAAAAATGACAGAATGATCTCTGTTCATTTCCAAGGCAAACCATTCAATATCACAGTAATCCAAGCCTATGCCCCAACCAGTAACGCTGAAGAAGTTGAAGTTGAACGGTTCTATGAAGACCTACAAGACCTTTTAGAACTAACATCCAAAAAAGATGTCCTTTTCATTATAGGGGACTGGAATGCAAAAGTAGGAAGTCAAGAAACACCTGGAGTAACAGGCAAATTTGGCCTTGGAGTACAGAATGAAGCAGGACAAAGGCTAATAGAGTTTTTCCAAGAGAACGCACTGTTCATAGCAAACACCCTCTTCCAACAACACAAGAGAAGACTCTACACATGGACATCACCAGATTGTCAACACCAAAATCAGATTGATTATATTCTTTGCAGCCAAAGATGGAGAAGCTCTCTACAGTCAGCAAAAACAAGACCAGGAGCTGACTGTGGCTCAGATCATGAACTCCTTATTGTCAAAATCAGACTTAAACTGAAGAAAGTAGGGAAAACCACTCGACCATTCAGGTATGACCTAAATCAAATCCCTTATGACTATATAGTGGAAGTGAGAAATAGATTTAAGGGACTAGATCTGATAGATAGAGTTCACGATGAACTATGGACGGAGGTTCGTGACATTGTACAAGAGACAGGAATCAAGACCATCCCCATAGAAAAGAAATGCAGAAAAGCAAAATGGCTGTCTGGGGAGTTCTTACAGAGAGCTGTGAAAAGAAGGGAAGTGAAAAGCAAAGGAGAAAAGGAAAGATATAAGCATCTGAATGCAGAGTTCCAAAGAATAGCAAGGAGAGATAAGAAAGCCCTCCTCAGTGATCAATGCAAAGAAATAGAGGAAAACAACAGAATGGGAAAGACTAGAGATCTCTTCAAGAAAATTAGAGATACCAAGGGAACATTTCATGCAAAGACGGGCTTGATAAAGGACAGAAATGGTACGGACCTAACAGAAGCAGAAGATATAAAGAAGAAGTGGAAAAAATACACAGAAAAACTGTACGAAAAAGATCTTCACAACTCAGATAATCACAATGGTGTGATTACTCATCTAGAGCCAGACATCCTGGAATGTGAAGTCAAGTGGGCCTTAGAAAGCATCACTGCAAACAAAGTTAACCTCTACTTCTGCTTTATTGACTACACCAAAGTCTTTGACTATGTGGATCACAACAAACTGTGGAAAATTCTTCAAGAGATGGGAATACCAGACCACCTGACCTGTCTCCTGAGAAATCTGTAGGCAGTCAAGAAGCAATAGTTAGAACTAGACATGGAACAACAGACTGGTTCCAAATCGGGAAAGGAGTACATCAAGTCTGTATATTATCACCCTGCTTATTTAACTTATGCAGAGTACATCATGCAAAATGCCAGGCTGGATGAAGCACAAACTGGAGTCAAGATTACCTGGAAAAATATCAGTAATCTCAGATATGCAGTTGACACTACCCTTAAGGCAAAAAGTGAAGAAGAACTAAAGAGAGCCTCTTAATGAAAGTGGAAGAGGAGAGGGAAAAAGTTGGCTTAAAGCTCAACATTCAGAAAACGAAGATCATGGCCTCCAGTCCCATCACTTCATGGCAAATAGATGGGGAAACAATGGAAACAGTGAGAGACTTTATTTTCTTGGGCTCCAAAATCACTGCAGATGGTGACTGCAGCCATGAAATTAAAAGACACTTGCTCCCTGGAAGAAAACCTATGACCAACCTAGACAGCATATTAAAAAGCAGAGACATTATTTTGCCAACAAAGTCCATCTAGTCAAAGCTACAGTTTTTCCAGTAGTCATGTATGGCTGTGAGAGTTGGACTATAAAGAAAGCTGAGCACTGAAGAATTTATGCTTGTGAACTGTGCTGTTGGAGAAGACTCTTGAGAGTCCTGTGGACTGCAAGGAGATCCAACCGGTGCATCCTAAAGGAGATCAGTCCTGAATATTCATTGGAAGGACTGATGCTGAAGCTGAAACTCCAATACTTTGGTCACCTGATGTGAAGAACTGACTCATTGGAAAAGACCTTGATGCTGGGAAAGATTGAAAGTGGGAAGAGAAGGTGATGACAGAGGATGAGATGGTTGGATGGCATCACCGATGCGATGGCCATGCGTTTGAGTAGGCTCCGGGAATTGGTGATGGACAGGGAAGCCTGGCGTGCTAAAGTCCATCGGGTCTCAAAGAGTCGGACACGACTGAGCAACTGAACTGAACTGAAGTTAACCTCAGCTTCCCTACTGCTTCTCTTTCTGCCAATCCTAAATCTGAAGAAGCCTAAGCTCTTCTGGAGTGAGAGGACTGATTTCTACAATCCACATTGATAGACAGCCTGCATGAACATAGGGTTCAGAGCCCAGAGACCTCTTGGGTCTTGCCTCTGGAAGGAGGAACAGGGCTCCTTCTGGTGGACTGTTCTGAAGGCTTTCAAGTCCCCTTCATTGGAGGAAAAGCCAGGCATGTGATCAGGTCCATGTAAGACTGGCAAATGCAAGATGAGACAAGCCTATCAGGCACTCTAACAAACGTGAGTCAGCTGCTATTATTCCCATTTTACAGATGAAGAAACTGAGACTCAGGAAGTTGAGGTCACTTCCCCAGGGCTTTCCAGCTCCCTAGACAGTGATTGGGAAGCATTTGAAAGAGAGCATCTGAGGAGATAGGCAGTTGAGGTCACTGACACATCCCCCCACCCCCCATCCTGGCCCCCATCTCACCATGTACTGGAGGATATCTAGAAACCCAACTGCAGGTCATCTGGCTTAGTCTGGGGACATCAGATGTCAGACTGAGCAACTCAGGGATCCCTCCTTCTTTGAACTGAATCCCCTTATTCTGCAGGTGGGTGAGGGAAGGACAGGAGCACCCTACTCTCTGATCCCACAAAGAAACGTGAAACTTCAGATACCCTGGCAGATCCCCTCTTGAACATCCCGGAGCTGAGGCAGTGGGCTGTTTTTACTCTATCAGTGGAAATGAGGGCTGGGTCTATCCTGGGGCTTCACACTGGGAGCAGACAGAGGCCAAACACACTCCCACCACTGGATCTCCACCTTCCCGGCCCCTCATAGTCTCTGAACTATGCACAGCGTCTCTTCCCCCTCCACACCTTCTTTCTGTTCTTCCCTCTCCCCAGCTCTCTCCATTTTTATCCCAGGGGAATAAAAATATATTTGAAATATATCCAATTTGAAAATATATACATTATTTACTGTTTCACAGTGTTCTCACTGGGATAATCCTGTGGACAGAGGAGCCTGGAGGGCTACAGTCCATGGGGTCACAGAGCCAGACATGACTGGATGACCGGCGCGCGCACACATTTACTATTTCATATGTGCACATCACAAAATACCAACCTGATGGCCACNACAGTGTTCTCACTGGGATAATCCTGTGGACAGAGGAGCCTGGAGGGCTACAGTCCATGGGGTCACAGAGCCAGACATGACTGGATGACCGGCGCGCGCACACATTTACTATTTCATATGTGCACATCACAAAATACCAACCTGATGGCCACATCTGAACCATAGAGATGTTTTATTTATGCCACCTATAATGTTTTAAGAAAGCTTGAATGTTCTGCCCATATGAAAATTTGCAGATTTCCTGTAAAAAAAAAAAAAATACAGATTTCTACCTTCTCTTAAATCATCAGAAAGCTGGCAGTTCTGAGCTTAAATTCTCACATAGCAACAGTTGGCTAAAATTAAAGAACATCTTCCTCATTGGGTTGGCATATTTTCCCATGGTGTTTTCCCCTAAAGATAGCTTCCTTCATTCATTTCACTACCTGACTTCCTGGGTGTATGTTTCTGTGCTATGAACTCAAAAATTCCCATTATACCAAGAAAAAACCAAGCACCAAGAGCTTAACTTGCCAAGGTCACTAGCAGGGGACATCCCTAGGGTCTTCACTGATGCCTGTCCTCCAGAAATTCCCAAGCGAACAGAAGAAGGCCCCTCAACCCACCATATTCTCCACCTTTCACAATCCTCTTGTGTCTATCCCAGAGCTACAGAAGATCCAGGGTGATGAAAGATGGACCCAGGCGCCTGGATACTCTGCCCTCAACACAAACAAGGTCGCCTCCCCTGCAGGAGGCTTGTGGAGGTGGAGCTGCCACCAGGGCAGGCGAGGACAGCTCCAGGGCCGACAGTGTCCTTACACACCCTCATGGTGCCAAGCCACCCCAGCAGTGGGGCCTCCGAACTGGCAGCACAGTCTTTTACTCAAGATTTACTCACGGTCCTACTCATCAGGGGTGAGAGCCTTCTGAGCTGGAGGTGAGCACAGGTGCCCCTCACACACATATACAGTACATGCACAAACATACACACAACAAACACACATGCACACACAAATATACACATGCATACAAAATCACTCATAAATACATGTACACATCAGTTCAGTTTAGCGCAGTCGCATCCGACTCTTTGCAACCCCATGGATTGTCGCCTGCCAGGCTCCTTTGTCCATGGGATTCTCCAGGCAGGAATACTGGAGTGGGTAGCCATTCCCTTCTCCAGGGGATCGTCACATACACAAACACACATACACATACACCCACATACATACACATACACCCACATACATACACATACACAAGAACTCTTAGAGAGCGAGGAGGTGAGCAGTAAGAGGCTGGAGGGAAGAAAGGAAAGAAAGGAAAGGAGGGGTAAAACTTTTTAAATTACCATGTGCTGAGTAGCTACTCTGTGCCAGGCATTACGCTGTGTTTTCCATGCTTTATGTTCTTCAATCCTCTCAACATCCCTTAAAAGTGGGTTTATTTTATTTAATCTTTTCACATGGAGAAACAGAAGCTTAGAGAGATTGGACAACTAACCCTAGGTCTCATAAGCATGATAGTTTGCAACAGAGCTGAGGTTTGAATGAAATTCTCCTTAAGTGCCAGTTCAGTTCAGTTCAGTCTTGTCCGACTCTGCAACCCCATGAATCGCAGCATGCCAGGCCTCCTTGTCCACCACCAACTCCTGGAGTTCACTTAAACTCACGTCCATCAGGTCGGTGATGCCATCCAGCCATCTCATCCTCTGTCATCCCCTTCTCCCCCTGCTCCCAATCCCTCCCAGCATCAGAGTCTTTTCCAATGAGTCAACTCTTCACATGATAAGGGTGGTGTCATCTGCATATCTGAGGTTATTGATATTTCTCCAGGCAATCTTGACTCCAGCTTGTGTTTCTTCCAGCCCAGCATTTCTCATGATGCACTCTGACTCTGTGCTAAACCTTGAGAATACAGAAGTGGGAAAACATTCCTGGCACCTACCTTCATTGGGTTCCTTCAGGTGGGGAGGAAGGGCTAACATTATACAAAAACAATCACACAAATAACCACATGAACACAGACATGACAGGTGCAATAAAATTAAAGCACAGAACACCATGTATGGTTTTAGCTTAAACTTAGGGGTGAAGGAAGGCCTCCCTGTGGGAGTAACTACCCTCCAGCCTGGTTGCCCCAGGTATGCTTAAGCACCTTCCATCATCACCCTCCTGGGATAAAAGAGGGGATGGAGCTCCTACAACCTCACATCAGTAACAGTTTTAGAGACAATCTACCTAATCTTACATAACGGTTTGGGATTCCAACTGTTGGGGTCTTCTTGCATTGTAAGTCTGCTTAGCCTGGCCCATTCTGAGACTCCTCATACCTGAAGCCTACCTCTGTGCAAGGATTTAGGCAGACATCACTATCTCAGTGTCAGTCAGGCAGTCAGGTCAGTCACTCAGTAGTGTCCAACTCTTTGCAGCCCCATGGACTGCAGCATGCCAGGCTTCCCTATCCATCACCAACTCCTGGAGCTTGCTCAAATTCATGTCCATCAGGTCGGTGATGCCATCCAACCATCTCATCCTCTGTTGTCCCCTTCTCCTCCCGTCTTCAATCTTTCCCAGCATCAGGGTCTCTTCCAACGAGTCAGTTCTTCACATCGGGTGGCCAAAGTTTTGGAGCTTCAGCTTCAGCATCAGTCCTTCCAATGAATATTCAGGATTGATTTCCTTTAGGACTGACTGGTTTCATCTCCAGTGTACCCCAGCTTATTGGGCCATACAAGACTGCTGTGCAACAGTCACCATGTGGATAGGGCCCAACTGACACTCCCGTCAATAGGTCAGAATTTCTGGTTCTTCCACCTGACGTCTGTTAATGAAATGGACCCCCTTCTAACTAAACAAGATCCCAGCTGGTCCTTGAAAACCGAGGACTTCTTCCTAAAAATATAAGTGGGGACTCAAGTGATTGAAGGGAAAAAATAAAGAAGCATTGACCCTATTGTCCCTCAGGCTGGTCAAACAGCTTCAAATGAGTTTCCAGAATGTTCTCTGGGCTTCCCAAAGAAAAGCTGCATCATTCTTTACCTTCCTCAACTGGAGCTCCCACACTTGGCTAACCTCTTTCCCAGCAAGGCTGTTCACAAAAATCCTCACCAGTATGTTGGAAAGAGAATGAGTTTCATATCAGATAAACCTGATTTTGAAGCCCACTGGGTGATAACCATGGATACTTTTCTCAATCGCTATCAGAATCCATTTTTCTTTGGTGGGCTGCCGTCTATGGGTCGCACAGGGTCGGACACGACTGAAGCGACTTAGCAGCAGCAGCAGCAGCATCTTCGTAGGCTGCTTTGGAAGAATACTGTTCTAGGCCCCTGGAACTGTCATAACATAACCATAGACTGGGTGCCTTAAAACAACAGAAATTTATTCTCTCACAGTTCCAGGGGCCAGGAGTCTAAAATTAGGATGTTGGCAGAGCTGAGCTCTCTTTCATGGTTCCCTTCTTGCTTCTGTTGGTTGCGGTCATTCCTTGGCATCCCTTGGCTTGTAGCTGCATTGGAGGGTAAAGAAAATGACATATGCAGAGAACAGGTATGTTGTATACAGTCAGCTAACTTTATCTGCATCTGAATCTGAATCTGAATTTATTGTGCCCAGTTTTGAAGTCCTTTGGTTTCTTTCACCACTCAGCCAATAGTCATCATGCGTGCATGTGTGAGTTCTAAGTCGCTTCAGTCATGTTTAACTCTTTGCAACCCTATGGACTATAGTCCACCAGGCTCCTCTGTCCATAGGAATTCTCCAGGCAAGAAGATGGGAGTTGGTTGCCATGGATCTTCTGAACCCAGGGATCAAACCTCCGTCTCCTGGGGCTCCTGCCTTGCAGCTGGATTCTTTACTGCTGAGCCACCGGGGAAGCCCCAGTAGCCATCATATCAAATCATAAATACGGCCATTTCACTCTCTATGTTTATAGTCCTCTATGGCTCCCCAGTGCCCTTAATAAAAAAGCATATCTCTAGAAGAGCCTATAAACCCATTAAGTGGCCCAGTCTGATCTCCTCCTCCTCTTCCATTTACCCCTACTCCAAACCATTCATCAGTCTGTGAAAACTCCATGCATATTCACACTCTCAAATCATAACTCCACTCCCTTTTCCACTAGAGAAGCATTTCTTCTCTTTGTTCAAGACTCGTTCTGCATTCTGTTGTTCGTGAATCTTTCCCAGAAACCCCTGAACAGAGATCAACCCTCCCACCTATGAGTTCCCACACAGTTCTCGCCTGACTCCGTTATGATTTGCCCAGACCCCATTGCCATTTTCACTGCCTTTATGTTCTCCGTAAGTACCGTAAGCTCCTTGAGGACAAAGGTCTTATTCACTCTTATCCCCAGGTCCAGCCCAACTGATCATGCTGTTGTTTAGCTGCAAGTCGTGTCCAACTCTTTGCGACTCCAGGGACTGTAGCTTGCCAGGCTCCTCTGTTCATGGGATTTCCCAGGCAAGAATGCTGGAATAGGTAGCGATTTCCTTCTCCAGGGGATCTTCCTGACCCAGGGACCAAACCCGCGTTCCCTGCACTGGCAGGCAGATTCTCTACCACTGAGCACCAGGGAAGCCACCAGCTGATCACAGACCTCGACACACACAGGCTAAAGTAGACTTCACCTCTGAACAGGATCTGAGGACCCCCAAACTGCCCCAGGGGTGGCAAAAGAAACCACCAAATCCTTCCTGATATCTGTGACATCACCTAGAACAGTGAAGAGATCTGAATCTGAAAGACTCAGGAGACCAGATTTCTCCCTCCTACATTTTCCTCCTCTTGAAAACTTTAGCAAACCTCTTAATCTCATGAAGCCTCAATGTCTTCATTTGTCATCCTGAAGTAACACATGTACTAGACAGGGCTATGCATGTTTAGACATGCCACCTGTTTTAATCTCTACAACAATCCAGGGATATAGGCATCTGATTTCCATTTTAAAGAGGAGGAAACTGAGGTCCAGAGAGTTTAAGTAATTTTCCCACTTTACCACAGCTAGGAAGCAGCAGAGGTGGGATTCAGAGTTCCAAGCCCCCAGTTCCAGAGATTTCACTTATTCCTTCATTTATGGCTTCAGTCCAAAAAGTTACTGAGCATCTACTACACACCAGGGCGGCAGAGGAAGAGACGGGTGGACAGCCTCACCGATTCAATGATCATGAACTTGAGTGAACTCCAGGAGACAGGTGAGGGACAGGGAGGCCTGGCCGTGCTGCAGTCCATGGGCTCAGAGAGTCGGACTTGACCCAGCGACTCAACAACAAGAGCACACACCAGACACGCCTCTAGATGCTGGGGACACAGCAGTCACTAAAACAGACAAACATCGCCATGTTCAGAGCACTTAGATTTCCACTCGGTCAGGCTGTCCGTCTAAAACTGGTCCCACAAAGGAAAGGGGGCAACAGGACCGCAGTGGCCCGGATCAGCCCCTTGGCATGCACACCATCTTCAGAAGGAGGGCGGAGGAAGACTCGCGGGAAGACGCTGGCCCCGCCCACAGGCGAAAGATGGAGCCAGATAAAAATCCACTGGGAAGGGTAGGTGGAGTTCTCAGCCTGCAGTTGTGCGGGCCAGGGCAGAGAGAAGGGACAACCTGAAAATGGCAGGTCACAAATCTGCTCTCCTGCCACCTGCAGAGTGCCCCCAGA
>SJYT01048568.1:625273-687600 GCA_006410635.1 Cephalophus harveyi | reverse complement strand
CCCCCCCCCCCCCCACTAAATTCCCTGTGGGTGAGCTGGTTAACAGTGGGGCCTCATGCGATAAGCCATTAATCTTCGTGTGTAATGCAAGTGCCGTACAACTTACTTCAACCCTAATCTCCCATGAGTTACAGCCTCTTCTGTGATTCATAAAACAAATCAGTCACACCTCCCAGGCTCTCATCTATTTATTACTGCTTTTTAAATGCTCGGAGAGGGAGAACCTGGAGGATGTTATTCATCCCTTCCCCAGCCCAGATGACCTGCAGGGAAATGGACTCGACACCCTTCCTCGGGTCACAAACCAAGGTCAGTTGAATTCTGAGGCTTACAAGGAGCTGATGGTTTTGCATCCATCCAATAGGAATGACCTGGGCCTCCCAGATGGTACAGTGGCAAAGAATCCACCTGCCAATGCAGGAGACCTGGGTTCAATCCCTGGGTCGGGAAGATCCCCTGGAAGAGGGAATGGCCACCCACTCCAGTATTCTTGCCTGGCAAATCTCCTGGACAGAGGAGCCTGGTGGGCTACAGTCCATGGGGTCTCAGGGTCAGACACGACAGCACCGCCACCACCAGTAAGAAGGACCTGCCCTATTGCTAACCTTAGGGGCTGGAAGCACAGTTCTGACTAAGAGGCAAGCCTGGTCACCACTGACTTGATTCAGGAGTTAGACAGGGATGGACGCTCCACAGGCTACACCCACTGGATAACTTCCATAGGAGATACCTGAGCCCAAGTCGGACTCTCACCTCTTGGTCGCATGAGCCCTGGATAGCATAGCTCATTTCCTATAAGGTCAGCTCTCAGACCCAAGAGATGGTCTGTTGGGTTTAATTTCCTGGGCCTTCCCACAGAGAAGTTGCTCAAATACAGGTCTTTGCAAAATCAAGTGGCCTGCTCAGATGGTAAAGAACCTGCCTACAGTGCGGGAACTTCAGGTTTGATCCCTGAGTCAGGAAGATCCCCTGGAGAAAAGAATGGCTATCCACTCCAATATTCTTGCCTGGAGAGTTTCATGGACAGAGAAGCCTGGAGGGCTACAGTCCAGGAGTCACAAAGAGACACAATTGAGCGACTACCACTACTACTACAGGGTACAATCCTTGCAAATAGAGGCCCTAGGTGGGAACACTGGGTGGGCAGCAGCCTTCAAAGTGGAAGAGGAGACAGCAAAGCAGGAGCT
The DNA here is from genome assembly GCA_006410635.1 of Cephalophus harveyi. Classification (NCBI taxonomy): domain Eukaryota; kingdom Metazoa; phylum Chordata; class Mammalia; order Artiodactyla; family Bovidae; genus Cephalophus; species Cephalophus harveyi. Next base: position 686,413 of record SJYT01048568.1, on the reverse strand, counting down.
TGGAAAGGTGGGATGGGGTGAACTCTCGCCATTAGACGATACTATCAGCCCAATTTAGCCATCCCTCTCCCCTGATTAAAACTCTCTAGAGAAAAAAAAAACTTCTCTAAGGATTTCCCTGATGGCCCAGTGGCTCAGACTTTGCATTCCCAAGGCAGGGGGTCTGGGTTTGATCCCCAATCAGGGTACTAGATCCCACATACCACAGATAAAGATCCCGCGTGCTACGATGAACATCAATAATCTGGCATGCCGCAATTAAAGATGTGGCACAGCCAAATAAACATTTTTTAAAAAATTAATAAGTAGACCTCACCATTAAAAAAAAAAAAAAAAGGCTCTCTGATAGTATTCTCCCATGCTGGGGGGAAAAGTCCAAACTCCTTCCTTTGGTTTAGCCGAAACTGTCAAACTTGGATCCCCTGTAGGACTCTGCTGCTGCTGCTAAGTTGCTTCAGTCGTGTCCAACTCTGTGTGACCCCATCGACGGCAGCCCACCAGGCACCCCCATCCCTGGGATTCTCCAGGCAAGAACACTGGAGTAGGTTGCCATTTCCTTCTCCAATACATGAAAGTGAAAAGTGAAAGTGAAGTCGCTCAGTCGTGTCTGACCCTCAGCGACCCCATGGACTGCAGCCTACCAGGCTCCTCCATCCATGGGATTTTCCAGGCAAGAGTACTGGAGTGGGTTGCCATTGCTACTCCTAGAGTTTCTGACTTAGTCCACCTGCACTGGGGCCTAAGAACATGCATTTCTAACAAGTCCCCAGGTGGTGCTGATGGTGCCAATCCAAAGGCCTACAGGACCCAGGATATTTTGTGTTATGCTCACTTGTCTCTACCTAACTCTGGTTCTCTAAGCCCAAGCCACAAAGAGTCCCATTGGGATCTACACACCCACCAGATGGCTTCTTGCTTTCTGAGCCTTATCGAGCAGGATGTCCCTCTATCTGAGCCTCTTCTCCAGCCGTGGACCCCTTTCCGTCCTCCAGGCCTGGTTAGTACCACTCCCTGAAGCACCTCTTCCCCCACCCCCTTCCCCCAGGATGCTCTCGGTGTTGCCTTCTGTCAATGCTTCCTGTCCTTCGGCTTCTTATCATCATCCAGTGTGCGCTGGGAATCCATGGCTCTGTTTGTTTGTTGGCCTGTCTCTGTGAATGCATGCAAGAGTTTTCCATCTCCACCTTCAGACTGCAGGCTCCCTCCTTACAGACTCTGTCTTGATAACCCTGTGACCCTAGCACACAGCTCAGTGCCTGTCACATAGCAGGTGATCCGAAAATGTGTGTTAAACGGGTGCATCCCCTGGGGTCACACTTATGACAACCCTGTGAGAAAGGGAATATCAAATCCATGTCACAGATGAAGAAACAGAGGACCAAAGAGGTGAAGTCATAGGTCCAAGGTCAAACAGCCAGGTACTGAACCCAAGTCTGGGGACTGCCAAAGTCTTAACCAACACTCTCTGCATGTCTCGGTGAAAGATGGGGAGAGGGTGAGCAGGGAGGTCATCTGGCTGTGAGGTGTTGAAGCAGGAACAGGCTGCAGGAGGTGCAGGCTGACGGAGGCGGGCTAGGGAGGCAGGCGGGGAGGTCCGCTGGGAGACACAGGCCTGCCCAGTGGAGTTCAGGAAACACTGCCCGGGAGTCCTGTAGGGTGGTTGCAATTCTGCCTCCAGACACAAAGGCATTCCCACCCCCAACCCCATCAGACTCTTTTTCTGGGCTGTCATTGGTCTGGGCAGTAGGTGGAGCAGGCCAGGGACATTGGGAGGGGGCAAGGCTCGGGGCAAAGGCCAATGCAGGGCATGAACAGGGGAGGGTGGAGGGAGCAGGCTGGGAACCAGGAACAGAAGAGGACCTCCCTGGGGGCTCAGTCTGTTTTCGAAAGTTTCCACGCGGCCAAAGGGCTTCAGCTCTGTGGCAGGGATTTCATGCCAGTTATGCAGTGACCATCCCAAGGTTGCTGCAGAGGGCTGGGGTCTAAGGGTCAGGCCCCTTTGGGACCGTGACCTGGCCTCATGCCCTCAGCTGTGTGAGTCTGGGCAGCAGTTGTGAAATGCCAGGTAGTCTCCTGGGGACCCTAGGAAGGAGGGACTCCCCTACTGAAACTCCCCATGGCGGGGAAGGGAGGGAGGGAAGAAAGCATGGCTTCAGCCACTGGCCCCCCAGTCTGAGTACAGCCTACATGGGAACAAGAATAGCAGAAATGGAGTCCCAGGACGTGAGCTTCAGGGGAAACGAGGCCTCCCAGAGGGTCTGGACTGATGCACGGGTAATCCCCAGGGCCTCCCAAGAGGGTAGATGGTCCCAGAGAGCAATGCCTGACTCAAAAGCATCATGCCCCCTCTCCCTTCCCTCTCTAGACTGATTCAGAAGCCAAGCCTGCTGCCCGGACCCAGGGACTCCAGCCTAAAGGCGCAGAGGAGATTTGAAAAGACATTGCTCATCCTGTGTGCACGTGTGTGTGTTCACATGCTCACACATGTAGGAGTCTCCTTGTGTGAAAGTACACGTGAAGTAGAAAGTGTGTGATGTAGAAAGTACACATGGTGTGGAAAGTGTGTGAAGTGGAAAGTACACATGTTGTGAAAGTGGAAGGTGGAGGATGGGACGAAAATCGAGCCCAGTTAAAGTCCAAGTAGACAGCAGTAGTGTCCACTAAGAAGCAAAGACCAACTAAAATCTATCAGGAATCAGCCCACGGATATTTATTGAATATTGTTGTTATTATTTTAGTCGCTAAACCGTGTCTGACTCTTTGAGACCCAGTGGAGTGTAGCCCACCAGGCTCCTCTGTCCATGGGATTTCCCAGGCAAGAATACTGGAGTGGGTTGCCATTGCCTCCTCCAGGGAATCTTACAGACCCAGGGACCTAAGTTGGGTCTCCTAAATTAGCAGGCAGAATCTTTACCACTGAGCCACCAGGAAAGCCCCTAATGAATGTTACCAGTTGCCAATCATCGTCCTGGGCCCTGGGGACCCAGTGGGAAATGGAACAGATGTGAGGTTCTGCCTTCATGAGGCTTAAAGCGCAGGGGAAAGAGATGATAAATGTGTGTAGATGAAATAGGTGATTAGAGGTGATGAGGGTGATGAGGTAGATAAAAGGAACAGGACACTTTGGGAACGCATTCCAGAGGATTTCTCCAGTGCGGGGCATCAGGGCAGACTAAATGATGACTAGAAAGTTACTAGGAAAGTGGAGGGGATGCAGAACAGAGGGGCTGAAGATGCTCTGATGGAGCACCGAGCGCAAGAGAGAACAGGAGATGGCCCAAGATGCAGCCAAGACAAAGTAGAAACTCTCCGAGAAATAAAAGTCATCATTATGACACTAAAGCGCATCCTCAAGCTAGTTTAACAAAATGTCACCTTAATTATATCTACCGTAATGCACAGATAAAAATGGCTTGTGATTAGTTCTCTAATTGCTTATGTGAAAAGTGATGCTCCTTCGAGGTCTAACGCATGTGGTCCTGTAGACGATTTATGAGAATGGAGAGGGTTCTGCCCCTACTAAAACACGTCATCCTGAAGAGCTGTCACGTTGTCGTGCCTTGTGATCACCTTTTCTCGTAGGTTCTGCAAAGGTAAATTTCACCCTCATCATCCTGGACTGAAGGCCAAAAAGTTACAGAGAGCTTTTACTCTGTGACTCTACTGTTTATCATAGATACAAACACGTGCGTGCATGCAAAGTCACTTCATTGTGTCTGACTCTGCGTCGCTATGGACTGTAGCCCACCAGTCTCCTCTGCCCATGGGATTCTCCAGGCAAAAATACTGGGAAGCAATGCCGTGCCTCCTCCAGGGGAGCTTCTTGACCCAGGGATCGAATCTGTGTCTCCTCTGTCTCCTGCATTGGCAGGTAGGTTCCTACCCTAGCATCACCTGGGAAGCCCAGAAACAAACACACCTGGGTACAAACCCCACCCCTGTCCCTCATAAGGTCTGCAACCTTGGACAATCTCCTTACCTTCTCTAAGACTCAGTCTTCAAAAGGAGGGTGGGTACCTCCCTGATGATCCAGTGGTTAAGACACCACACTTCCCTGTGGGTTCCATCCCTAGTCAGGGAACTAAGATCCCACATGCTGTGCAGCAGAGCCAAAAATAAAAAAAGGAAGAAAATAAGTGAAATAAAAGGAGAGTGATAACAGTACCCACTTCACAGAGTTGTTATGAAAATTGAGAAAGCTCAGACATGCAAAGTATATAACACAGTGCTTGGCACATAGAAAACACTCAATACATGCTGCATGCCATGTGCATTGATTGCATGCGTGACTGGCATGATCAATTACCGTGAACTTCATAGCCTAAACAATGTATTTATTGTAGTTGTGGGGGTTAGAAGTCTGACAATGGGCTGTAGTCAAGATGTCTGCAGGGCCGTGCTCTTCTTTATGGACTCAAGGGGAGAATCCATTTTCCTGGTGGTTGTTCCAGCTTCTGGAAGCCCCGTGTATTCTTAGTATCCTTAATCATGTATTTTAAATCATGGCCCTTGTTTCCATCTTCAAAGCCAGCGATGTTGCCTCTCTCTGACCATTCCTCCCTGTCACATCTATCCCTGACCATAGTCAAAAGAGGTTCTCCAATTTTAAGGATTATGTGATTACCTTGGGCCCACTTGGATATTGGGGGATAATCTCCCCATCTCAAGGTCATTAACCTTAATCACATCTGCAAATTCCCTTTTGTCCTGTAAAGTAACATATCCACAAGTTCTAAGACTTAGGACATGGACCTCTTTAGAGGGTCATTCTTCTGCCTACCATGCATGTTTATATTACCTGCAAAGTTTTTTGATTAAAAAAAAATGAATTTGAAGTTATTCCTCATAACCTTATATATTGATTCTTCTTTTCTTCCTGTGTCTTCTCCCACTTTCTTGTATGTTTTGGCAAATGAGTTTCCCACAATATCAAGTATACATTGATTTTACAGTTACTTGAGAGTCTTGGGAGCCCCCAAACCCCCTGACTTTTGGAGACTCCCCCATCCAACATCATGAAACCACATTCAAATAAATCTACATCCTACATTGAGCAGAATTTTTCTATAACTATAGGAGTTGACTTGGATTAAACTAGTTTCCATAATGATATGCTTTATATACATTTAATTAAACACTCAACTTTGCAATTTTCTTTATTCAGATCTGAGCTACTTTCATGGATCCCTTGAAAGCCCATAAGCACTGCACCTTAAGGACTTAGTGAATCAAAGGGGCTGAAATGAATGGATATTCCCTTGAGGTACAGCAGAGGGTCAGTGAAGAAAAGAAGGAGAAATGGGAGGAAGGAAAGAAAAAAATGGGGGAGGGGAGGAAGAAAGAAGGAAGAAAAGAAGGGAGAGAAGAGGGAGGAAACTTGACCCCTTCTGTGAAAACACAACGACCCACTTTCCCATCCAGTGGTAGGACCCATGGATGACCCAAGAGTACAAGAACTTCTTATTCCTGTCAAATAATTCCATTAAGAGTCACTTTTTTATTATCTCTCAGCCTGGTAGGCTGTAGTCCATGGGGTCGCGAAGAGTCGGACACGACTGAGCGACTTCCCTTTCACTTTTCACTTTCATGCATTGGAGAAGGAAATGGCAACCCACTCCAGTGTTCTTGCCTGGAGAATCCCAGGGACGGGGCAGCCTGGTGGGGTGCCGTCTTTGGGGTCGCACAGAGTCAGACACGACTGATGCGACTTAGCAGCAGCAGCAGCAGTGGGGAGAGATGTAGGGAAAACAAGGGAAGCAGATTAGGAGGTATAGATTTGTCGTTGTCGTTGTTCAGCCACTAAGTCGTGTCCAACTCTTTGCGACACCATGGACTGCAGCATGCCAGGCTTCCCTGTCCTTCACTATCTCCTGGAGTTTGCCCAAATTCATGTCCATTGAGTCGGTGATGCTATCTAATCATCTCGCCCTCTGATGCCCTTTTCTCCTTTTGCCTTCAATCCTTGCCAGCATCAGTCTTTTCTAATGAGCCATTTCTTCACATTAGGCAACCAAAGTATTAGAGCTTCAGCATCAAGTATAGATGACTACATATAAAATAAGATACAGGGAATACAGTAGAAAATAAATAGCACAGGGAATACAGCCAATATTTTATAATAACTTTATATGGAGTATAATCTATAAAAATGCCAAATTCTTATGTTGTACACTTGAAACTAACATAATACTTTAAGTCAACTACACTTCATGCTAAATAATAATATATATTATATATACTTTATATTATACTAAATAATATATGTGTTTATTTACATATGTATAAATTGATACAAAGAGTCACTCATTTATTCAAAAAATATTTCCTCTGTACCTGTGAAGGCCCATCCTCACACCAGATTCTGGGAACATCATGAGGTTAAGACTGGTCTCTACTTCAAAGATCTAGTCCAGCTGGGAATAACCATGAACATGAATTAATATGGTCAATTTTACTTGAAACAGCAAGGCCAGATCCATTGTCCAAGATCCTGTTGTCACAAAGAACGATAGAGATGTACTGGGTCTTTAAAAGCCTCCAAAAGCATTCAGTTCTTAACTGTTTCCGTCTCCCCTTTTTGGTGTAATTTACATCAGTGAAATGCACAGATTTTTAAGTAAGCTAGTCTTTCAATTTTATCAAAAACCCATAGAACTTTCCCGTCACCCAGAAAGTTTTCCTGTGCCCTTTCCCACGAAATCCACCTTCTCCCAGAAGCTAGCACTGCTCTGATTTCTTTCCTGGTAAGTTCGTGTTGCCTGTTCTAGAACTTCACGTCAGTAGAATCACGCAGATGGGCACTTTTGTGTCTAGCTTCTTTCCTCCAGCATGATTTTTTTTTTTTTTTTTTTTTGAGATTCACAGGCTTTGTTTTGTGCACCACTGATCTATTTATTTTTATTGCTGAGTTGTATTCTGTTATATAAATAGACCATAGCTTTTTTTTCTGTTCTCTTGTTGATGAAATCTTTGGGGCTATTTCCAGTGATAGGCTGTTGTGATCAAGCTGTTACAAACATTTCTCTCAAAGACATTATATTTTTTTAACTTGTCCCAGAAAAATACAAAAAGATGAAGTGACTAGGTCACTTAGTAGATGCACATTTAATCCTTTAATGTCAAACTGTTTTACAAATAGCTCTACCATTAATACTTTCACCTGTGATGTGTTGGTTGTTCTACATACTTACCAACATTTGGTTGTATCTTTCTCATCTTCTTTTTCACTCTAGACATTTAGGAAACTCAGCTCAGGACTCAATTCTTTTTATCTTCAGGAGAAATGCTTGCTCTCAAGAGCAAAGGATGCTCCAGGGAGCTTCTTTTGGTTGTTACTGTTTTGTCGTTCAGTCATGCCCAACTCTTTTGCAACCCCATGAACTGTAGCCCACCAGGCTCCTCTGTCCATGGGATTTCCCAGGTATGAATACAGGAGTGGATTGCCATTTCCTTCTCCAGGGGATCTTCCCAATCCAGGGATCAAACTCAAGCCTCCTGCATTGGCAAGAGGATTATTTATCACCTGTGAAGTCCTCAGGAAGACTCTATACCTCCCCACAAATGTATTTAAAAGAATATGTGTATTTTAGGGTGTCCAGTCTTCTGAGGGAAGAAAGCACAACTTTTGAAAGCAAAAGAAGCACCCTGTTTAAGAAAAAGATGGTGGTGGTTGTTGTGGTTTAATTTTTAAGTTGTGTCCAACTCTTGTGACCCCATGGACTGTAGCCTGCCAGGCTCCTCTGTCCAAGGGATTTTCCAGGCAAGTATACTGGAGTGAGCTGCCATTTTTCCTCCTTCAGGGAATCTTTCCAACCCAGGGATCAAACCCAAGTCTCCTGCATTGCAGGCGGATTCCTTACCACTGACCCACTGGGGAAGCCACAGTTCGTGGCGCCCTTTACAAAATATATGGCAGTCTTGTCAGATGGTATTCTGGCAGTTACGGATCTTCCAGGTTTGATTAAGAGGCTTTATAATGCACGTGTACACACACACACACCAAACCATAGATACCACAGCACTTGAAATGTGGCTGGTTCGCATCAAGAGATGCTGAGTGCTTGAAATACAAACTGGATTTTGAACACTTAGAATGAAACAGAACCATAAAAGATCTCAATAATTTTAAATAGATTACATGTCAAAATTATAATATTTGGGATGATTGGGTTAAGTAGAATATGTTATTAAATTTAATTTCACCAGTTTATTTTTCAACATAGCTACTAGAAAATTGAAAATTGCTCATATGACTTCGGTTATATTTTTATTGTATACCCGAGTCCGGGCTTCCCAAGTGGCTCTGGCAGTAAAGAACCCACCTGCCAGTGCAGGAGACATAAGAGACCTGGGTTCAATCCGTGGGCCACGAAGATTCCCTGGTTCGATCCCTGGGTAGGGAAGATCCCCTGGAGAAGGGAATGGTAATGCACTCCAGTGTTCCTGCCTGGAAAATACCACGGACAGAGGAGCCTGGTGGGCTACAGTCCATAAGGTCGCAGAGTCGGACACAACTGAAGTTTCTTACATTCAGGCTCGTAAGCACGCATACTCGAGTCTAGTTTATTCTGATCTGTGTAAACATACCCCCGACCCCAGATGCAGGCCAGCGATACGTGGCCGCCATCACAACCTAGGAATCCAGACTCTGAGGTCCCCACAGCTGTAGGAACCCTGCAGTACCTCTCGTGGTCTTTAACGCTGGATTTAAAAGGACTAACACTAGTCCCTCTGATCTGGCCAGATTCACGGGCCTGAGCTGATTGCTCTTGGTCCCTGGCCCCAGACTCACCCTGAGCCTCAAAGAAGACGACAGCCTTGTGTGCATTTTGCCCACAATGATGACAGACTGGCCAGAATCCAGTGATGTAGCATCCAGTGCTGAAACTCGCCACCTTAGAGCAAGAGTCGCCTAGTCAGGGTGACCACCTGTCCCTAGTCGCCCAGGAATGAGGGTCTCTCAGTTTTCAAGACAAGACCATTGCAGACAAAGCAGAATCAGTTGGTCACCCTAAACCAACATAGGCATGTAAGACTTGATTCTTAGGTTGACCTTCCCACCCACCAACCAAGCCCCGGGATGTCTGAGGACGTGCAGGACAGAGAGGAGAATTCCCGTGGCTGTAGGACTCACCTGCAGCTGCCGCTTCTGAATTAGGTGAAAACAGAAATTCTCAAATCACAGCCACTAAGGCATCAGGAAAGTGTTGCGGAACTCTTAGCTGTGCTTGGGGATCTGCATGCTTCCTTGCCCTTCAGGGGTGGGCAATGGGGACAGGTCAGGGTGTGGAGTTGCCCTGGCTCACTGCCCATGCCAGGGGACCCCCCCACTCCCTCTCCTTCTTCTGGGTCACAGCCACAGGCTGTGCCCCCAGAGGACACACGGTGGGATGGGCTGTCTTGGTTGAGGTCGAGGAAGGGGCTTTCTATCTGGAGCTCTGCTTGCGGTCAAATATCACTGGCCTGGTGATCAGCAATCTGTCAGTCTCTTTTCAACACACGCTAGTGTCTTCAACACTAAGTCATCAGGAAAGGGAGGGGACAGAAATTCATGTGCTTGTCTGCTTCCCTATGGATCTGGAGACCAGCGAGGTGGATATCCAGGTGAGACGAACGAGCAGAGCTTCATTCATCCATTCAAATATTCACCATGCACCCACAATGAATCAGGCCCTGAGAAAGGTCCTGGAAATATGAGGAACAAAGCCCCTGTACTTATGATGCTTATTATTCAGTCAGGGAAACAAGTGATAAAAGAATCATTACCCCCCTGCAAAAAAAAAAAAAGGATGAATTATTGGAAGGAGAAGAAGTAGATCAAGATGCTGTAGGAACATAAATCCAGAATTTTTCCCTGTCTGGGCAATCATGGAGGACTTCCCTGAGGAAGTGACCTTTACATCGAGATGCAAAAGTGAGCACAAGTTTACTTTCCCTTAACTCTATATCTTGGACCCTTAAGGATGGGGATTCAGCAGACACAGCCTCTCAAGTGGTCCCCAGGCCAAGGTGCTGGGTTTGATTTGCTTCTTTCAGCACATTCAGGCCTCAGAGCAGGGACTAAGCTCTCTCTAGTCAGGACTGACCTAACAGGGACCCAGTGAGGACTGATCTAGGACCTGGGAATGGGAATCCCTGTAGGAGGACCCCCAGGACCCAGGCATGGGTGAGGTAGCCTTAGGAAGTAGACTCAGGGAAGAATACAGACCCGAGATTTGCATTTTGGGCTCTAGAATCTAATCAACCTGAATTTAAATGTCAGGACCACCACTCATTATTCTTATATGACATCTTTGAGTCTGTTTCCTTATCTGTTAAATGGGGGTAGCATAGTACCAATTTCACAGAGTTGTGTGAGAACTGTAAAAGGCAATATATTTGTAGAGCTGAGCATGGTAGCTGACACATATAGTGAGTACTAGATGAAAAGTAAAATTTTCAGCTTTAAACTATTAGTGCTGCAGTTTTAAAAATAAATAAATAAAAGATACAAAGTGCTGTGGGAACCCAGTACCTCCTATCATTTATCTTATGTTAACAATGACTTAAAAGAAACTCCAAAACTGGCACAATGCCATATTGTGTCTCAAGGAAGAAATATTGGAGCTGAGCCTTGAAGGGTGGGTATCTGACTTGCAGAGATCAAGGAGAGGTTTCAAGGCAGAGAAGGAGTATGAAGAAAGGCATTAAGGCCAGAATAGGTGGGGCAGCGCCAGAGCACTGGAGGGGAGAGGAGATGGCAGAGTGCCAGGCCGGGGGCTGGGCAGGGTGGCGAGGGAGGGCCCGCAAGGCCATGCTAAGAAGTTCTGCCTCATCTTACAGGCAATGGCGAGGACAATGGAGATTTGGGGAGCTGATCAATGATTTGTGAGGATTTGTGTAAGAATGGGGCTTCCCAGGTGGCGCTAGTGATAAAGAATCTGCCAGCCAATGCATTAGATGTAAGAGGTGCAAGTTCGATCCCTAGGTTGGGAAGATCCCCTACAGGAGGGCATGGCAACCCACTCCAGTATTCTTGCCTGGAGAATCCCATGGACAGAGAAGCCTGGCAGGCTACAGGCCATAAGGTCGCAGAGTCAGACACGATTGAAGCAACTTAGCATGCATGCAGGTAGGCAGAACGGAGGCTGCCTGGGAAAGAAAAAACATGAGGCAAGGAATCAGGCAGGAGGCTGATACAAATGTCTAGAGGGGACATCTCTGGTGGCCCAGTGGTTAAGACTTCACTTTCCAAAGCAGGGTGTGTGGGTTCAATCCCTGGTCAGACTGCCAAGATTCCATGTGACTTGAGACCAAAAAGCCAAAACATAAAACAGAAGCAATATTGTAACAAACTCAATAAAGACTCTAAAAATGGCCTACCAAAATATACATATATAGAGATATATATATTTAAGTATCTAGAATGAAGTAAAGTGAAGTCACTCAGTCGTGTCCGACTCTGTGATCCCATGGACTGTAGCCCACCAGTCTCCTCCATCCATGGGATTTTCCAAGCAAGAGTACTGGAGTGGGTTGCCATTCCCTTCTCCAGGGGATCTGCCTGATCCAGGGATGGAACCCAGGTCTCCTGCATTGCAGGCAGATGCTTTACCCTCTGAGCCACCAGGGAAGCCAATGAAGTATCTAGAATAAGAGTGAGCAAGTTTTTTATAAAGGGCCCCCCCAAACACCCCATCACCGACACAATCAGTGCTATTTCTTGGCCCCATGCTTTGGCATATGCTAGTCCTTCTGCTTGTAATTCCAACATACCCTCCAAAATTATACATTCGCTCAACTAATACTTACTAAGCACTTATTCTGTGTCAAGTCCATAATCCCCACTCTCATGAAACTGGTGGTCTAGTGCAAGAGTCAGTAAAACTTTTTCTGTAAAGGACTGGAACTAAATAGTTTAGGCTCTATGGGTCACAGGTTCTCAGTCACAAATACTCAATTTGCCGTTATAGAGCAAAATCGCCTAAAATGCTATGTAAATGAATAAGCCTAGCTGTGTTTTAATACAACTTTATTTATAGAAACAAGGGGGGCAGATTTCTGGTCATCTCCAATAGAAACATAATTGCAGTCACAAACATGAGCCATTATATATTGAAATTACATAAATAATCATTACATACTTAAATTACATGCACAGTTTAAAATTTTCTACACATTTTAAAAAGTGAAAATAAACAGGTGGAATTCATTTTAATAATGTTTTGTTTAATCCAACCTGTCAAAATATTACCAATTCCACCTGCAACCTATATGAAAAATTATGAATGAGCTATTTCTCATTTTTTTAATACTAGAATATTTTTCATACTAGAGCTTTGAAATCCAGTGTGCATTTTACACTTACAGAACCTCTTCATTTGAACTAGTCACATTTCTAGCGCTTAACAGTCTCATGTAGCTGCTAGCCACTGTACTAGACAGCTCAAGCTTAGCAGAAGCAGAGAGGGGAGAAGTCCTGCCTGGGGGTAGGGGGCAGGGAAAGAGGATGGGGAATATCCAATGTCAACTGAAGGCACGAATTTATTACAGTCCAAATCCAGCTTGGCTACTTGCTTGCTGGGTAATGTTGAACATGATCCTTCATCAATCTTGGTCACTTTCAAGCTCAAAGTATTGGTCCCTAGGTGCCTGCCAGTTTATTATGTGCATTTTCTGGGATTTGGGGTTTGGTAGAGGTGTCATCAGTTTGGACTGTCTTTGCTAAAAAAGCACCTCCAACAACACAGTCATCTTGTCAAGATCAGGATGACGTTCTTTGCGGATACCCCCACCACTCACCCCTCCTGGGGTCTTAGAGGATGCTTGTCAGCCCCCGAGGAATCAGGGGATATACAGAGAGGTTGTTGCTCAGTTGCTCAGTTGTGTCCGATTCTTTGCAACTGCATGGACTGCAGCACACCTGGCTTCCCTGTCCTTCACCATCTCCCAGGGTTTGCTCAAATTCATGTCCGTTTGAGTCAGTGATGCCATCCAACCATCTCATCCTCTGTCGACCCCATCTCCTCCTGCCCTCAATCTCTCCCAGCATCAGGGAAGGAATAGGTAAACCACCCTCCCTAGCTCCCTGGGTGGGGAGGGGCGTACCCCGGCACATACACCTGCGCACACATGTGCACACAAGCACATACAGGAATCCAGTTGTTCCCTCCCCGACACTGAGCCAGGGGGGAGAGCTGTGATCTCCAGCCTCTCAGGGAAAAGGACGTGGGAACAGAAATACTCCACCTGAGTCAGAGGATGAGTCAGAAGGTTCTGGAGAGCTTCAGAAGGGAAGAACAGGAGGGTAGATGGTGGGGAAGGGAATCAGGCTACCCCAGGCACAGGGAGCATGGGCTGGTTTCCCTGGCATGGAGGCAGAGAAGAATGTCCTGGGAGGAGTGGGTCCACTGCCTTGGTCAACCTGTGCCCTGAGGGAAGGCCTGCACCAGGCATGCAAAGTGGATGTACTTTAGAAGGAAGCAGTCTTTTGGGCTATGGCACCCTACTCTAGTACTTTTGCCTGGAAAATCCCATGGACAGAGGAACCTGGAAGGCTGCAGTCCATGAGGTCACTGAGGGTCAGACACGACTGAGCGACTTCACTTTCACTTTTCACTTTCATACATTGGAGAAGGAAATGGCAATCCACTCCAGTGTTCTTGCCTGGAGAATCCCAGGGACGGGGGAGCCTCGCGGGCTGCCATCTATGGGGTCACACAGAGTCGGACACGATTGAAGCGACTTAGTAGTAGTAGTAGTCTTTTGGGGGGCCATGCAGGGAAGGATTCAGGTCGGTGTGCATGGAGGCTTCTCTGCACACATGAGACCCCTACAATAGCTGCACTTGTACTGACACCTGCCCTGCTAAGTGAGTGAGACTTGCTGAGCTGATAACACTTACTGAACTGGGGGAACTGAGGAAGCTGTCTTTCCTATTTGACCCGGGTTGGACCGATAGGGTAGGACCAGCTCCCCGGTGGCAGAACGTGCATCTCCTGCAGAGTGTATGTCCACGCAGCTCACCCTAATTCAGGCACGTGGTCAGTACTGGGGACCCGCCACGCCACCAGGTGGGAACTCTCAGAAGACTCGCCAAACCATCACATCCAGACACAGACTTTCTAGAACCAGATGGGAGGGTAGGATGCCCTGGGGAGGGGGTAAGCTCACAGCGGAGGGGCCAACCTGGAGTGGTCGGCATCAAGAGCCCGAATCCAAGTCACCGGAGGCCTCTGAACTGTCCCCACAGTGTGACACTGGCTTTGCCTTACCTCCTGGCTACCCTCAGGCCTCCGCCCTGGAGTCAGCCTGGCCCTGCGTGTGCCTGTGCGCTCAGCCGTGTCTGACTCTTTGCGACCCCATGGACTGTAGCCCAACAGACACCTCTGTCTACAGGATTGCAAGGCAAGAATACTGGAGTGGGTTGCCATTTCCTACCCCAGGGGACCTTCCCTCCCCAGGGATGGAGCCTGTGTCTCTTGCGTCTCCTGCATTGGCAGGTGGACTCTTTACCACTGGCGCCACCTGGGAAGCCTGGCCCTAATTGGGGCTAACTGCAGGACCAGGGATGAGGTTCCTGAAGGAAAAACCCAGGACCCAGGCATGAGGAGGGGAAGCCAAGTGGACACAAGTGGCTTCTCCAACCCATCCCCAGTCTAATTCTCTGCTCACACCACCCCATATAACTGATGCCTTCAATTTTTATTTTTTATTTTAATATAATTTGTATCACTGCAAATTTACACAACTTACTTTTTCATGATGGCTGTGTTTAACAACCAGCTCACAAAACTCCCCAAAACTTTAACAGGCATCTCTTTCAGCCTGTTATGAGTCAGTGCCAAAAATCACTTGAAATAACCCACACTCTTTCCCTCCATACACCTTTCAAGATGTGCAATTATTTTTTCTCCTTGTTTGACTCTCTTTATGCTAGCCTTGTGGAATGTGGGTTCCATGAGAGTGGAAGCGGTGATGGATTTATGTTCAGTTGTTTCCTTAGAGACAGACACCATGCCTTGCCCATGATGGAAATTCAGTGAATATTTGTTAAATGAACGTATCCATGTGTGATGAATGGGCAAATGAGGTCAATGGATGTCATAGGGTTGGGCATTTCTGCTGTGGCTTGAAGAGTGAACAGTCACCTCCAGTGACCCATGACGAGTCCCATTGGGCTTGTTGGGGTGCTCCTGAGAGAGTGTGGAGAACAGAACAGACCCAGAGTTTCCAGATAGGAGAAGTCAGGTAGCAGAGATCAATCTAGAATCAGAGCCAAAAGCTATTGGGGTCTTGCATGGATGGCCTTTGCTGGGGCTTTACCCCTCTCCCCAGCTTAGCTGGCCCAAAGGTGGGCGGGGCTTTCAGATGCATCTATGGGCCATCAGAGCCCCACCCACGGAACTCTGCATGGGGAGCTGAGCACACCCATTAGTTCCAGTATCTGTGGGGTCCTAGCCATTCTTGGCCCCTGTGCAGGAAGCACCCTCCACCTAGGGAAGGGCAAGCGACCCCGGAGGAACAGCAAACTCAGCAAGCCTAGGCTCATCAGCTCTCCAGTGTGTATCCCCTGTCCTGCCAGCCCCTCCAGCCTGGGAGCCTGCTGCTCTGCCACACAGAGGACACCCAACCTCACGAGCCTGTCTGCAGAACCAGGCGTGGCCCCTGCACAGCGGAGGGAGATGGCAGAGGATGCTTGAGGCATGAATGAGCCAATGAGTAAGGCAGCTTCCCAGCAGAGCAGATGTGAGTCAGAGGCATTTCCCACTCAGGCCAGCACCAGGTCTGGTACTGGGAAGGAGCACAGAGATGCCAGGCCAGCTCTACCCATAACTGCCATCCAGCACAGGAGCTGAGAACTCAGCTCTAGAGAGAGCCAACCTGGGGTCACAGCTCTGCCACTCTCTAGCTTGGCCTTTCATTTCCTCATCTGTAAAATGGGCATAAATCATTATTGCACCTACCTCTTAAGAGAGCTGGGGGATTAAATGAAATGATACAAGTAAGGAGTTTGCAGATTTCCTGGGTCAGCAAAAGAGCTCAACTTGGATTGATGTGCAATTTGTAAAACACTTACCTAGCACTGTCTTCCTGCCAGGAACTGTCCTAAGTACCTTGTAAATATTAAGTTATTTAATATCACAGTTGGATTAAAGTCTTTACCCCGTGTTATACTGCCTCCCACTGTGCTTTTTGTTTTGTTTGATTGGTAGGCTTGGTCTGGTTTGGGGTTTTGACATTGTTATCATTACAGAGTAATTTTCTTTCTCTCTCTGGGCCAAAATATCTGTAACAGGCATGTGTAAGTTACTTCAGATGTATCTAACTCTTTGGGACCCCATGCCACCCCATAGCCTGTCAGGCTCCTCCATCCATGGGATTCTCCAGACAAGAATACTGAAGTGGGTTGCCATGCCCTCCTCCAGAGGATCTTCCCAACCAAGGGACTGAGCCCTCTTCTTTTACATCTCCTGCATTGGCAGATGGGTTCTTTACCACTAGTGCCACCTGGGAAGCCCGTTTGAACAGGACATTGGATTAAGTGGCCTCTAATCCAATGTTCCCATTGTTATCTACCACTGCTTTTCCATCTCTTGGCTCACACCAGCCATTCAGACCTTTCTAAGTCCTATGTGCAGAGTGGACTCCCAATGGAGGGATCTCACCCAGGAGGCCAGCTTCTGTGGCCAGGAGAATATGGGCATGGCGGCCACCTTGTCCAGCTGCACGGGCTGTGGAGCCAGGCAGCCACTCTCAACACCACCCACAGTGGGTGGTGCCAACTCAGCTCTCACCTTCTCACATGAATGAGTCTCAGGAGATAGTCTTTGGAGATGCAAATCCAACCCTACTGACTTGATTCATTCTTCTGTAGGTAAGGATTCGTGGAACCCTGCCCATGCACCAAGGGCTGTACGATGGCTTTAGGAACAAGGCAGAGAATGAGGTGGGAAGACGGCTGCCTTCACTGAGTTCAGTCCACTGGAGGAAGGAGAAAATAAACAAGCCAGCCTACACGGAAACCGCTTAATTTCACAAAGAAGCATCAGGGAGACTTTCTTGATAGTTCAGTGGTTGAGTCTACTCAATGCAAGGAGACAAGGAAGGGTTCGATCCCTGTTCCGGGAAGATCCCACAAGCTGTGGGGCAACTAAGCCTGTGTGTGAGCCCTAGAGCCTGTGCTCCGTGAGAAGAGAAGCCGCTGCGATGAGAAGCCCAGGCACCACAACTGGGGAGTAGCCCCCACTCACTGAAACGGGAGAAAGCCCACGTGCAGCAGGGAAGACCCAGCTCAGCCAAATATAGTAAACAAACAGCTCTCTTTAGGTGGTGCTGCTAGTGGTAAGGAATCCACCTGCCAATGCAGGAGACATAAGAGACTCAGGTTCGATTCCTGGGTGGGAAAGAGGCCCTGGAGAAGGGGATGATCACCCACTCCAGTATTCTTGCCTAGAAAATCCCATGGACAGAGGAGCCTGGCACGCTGCAGTTCCTGGAGTCACAGAGAGTCAGAAAAGACTGGGCAGCTGAGCACCTTAGAGCACATGCACACACAAGAAAAAGGAGCATCAGGGACGAGGAAGAGTATAAAACGAGCGAATAAGACGGAAGGTGGCTGGGAGCGTGGTCAGGGCAGGCTTCTTTATAGAGGTGACTTAGGAGCTGAGACAGGAAAGGTGATGGAGGCCAATCATGGGATGACCTGAGGGGAGGTGGGCGAGCCAGTTAAAGAAACAGGCCTGGGTGCCTGAAGTTCAGGAAGCAAGTGGAGCATGGTCACAGAGTTCAGTAAGGCAGCAGGGGCAGATCAGGTAATACTTGGCAAGTCCTCATAAGGAGGCTGGATTTTCTTCTAAGTAGGTTTGCCTCTACACAGGCCCTGCTGCCTCATTTGTGGGACCCAGTGCAACATGCAAGTAAAAGACCCTTGTTCAAAAACCACTAAGAGTTTCAAGATGGCAACAGCAGAGCATTGAACCAAGCATGGGACCCTGCCCACGGAGCTAGCACTGTCTCTACAAAACTCTGTTGGCCTTAGCAAAGCTTTCTTTAATTTGACAAATATGTATTGAGAACCTCAAACAAACCAGGCACTGTGTCAGGTTCTGGGATACAAAAAAAAAAAAAAAATGAGTGATCTAATTAAGAAAGCTACTTTGACCTTAATTTTTCCATTAAATTTTCTCCACACTCATACAAAGCCAGAAAACTTTCCCATCTTCATGTACTTGATGATGCTGAGACCCACAAAGATTCAGACCACCCGTTGAATGAATTTGCCTTGATCCTTTGCTGGCACTAGTGGTAAAGAACCCACCTGCCAATGCAACATTATGTAAGAAATGCAGGTTTGATCCGTGGGTTGGGAAGATCCCCTGAAGGAGGGCACGACAATCCACTCTAGTATTTTTGCCTGGAGAATCCCATGGACAGAGGAGCCTGGCGGGCTACAGTCCATAGGGTCGCAAAGAGTCAGACACAACTGAAGCGACTTAGCATGCATGCACTTGGTTATAATGGGAACAATTACTGCATATCCACTATGTGCCTGTGTGCAGACATTATTTCAGTTAATCTGCTGCCACCATCAGCCTCCAAGAGCCTTATAAAGAAAGCAAGAGATGAGAAATCAGGTTCAAAGAAGAGAATTTACTTTCCCAGGTTCACACTGCTTACTGCTAAGTGGGGGACCTGGAGTTTGAACCCAGTTCTAACTGGATCCAGAGCCTTCCATCTCTAGGTGCATAATCCTTACATACACTATGCTTACAGGTGATTGTTCAAACTGAAGATTCAGGTGCAACCGTCAATAACCTTGAGCATAATTAACGTCTAATGAGGGCTTAGACAAACCCTACCCTAGCTCTCCTCACAGATTTCCTCATTTTTTCATAGACAGCCTGCTTTTGCATAGAGCACCGTTTCTGCATTTTCCTGGTGGGGAGCCTGAGATTCAGAAAGGTTAAGTAACTCATCCGAGGCCTCCCAGCTGCCATGTGGTAGAGCTGGGGGCCAAGCCAAGCTGTGAGTCCCAGGGTGCCCACCTGTGTCCTGCTCCTGTTCCTCGCCACTAAGACCACCACCCAGCTCTTGCTGCTGTGGGCCCCTGGTCCATTGGTCAATTTCTTGTTGGAAAGGTCAGAGCTGAGAAACCCGAGGAGCCAGGCCCCGAGAGAAGGTCTGGAGGGTTGACCTGGTGTCAACATCAGAACCAAAGATTGCTTCATGCCCGGCCCAAGAGAAACAAGGAAGTCTGACTTCTCCCCTGACCATGGGAAAGCGCTCCTTTTCTAAAAAAAGCAAGGCCAGAGCCCTGGGTGTTACATGTCAGGGCCCTTGCTGCCACAGCCTTTTCCTTTGTCTTGGCCTTTCGGCCAATGGAGTGGCTATCTTGAAAGAGGAAGGCTTGGTCACTCTTGGTTTTCTGACCAAGGATCTGAGGTACTTCCCTAAAGAAAAGCGCCAGGCAGGAAGGATCTGGGGCCTGGCGTGGCCTGTGGAGAGGGGAGGCTTAGCCCCTACACTGTAGGGCAACCTTCCAGAGATCCTCAGGTCAGGACTGGCAGCCTTGCTCTGGTGTTATCAGGAAGGAAGCATGGAGAGAGGGCTGGCGCCTGGGGAGACCTCTCAGGAGAACCCTTTGTCCCCAGACCAACCACAGAAAGCCCAGGTGGCCCAGGGAAACAGAGACAGGTCCAGGGGTCTCTATCAGGCCCAATTCTGTTCCGGCATGGCGGACTCCAGTGCCAGGCAGACATGGTGTCTGGGAGAACTCAGTTGGAATCTTAAATTGCCACTCACTTGTGGGACCCAGGCAAATCCACTCACCATTTGGATCTACTAAACTGCATTTTCCTGAATTAAATGATAGGATCTGTATAAAAGGACAGATTTTAAAAAGGGGGGAGGAGAATACAGTTCTTGGTCGCAGGGAAGCTGCAGAAGCAGAAAGACAGATGGAAGTAGTGCAGGTTAAACCTGAGAGCACAAGCATAACACAGAATCTTCCTAGATGTCAGAATCTGGGTGTAAGTTTCAAAAAGAAAGAATCACGTGTTCTGTTACACCACAGTTCCCCATGCCAACAGTCCTTTCACGTTGATTTGTCATCCATCACTAGTGTGAGTCTATTTGAGTGTTTGTCTCCCCTTAACAGTGAAATTGTCAAAATTCCTTAGTTCCAACCTTCCCTCTCCAAAACCCTCTAAAGTCTCTTCCATTTTGGAGAGTAAAACGTCTGCTCATGCACACCCAGTCCTGAGTCATGTTCGACTCTTTGTGACTCCGTGGACTGTAGCCCACCAGGCTCCTCTGTCCATGGGATTTTCCAGGCAAGAATACTGGAGTGGGTTGCCATTTCCTTCTCCAGGGGATCTTCCCCACCCAGGGATGGAACCCATATCTCCTGCATTGGCAGGCATATTCTTTACCACTGTGCCACCTGGGAAAGGGAAAGTCTGAAGATAATCAATTTTCATGTTCTTTGAAAGGAGACTTTCTTTTCTTCCTTGTTGTTCATACTCTAAGAACCCATATCTCCTGCATTGGCAGGCATATTCTTTACCACTGTGCCACCTGGGAAAGGGAAAGTCTGAAGATAATCAATTTTCATGTTCTTTGAAAGGAGACTTTCTTTTCTTCCTTGTTGTTCATACTCTAAAAGTACATTATTCTTATAACTGAAATATTCTGGGCTCAAAATAGCAAGAATCCTTTGTATTTTTCCTTGTAATGTGACTCCTTCCGTTTTGCATATTCAAAGTTTTATGAACAGATATTTTTAAGCTACCACTTATTGAACATTCAGAGCCGCATTTTAAAAAATTAACTTAAAGACTGGAAAAGGTCAGTTTTAATTCTAATCCCAAAGAAAGGCAATGCAAAAGAATGCTCCAACTACTGCACAATTGCACTCATCTCACACACTAGTAAAGTAATGAAACAGGGAGGCCTGGCATGCTGCGATTCATGGGGTCGCAAAGAGTTGGACACGACTGAGCAACTGAACTGAACTGAACCCTTACAAAACTTCTTATCAGAAAATGATTCATGAGTGTCATGGCTAAGAGTAATGGACGTGAAGTCAGGCTGTCTGAATATCCATCTTGGGTCAGAGCCTTTCCAGCCGAGTAACCCTGGACATGGGTCCCAAGCACTCTGAGCCTCAGTTTCCACATCTGTAACTTGGGGGCAGTAGGAGTACTCACTTCACTGTGGCTGTGAAGATGAGATGAGCCGACACAAAACACTCACGCTGTACCTGGCAAGTGCAAAGGCTCTGCTAAGGCTGACTTTTAGTGTGAATCTCCTTTTCCTTTACAGGAAACTGGGGATCCAGCAAGCTGAGTAACTTGCCCCGGTCACACAGTGAGAAGTGATGGAGTGGAGATTCCAACTATCTTTGTAAACCCAAAGTCTACACCTGTAGCCATCAGGGTGTAGTGTCTTGTGCCCAGCATCTGCCGGCCATGGAGGAAACTGTGAATCAGGAGAACTTCCTGTCATCAACCATGTAGCAGAGGAAATAGAACAGATGCAGAAATGATGGCTTTAAGCATCTTCCTCCTCCAGGCTTGGGGTTAGTAGGCTTAGCCACTGTGACTGATAAGACCTAATGGTCCAGAAGCCATACTAGCCGACAGGTTGACCCACACATGCCTGTCTACACTATTACCCTTTATCGTTGATGTCATGTTCTTGAGATTTACTTCTGCTCCTTTTGGTAGACAGAAAATATATACGTGTGTGTGTGTGTGTGTAAAAGTGCTGAGAGTGTTAGTCGCTCAATCGTGTCCGAGTCTTTGCAACCCCATGGACTGTAGCCCACCAGGCTCCTCTGTCCATGGGGATTCTCCAGGCAAGAATACTGCAGTGGGTTGCCATTTCCTTCTCCAGGGGATTTTCCCAAGCCAGGAATCGAACCCAGGTCTCCTGCATTGCAGAAGGATTCTTTACAGTCTGAGCCACCAGGGAAGCCCCGTGTACATCCTTCAAGACCCAGAGCATATGTTAATTCCTCCAGGAAGCCTTACCTGGTGGCTTTCAGCCCGTGTGGTTTATTCATGTCTTCCTCTGCGCTTCCACAGCATCCTGTGCGTGTGTGCGTCAGAAGACAAATGCTTCAATGACTATATGTATCTGGTTTCTTTTTGGACTGCCGGCGCACACAAATAGATTGAATTTTACAATACTTTTCTGTCTGATGTTGCTATCCTCCAGGAAGCCTTACCTGGTGGCTTTCAGCCCGTGTGGTTTATTCATGTCTTCCTCTGCGCTTCCACAGCATCCTGTGCGTGTGTGCGTCAGAAGACAAATGCTTCAATGACTATATGTATCTGGTTTCTTTTTGGACTGCCGGCGCACACAAATAGATTGAATTTTACAATACTTTTCTGTCTGATGTTGCTATCTGAACACTGCCTGAAGTGATTCCCAGCTGGATTCAGACGATGCCTTTTCATCATTATATTCAGATATATATATATATACACGCACATATACATATATCCTTGGAGTAAACAATGGCAACCCACTCCAGTATTCTTGCCTGGGAAATCCCATGAACAGAGGAGCCTGGCAGGCTACAGCCTGTAGGGTTGCAAAGAGTCGAACATGACTGAAGTGACGTAGCACACATACATATATACATACGTATATTATATATTTATATATCAAAGTAGCATATATAATAACATATAGTCAATATGTCTAGACTCCACTTCAGGCAGTGTTCAGGTAGCAACATCAGACAGAAAAAAATCATAAAATTTAATCTACTTGTGAGCCCTGGCAGTTCAAAAAGAAACTGGATACATATAGTCATTGAAACATTTTCCTTCTGATGCACACATGCGCAGGGCTCTGTGGAAGCACAGAGGAAGACGTGAATAAACCACACAGGCTGAAAGTCATCAGGAAGGCTTCCTGGAGGAGCTAACATGCATGCTGGATCTTGAAGGATGAATAGGAGTTGCCATGCTAAAAAAAAAAAAAAAAAAAAAATTGAGGCCCACATCAACAGAGACCAAGGGGTTGAAGAGGCATGGTGGGATGCAGTTAAGGAAGATCCCACCGTTATTTCTTTACATCCTCACCTCTTCCTCTGGTCAAAGAAATTCATGAACCCCCAGTAAACACCAGATTCTTTGCAAGCTACTGAGATAGTAAAGCTTAATACAGCCTCCAGTAGCTCCCAGTGCGAGCCATGAGCAGACCATAACACACGGCATGGGGGGAGTGACATGGATGCTTCTGGTACGTGTGAGGAGAAGGGATTAAAACTGCAATACAAAGGCAAAGAAGCGTAGGGATCTTTTGAGCTCCACTTTTGAAGCTAGAATATGCCAGATCCTGTAACTGATTATATTCCAGGGACAAGAGAAAGGGAGAAATCTGAGAGATTTTCAGATCTCCAGCAAAGAAGATCAAGAGGAGGGAATCAGAGATGAGAAATATGTTTAATAAGTAAAAAAAAAAAAAAAAAACTTGGCTTTAGAATCCGCTTCCTAAATTTGTGAGTCTAGGAAGTCTTTGGACTGGAAACTCCGTGAGAGCCAGAATTAAGACTGAGCATCCTGAAGACTCGACATCTTTGCACAGAGCAGTGGTCCCCAACCTTTTCTGGCACCAGGGGCCTGTTTCGTGCAGCACAGTTTTTCCACTGACCAGGGAGAAGGAAATGGTTTCAGAATGATTCAAGTGCATTGTATCTATTGTGCACTTTATTTCTATTATTATCACATCAGCTCCACCTCAGATCATCAGACATTAGATCCCAGAAGTTAGGAACCTTTGATATAGAAAACCTAAAGCCATTCTGGGTATATACTAGGTGCTCATCGTGTGCTCGGGAACTTGACCTGTCCTACCCACTGTTCTTGGGTCCAACCTTACTCTGCAACTCTGCAGAGCCATCCAGAGCATGGAAGGCCAGGTTCACAAGCCGGTCTACTGGCACGCCCCACCTGAGCCTGACTCTGGGGTACCAATACTAGAAGCTTCCACGCATCACGGAATGACAAAACCATTTCTCTTTTCAAAAGCTGAAACATCCCAAGATTGAACGTGCAAATGCTTGTGCAGCTATAATCTCGGAAAACATCTGCTACCTTTGTGTGGCAAACGCAGCCCCTTTAGAACAGTGTCTTTGATTTCAAGGAAAGACAAATCAGGCCGCACGTTTTTGTTCTGAATGCGTCTCATCACAGGAGGAAATTTTCGACAGCTTGGATTTCTGAATTATGAAAAATGGGTTACTTTTTTTTAAAACAAGGAGTTCATGAGAAAGAATCAACAAGGTTCCTGAAAGAGACGCAGCCGATTCTCTATTCCTGTGCCGATTCTCTATTCCTGTCCCTTCCCCTTCCCTGCCTCATCTTTCCCTGGACTCTCCCACGTCCTGCTCTGGACCTGAGGCTCATCTTCACTGCCATCTTCAGACCTGAGGTGGTAGCTTTTCTGGCCTTGGCGGGTCGGGGCAGGGTCAGGGCTGATAGCAGGCTGAGCCACCTCTCTACAGAGAGTGAGCAACAGAATAAGGACCGGGACCCTTCTCTCCTGGTGCCTGACTTCACAGGGTGTACTTATAGATAATCAGACTGGAGAAGCGTTTGTAGTGCTGGAGCGTGTCTAAGACGTGGCCCTCATCTTCCCAGTCAGAAGGTTTTCATGTCACTGTCCCCAAAGTGGCAGGTGTGGAGAAATAAACTCTGCTGTCTTTGGTTCAGCTCCTCTCTTTGCTGCCTTCAGGCTGGGTGATCCTGAGGGGATGCTTGACTTGCTGGATCTTAGGTTCACTGTCTATAAAGTGGGCAGGGGTAAAACCAACCTGCTGTCAGAAAGCAGTAAGAGTGTGCACAGCTGACTTGCCAACAGCAAAGGGACATGTAGGTGAAGGGTGACCCACTGCCCCAATTTTTCCGGGACTGAAAGATTTCCTGAATGTGGGATTTCCAGTGCTCAACCCAAGAAAGAACTGGGCAAACTGGGATCACTGGTCAGTTGGTCACTGTGTGTCTTCAAACATAGCACAACCCCAATGTGATAGGAATAAGGATCAAAGTCAGCAAGGGGATGAAATGAATTTTCTGTAAAAGAGTGCACTGATTATTGACTGACTCCTTAAACAAAAGATTCTGAGAGCTTTTTAACAGGGTTAATCAAGAAGCTTTCTTATTCTAGTTTAACCCTCCATCAGCAGATGGGAACTAAGAGAAATAAGATTTACAGATTGCTTAATGGAAAGAAATGCTCCATTTACCCTTCTTAGTTTGGGGAAATACCCATGCTGGTAGCTATGGTGAGCAATGCATGACAGATTAATTAGAGTACCTCTGGGCATGGGACCTTTGTCATCCATATAAGCACACAGAAGAAAGGTTTGAGAGCCAATGATCACCACTGCCATCTTAACCCAGGCCTCAGTACCTCTTCCCATGGAAGACTGCAACATCTTCCTCACTGGATCCCTCCCTTCTAGTCTTGACTTTCTAACAACCCCTGTCCTACACAGCAAGCAGAGTGTTCTTTTCAGGTGACAAATCAAAGCAGATCTTTCCCCTGCTTCATATCCTTCAGTGCCTTCCCAATGCACTTGGAACAAAATCTCTCATAGGCCGCACGATCCCGCCCCTGTGGCCTCCAGAGTCTTATCTCCAGTACTCTTCCTTTGCTCATTGAGCTGGTACCCTGGCCTCTTTTCTATTCCTCAAACATACATCCTCAGGACCTACCTGTGGATGCTTTCACAGCTGCTTCCATATCACTGCTCAGCCCTTTGTGTGGCTGGCTGGCTCATGCATCCATCTCCCCTCAAATATCACTCTTCAGGGATTCTTTCCCTGATATCACTGAAAATCACCTTCTTTGCACATTTGTTTCCTTGATTGTTGCCTGTCTCTGCAGCAGGATAACAGCCCCCAAGAGACTTCCTCTGTCTTAGTCTCCATACCTAAAACAGAAGATCCCATGAATGTTGGCTAAGTAAATCAGGGAACAGATAAATGACATTATTAAAAAATTATAAAAGAAGGATGGGTATTTATTGGAGTAGAGTAAAAGTATACGCCACCTCCAACCCAATAGAACTCCTTCTACCACTTCCATGTAGGTGATACAAACCTCTTCCAAGTCCAAGGTTCAGAGACCTCTCTCAAGGTCATATAGCCTCAAGACTCACCCAGGAGCCTTTTCAAGCTGTCATTTCATTTTATCTCCCTATTTATCACAGTAGTAGTAAATAGACCCAGATTCACCTCTTCTTAGGAGGACCACATTTTCTCATTCAAAAACCTTAATTTGAAAGACAAGAATCTCAAAACCCTTAACCAGCCTGGTCAAAACTTAGCAGCAACAGAGAAATGAAGCTGAGTTGTAATTAGTTCCAGAATTGAATCTCTAGAGAACGCCAGAGCAGGGGGGGTACAAATACACATCTAACTGCCCACTAGCCTCCACACTCAGAGGTTCACAAACTCTGAAGCTCATTGGGTTCAAGGCCAGGTTCATTATCTGCCTCCCTCCACCCACTCAATCTTGCCCTTTATCAGCATCCTTAGTGTCCCAGAGGGGCCACCATCCTTCCAGCTGCCAAACCAGAAACCTGGGAGTCTCCACTGATCACTCCCCAACCCTCAGTCCCCACATACTACTTATGCTACCTCCTAAGGACTCTGCTCCCTATCTCCACTACCACACTGAGTCCAACCAACCATTATCTCCCCCTGGACAACCTTATTTTCTCCTCACAGGTCTCCCCACATACATCCAGGCATCCTTCATTATCCCCATGGTGGCCAGAACAATCATCTCAAAAAATAGAGCAAGTTGTATCCCACAGCTTCTTAAGCCCCTTCTTTGGCTTCCCACTTTTCTTAGAACAGAAGCCAAATCTTTAACTTAGCCTGCAAGGTTTCAGGTAGTCATCCACTACTTGCCTCTCCAGCCTGACTCATACCCCATGGCCTTTGTTTCCAAGTTCTCATCCTATAAACTTTGTTTATTTCCAACTCTACACAAAGACTTTGTACATGGTGTTCCCTTTGTCTGGAGCAACCACTGCCAACCACCTCCTATCCATTCTTCAGATCTACACTGTTTTACATCCTTGATCATCCAATTTGAGTCAAGTCCTCATAGAACTATTTTTTTTCCTCCTGAGTATTTTTATAATTATGGATTCATAGTTGTGACCATTGGACTATCATCTCTACCTCCCATCAAACTGTAAACTCGAGAGGGCAGGAATTTGTCTCTTTTTGGTCTGCATTCTACCCTGATGCTTCGTAGAGTGCCTGGCACAGAGTGGAAGCTCAAACCATTGAATGAATGAATAATAGTTATCTTATGGATTGGGGCTCACCTTCCATGAGCTGGCCAAGGTCCCTTGTTTAATAGTCCTCATGGGAGATGGGAGAATTAGATGATCTTCATTACTAAAAGCAGGGAAAAGAAAGCTGAGCCATTGAAAGATTCAGACCCCATTGCTGAAATTAACCATTGTTTCCCATTGTAACTTGCAAGGATGCATCGTACTACACCAAGGAAGTGCATAACTGACTCCCAATCTCTTCTCAGTGAATTTAGTTTCTCTCTTTGGAAATCTTAGGTTGTATCTTGGATTCCTTACAAATTAGTGGAAAGAGTGGGCAACATGGAGAGGGAAAAAAGTCTGAGTTTTCCATGGTCACTAAGCCAAAGAAAAGAGACCTACTAACATCTGAAAGATGTCCCCAGCCACCCACTTTACTCATATTCCTAAGAAAGAACACACAACATACACACATATACATGCACTCCCACTATGAGAAAGAAACAAAACCAACTTGAGGCCACTGGGGCAAATGGTCTCAAATTACCTGTTGGTCAGCAGATATCCAGTCGACTTTTACCACGTATTCTGCTAGATGCTTGGATCACAGCAAAGAACGATTCCCATGGACCCGAGGCTGTCCTCATGCTCTCACAGTGTGATGGGGGCTGTGACTTCGAACAGGCATTCACACCAAGCAGCAATCACAACTGAGAGGAAGGTACAGGGGCCTGGGCAGCTCAGAAAGGACACCTGACCTGGCCTTGGAAATAGGCGTAGATTTGCCAGAGGAACTGAGAGCAAAGCTGCACCATGCTGACCCCTCTGAGCCCATAAAATGGAGACAATCAGGCCCATCTCTCAGGGTGGTTGAGACTGTAACATTTAAAATAACAATAATATTGGCTGACATTTCAGTTCAGTTCAGTTCAGCCGCTCAGTCGTGTCCGACTCTTTGCGACCCCATGAATCGCAGCACGCCAGGCCTCCCTGTCCATCACCATTAGTGAGCACTTATTCTGGGCCAATCACTAGGCTAGACACATCTTAGGCATTAGCTCATTAAATCTTCATCACAAGTCCAGAAAGTGGGTACATGTATTATTCCAATTTTAAGACCCTAATGCTGGGAAAGATTGAAGGCAAAAGGAGAAGGGGATGACAGAGGATGAGATGGTTAGACAGTGTCACTGACTCAATGGACATAAATTTGAGCAAATTCTGGGAGATAGTGGAGGACAGGGAGGCCTGGAGTGCTGCAGTCCATGGGGTTGCAAAGAGTCAGACACGGCTTAGCTACTGAACAACAAAAGCAATGGGTAAACTGAGGTTTGGGAAGGTTAGGACAGCCAGTTGGGCTCTGGTGACCCAAGTCTGCCTAACGCCATGCTTTGAGGCAGGGCTTTCTGGTGCCTCCCCCATGTGACCTTGAAAAGCGCCCTTCCCAAAATAAACCCTCAACGAGTTTTGGTTCCCTTCCTCTCCTTGTCCCCTCCTCCCCTTTCCTTCACAGATGAAAAAACAACAACGATCCCAGAGCTATGTGCCTTTAGCTGGTTTCTCTGGATTCCACAAAGCCAGTTTATAAATATAGTCTTTGAACAGGCCTGGAAAGGGGAAACCAGAATATTGAGAGTTATTCCTACCTCAAGAACAATAAACTAAATTCCTGAGTCCATCTGTGGCCTCAGCCCTCACCCAGGGGAGATCCTGGGGATGAGAGCTCCAGGCTTTGCCGCCCTTAGGGTGGGAGGTTACGGAGTTCCTGGTTGCCAAAGCATTCCAACGATGCAGTCCAAAAATTAGTCAAGCCCCCAAGGTGCTTGGAGCCAGACTTCACCGTGGCCTCCTGCGGCTTGCATTCTAGAAGATGTAGCTTCAGCTGCTGCTCTGCTGGTCCCTTTGGAGGACTTGGCACTCCCCCATTCACTGATGCATCACCCTCATTGGCCTGGTTGTCCTCCTCTCTTTGACCTATGCCCTGTACTACAAGGTTTGACCTCCTAAAAAATGTATTTCTTCACCCATCTGACTTATTCATTCACTCATTATTGGGAGCCTACTATGTGCCAGACCTGTGTTCACGCACTGGTCAACTCCCTGTTGTACTGATATTCTGAGTATTTTTATAAATAAAATCAGGAGAAGACCTGGTTTCTGGCCAGCTACCACGTTTCTCACTTGGCTGCAAGCAAGTGCATCCAGCTGTCAGCCGGCCTCTTCCTTGCACTTGATCCCAGAGCTGCAGAGGTCAGTATGGTGGGACAGAGATGTTGAAGTTACTGGGATGGTGGCCCAGCCTCCGTAGTCAGCTCAGCTAAGAACAATCAAGGTCAGCTCCCTGAGTCAATCCAACGACCCCTGGGAGATCCTGGCCCCCGCAGGTAGGACCTGAACTTGTTCTCTTGCAACGGCAACAAAACTCGGTGGTTGTTGGGCCTTAGAGAGTTCCTCACATATCTCTGAGAATCAGTCCCCAAGCCGTACTCCTTGTGCTGACCTGTATGTTCAGTTGGTCCAACCTTTCAGTTTCCAACAAAGTAATTAAGTTCGTAGGCTTTGAAATCAGCCAAATTTGGGATCATGCTAAGCTCTGTCACTTTTCAGTTTGGTGAATTGCTTTATGCACCTAATCCATAGTTTCCCCATCTATAAAAAAAGGGGGTGGTAATAATCATAGTACCTTGCCATAGGGTTGGTTTGATGACAAAATGAGATAATGCATGTAGAGTGTTCAACCCAAAGTTTCTCAACATCAGCACTAGTGACATTTCAGGCTAGATATTATTTGTGCCTGAAATGTCACAAATATATTATTATAATATCTAATTATCTAATATTATTAGATATTATCACGTGGGATATCTTGTGCATTGTAGGATATTTGGCAAAATTCCTATCCTCCACCTACTAGATGCCCACAACACAACTCCCCTTTGGCAGATACAATTGAAAGTATCTGTAGACACTGACAAAAGTCCCTTGACATCATCCCTCTTGAGAACCACTGGTTTAACCCAGTGCCTGGAAAATACATCTAATTAATGTTTGCCATTATTATTACTGGCCATTGGAACCCCATCTACTTGGATGGTCTCTGGCCCTTGTCCAGATCTTGTCAGCACCACCACATGAGAGTTATTCCTAATTCCAGTTTTCTGTGTACTCACAGACCCTGATTCAAGATATCTGGAATTATGTACTGTTAGCTGCCTGACAATGCCTAGAAACATGTCTGCTATGCCATACTGTGTAGATTCCTCTGAAAATACCACAAACAAAAGAGAATAAATAGAACTGAGTAAGGAGTGTTAGGTAAGGATAGAATTGAGAGAACAGTGTTCAGTTCAGTTCAGTCGCTCAGTCGTGTCCGACTCTTTGCGACCCCATGAATCGCAGCACGCCAGGCCTCCCTGTTCATTACCATCTCTCGGAGTTCACTCAGACTCATGTCCATCGAGTCAGTGATGCCATCCAGCCATCTCGTCCTCGGTCGTCCCCTTCTCCTCCTGCCCCCAATCCCTCCCAGCATCAGAGTCTTTTCCAATGAGCCAACTCTTCACATGAGGTGGCCAAAGTACTGGAGTTTCAGCTTTAGCATCATTCCTTCCAAAGAAATCCCAGGGTTGATCTCCTTCAGAATGGACTGGTTGGATCTCCTTGCCGTCCAAGGGACTCTCAAGAGTCTTCTCCAACACCACAGTTCAAAAGCATCAATTCTTTGGTGCTCAGCCTTCTTCACAGTCCAACTCTCACATCCATACATGACCACAGGAAAAACCATAGCCTTGACTAGACGGACCTTAGTCGGCAAAGTAATGTCTCTGCTTTTGAAAATACTATCTAGGTGGGACATAACTTTTCTTCCAAGGAGTAAGCGTCTGTTACCTGAGGCAATTTGAGGCCAGAAAGAGAATGGAGATCAATGCTGGGAGAGTTCAGGAGCACTAGGACAATGGTGCCATTCAACCCATTGCAATAAGACATGAAAAGAAATAGGGATGATGATATACTATTAGTCCTATCAACATGGGACACACAATCCCTTGATTGTAGGTCTATTCTGAAACAAAATGTGTTTATGGGTATAAACATGTCTAGCCCATGACCTGGTACATTGTAGGCCCTTGATAAAGGTTATCTAAAGCAGTCATTCAGCTTGATTTATTTTTTGGTCAGGGAGGATGATGGGTTAGACAGAATTGGCTCAGCATCTTAGAATGTCAGAGTTGAGAGGAATCACTGAGATAACCTGACCCAGCTCCTTAATTTTGTAACTAAAAACATTTACATAAGGAGAGGGGAAGTAGATTGTACAAAGTGTAATGGCAAGAACTGGAAATGGAACTAGGTTTTCCAGACTCTGCAGGTGAGTGCAATGTATGGCAATAGCCATACACATCTAAGGACTCGTCCTGAGCCAGCACTTAGGTTACATGGTGTCAGATTCAGCTGCTGGAAGAAAAGTGATCCCGTGCATTCGGATATGTAGTCTTAGGCCAGCCCCTACCCTTTGGCCTTAGCATCCCCAAACTATCATCTTAGCTCCCCTTGACTCTGTACCCTTGTGCTCCTGGCCTTGCCTCCATTTTTATGTCTCTCTTCTCCCTAAAAATCCTGGTCACGCTTTATCAGTACCATTTAATCCCGTGAGAGTACATAAGGATAATCTGACTCCTCATTATTTGACTAGTGTCTCCTCCCTGGCAACAACTAACTGGTACTGAGTGTTTACTATGTGCCAAGAACCTTACATGCAATGCTTGTCTGTACCATAAGGTTCATTACTACTATGTCCATTTTACAGTTAAAGCAAACTAAGGTTGGGACAGTTTCATGTGTGGGAAAGGAGAAAGTGAAGTTACTCAGTCGTGTCCAACTCTTTGTGACCCCCATGGACTGTAGCCCACCAGGCTCCTCCATCCGTGGGATTTTCCAGGCGAGAATACCGGAGTGGGTTGCCATTTCCTTCTCCAGGGGATCTTCCTGACCCAAGGATTGAACCCAGGTCTCCGGCATTACAGGCAGACTCTTTACCATCTGAGCCACCAGGGACAAGGCACCAGAGCCACCAGGGACAAGGCACCAGAGCCACCAGGAAAAGGAGAACTAGTCTGTTAATAAGACAGAACTAGAAGACTAATTGATTAAAGCACTAGCTGTGGGAAACACAATGATCCTAGAGCAAAAAGCGAAGATGGCTGAATTCCTGGAGAAAGTGAACTAGTTTAGCCTGAAGGTCATAGGGAGGTGGTGACTTGTGAATGCTTTCTGAGCACTGATTTAGAATTGTTCTTTATCTTTCATGTCTGGTAAATTACAGGTGCTGGGGTTCCTTGTTGGTGGAATTCATAGCCAGGCAGCATCTCTTTGCTCTCTCCAGCCCCCCCAAAATCCGTGCCCCCTGCTGAGAACAGGTCTGTGCCATGGCCAGGCTCCTGTTTGTCCTCACCAGGTCACCAAATCACAGGTGGGGTAGGGATTACAGGTCTCCACTTGTCTTGACATTGGACCTCCAGGTCCTGACCCATTTCTGACTAACTCACCTAAGGAGTCGTCCAAGTCTGTGACCCACTTCCCACAGGGCTCCTCCCCAGACAAGCCTCCCCGTGGACCTTCTCTGTGCTCTGGAGTTCCTGCAGCCTACAGGCACCAGCACCGCCCGTTCTGGACAGCTCCACCCAGCCCAGTCCTCACCTGGGTGTTGTCCTGGACTCCACCCTCTCCTTTCCTTTCTCTGGCCCAAAAATATGTCTCTTTCTCCTAGGCCTTTTTAACAGCTGTTCTCCCGGATGCAATTACTCCCTCTCAGATACACTCATCCTTCAAAAACACCAATTTGTTCATATCAGATTGCCACTTAAACACCTACTGTGAATTCACTTTTTCCCTAGGATAAAACCAAGCCCTAAAGGTTGGGTGTCCTACCCTGAAGCTGAATCTACCAGTCTAGAATTTTTTCTTCAGGTGAGTCTAAAGAAGATAGCGTTGCTTAAGCTAAGCAACTAAAACTTCCCAAAATTTGGTTCCACACACAATAGCACTTAGATCATAGAATCTTCCATTTTGTTGTTGTTGTTGTTAAGTTGCTAAGTTATGTCTGACTCTTTGCTACCCCGTGGACTGCAGCACTCCAGGCTCCTCTTTCCTCCACC
This sequence comes from Cephalophus harveyi, assembly GCA_006410635.1. NCBI lineage: Eukaryota > Metazoa > Chordata > Mammalia > Artiodactyla > Bovidae > Cephalophus > Cephalophus harveyi. The sequence continues at coordinate 652,969 of SJYT01048568.1, read as the reverse complement.
ATCTTCCCGAGTTTGCTCAAATTCATGTCCATTGAGTCAGTGATGTTGTCTTTAAAGGGACCTTAAATTAACTTCCCACTATCACAAATTCAACCTTTTCTTGATCACTACCAATGACAGGAAGCTTGCAATGTTGCAAGGCAGCCGAAACTACTGTGTAAAGGACTTTTTAAATCACAGAGTCCTAGAATCTTACACGTGTTATACACCCAGAAGGTGATGACTTTCTTCCCATTGCAAATACCTCTCTGCAGCAAATCAACAAGTATTGAAACCCAAATGCAGAATTTTGCCCCTAAACAACTTTCAACATGCACAATTCATTTGGATTTTGAATTAAGCCATCAACACGACATTTCAGCTAGTTTTTTCCAATCAAATGTTTGATCCATTTGCCTAAAAATGCAGGCTCTAGAATCAGGCTGCCATGTTAAAATACCACCTCTGCCACTTACAGGCTCTTGGCATTGGTTGAGTGATTTAATTTCTCTGATCTTTAGTTTCCCCATCTGTGGAGCTGATACCTGCCTTGTAAGGATTATTTGTTATGAAAATTAAATAATTAAGTATAATTTTAAGAATAAAAAAAGAAAATTAAATAAGATAATATATATAAACTACTACACATGGTGTTGGGTCTATTTTAATGTGAATGTGTTATCTTTTATTATTATAATTAATACCTTTATCTATGATATCTGGTGGGTTTCAAACATTTTCCCTAAAATCTCAGTATTTAAACAAACAAAAGTAGTATTTAGGCAGACAAATGCAGTGTGGATATGTGTCCCAAGATCCCAGTGTCTCTGCCTTTCTCTTTCCCATTCCTCTCCTCTGTAATTCATTAGATACCACACTGAGACCTTAAGACTCAGCCAAGTCTACTTTGAAGACTATTTACCTAATATCATTAATAAATGCTCCACTAGAAAAGGTGAATTGCAGAGACGCATGGAATGTGTATTGGTTTCTTATTGCTGCTGTAACAAACTTGGTGACTTAAGCAGCACTTTATCATCTTACAGTTCAGTAGTTCGTGTTTTTGAAATTGATCCTATTAGGCAAAAATCAAGGTGGACAGAGCTACTTTCCTTCTGGAGGCTGTAAAAGAAAATTTGTTTCCTTGCTTTGTCACAGCTTCCAAAGGCCATCACCAGTCCTTCTTTCATGACCCTCTTTCTCCATCATCAAAACCAGCAATGGAACATCTCATTGGTCCTGCTTCCACCATTACAGCCTCTTCTGGCTTCTCTTCCACTTTTAAGGACCTATGTGATAGGGTTTCCCAGGTAGCACTAGCGGTAAAGGACCCGCCTGCCAATTCAGGAGACATAAGAGAGGCAGGTTCAATCCCTGGGTTGAGAAGATCCCCTGGAGGAAGGCATGGCAACCCACCCCAGTATTCTTGCCTGGAGAATCCCATGGACAGAGAAGCCTGGTGGACTATGGTCCATAGGGTTGCAAAGAATTGGACGCAACTTAGCATGCCCATGTGTGAGTATACTGGTACCATTCACATAAGTCAGGATAAATTCTCTATTTTAAGGACAGTTGATTAGCAGCCTTAATTCCACCTACACCCTTAACTCCCTTTTGCCATGTAACCTAACATGTTTACAGTTCCCAGAGAATAGGATGTGGACATCTTTGGAGAACCATTATTTCGCCTCCCATAACTTGTCCCCTGGGAGACCAACCTGGATGAATTACTGTGCCAAAGCCTTCACTGTAAGGGAAGCTGAGCAGTTGAGCATGTACCATTTTTCATTTTATGGTGAAAGAAAGATCCCACATCTCACCAAGATCCATAAAGGGAAGAATTCCCCCAAATTAGTTCAAAAGGTGGAAAGATAAAAAACAATAATAAACATCCACTGCACCAATCTAGGTAGCTGTTTTTTCAAAAGAGAAATAAAGATATTTTAGAAGTATTAAAAGTTCTCAGTGAACTTGTGATGGCTACAAACTGATTTCTACTTTCTTTTCTAAGTATACACAACCCCTCCACCATTTAAAGAACCCTTTCTAGTTCATTGCCAGAGACTAGTCACAAGCCATAACCCAGGTTTTGAAAAATTCTCTAGAACCCAGGTTTTGAAAATCAAGACAAGACACGCCCGTCCCCAGTTTTCTGGCATCTCTCTTACTCCACAGTTCTTCAAATAAGACCGACAGAGATTTCACAAAGACTTCTGCAAGTCCTTTCAGGACCCTGGGCTATAATTCATATGGGATTAAGATTTGAAATAATTAGGAGCAAAGAAGTGTGCTTTTTGCCTCTCTCCTACCTTGAGTTCCCATCTTTTCAGATTAAAGGCTTTTACCTTGGTGAACTGAGCTCTCTCTGATAACTGTTGACATGGTACCATCGGCACCAGGCTCTGGACTCTCCTTCCTTCCCTGCCGTCTTTCTCTGAACAACACAACAGAAACCCTCATTTTTATTTTCAGTGGTGTGTCAAAGGTCTTAGTTCCTCTTGAGTTTAGCCACAGTTCTTTCAAACGTGGATCACTTCCCCAGGCGTTTGGCTGTGTGTCCTTTCTAAATATTTGTGTTTTTAAAACCCAAGCCCGCAGAGATGACACTATGAAATCACATTGCTTCCATTTCACCCACGTCGGGATTATACAATGGGAGGAACATGGATGCTGGGCTGATTCACGGAGACTCAAGCTCCATCTGCCTCTCTCACCAGCAGTGTGAGCTTCAGCTCTAAAATCAGGGTATTCACTCCAAAGAGCCACACAACTGGGTATTTGTGTGACAGTCCCTTGTGGACATGCTTTCAGTAAATTTCTCTTGGGCAATTTCCCTTCGGTGAGCATAGAGATTCATCTGTCTGAACTGCTATCACATCCCTTAGTTCAGTTCAGTCGCTCAGTCGTGTCCGACTCTTTGCGACCCTGTGGACTGTAACCTACTAGGCTTCTCCGTCCGTGGGATTCTCCAGGCAAGAATACTGGAGTGGATTGCCATTTCACATCCCTTAAAAACACCAAAAACTAACACATTGTAAATCAACTACACTTCAGTGAGAAAAAGAAGATGGACAGATCTTCACCAAATTTGGAGAGTTCTTCAAGATAGTCCAACATAAACTATAGGCTATATGGCATCCAATATGCTCCTTGTGGGCAGCCAAGAACATTTCAAAAACATATATAAAGTCATCCTCCAGGACAAATCTGTCCTTAGGGTGTATGGGGGCCTGAACAAAATGTTTTTGTGGAGCCTTGTCAAATAATCAAGTTAATTTTAAAACATTATAAAATGCATGGGTCCATGCAATACAGTGACTTGTCAATGAAGACAGAATAATGGATAAAGGAGTGGTAACTACATACCGTTCACTGTCCAGAATTGCACATGAAGATTTTTGCTAGGTCCAGGCACTGCCTCTCCCTGTTCACATCCAGGAACCACCTCTTTGTTTTCTTTATTGTCAAATGCATCATTTCTGACTAGCTTTATATCTTTCATCATAAGTGAAAAAAAGAAGATGAAATACTGCCTTTATTTCCAATAACATGGCATTTCAGAACCTGGTTATTTGGAACCAATATATTGGATCCCTGTGTCTATGCAGTGCCCTAATAGCATTTTTAATACCAGTGACATCATTACTCACAACGCTGCTGCATCCATCACGCACCTATGAAGACTTGCTTCCAGTGACTCAAAGGTTGTACTGAATTGCATCCGTGAAGACCACAAATGCACGTGCAGGAAAATGTGAATGATAATCCATTTTCCAGTTATGTCAAATTTACCACGTGAAATACTAGAGGGCACACATGGCAAAACCTATCTTCCAAGCTTATCTGGAACTCTTTCAGCCATAATTACTGCAGTCCTAAAAGGTGACCTCCTTCATTATTGATGACATGACTGCCTTCCACTCACAGGTGCCAGTGGGGAGCACAGATGAGGCACCCAGGGAAAAAGCAAGAAGAATGGTCCCACTCCTCCATCCCATGTTCACATGGCCTAAGGTCAATTTGGAGGAGAGCATGAAACATCCATCAAGATAAGGGCAGCAGTGAGAAAGGCTCATGGACCATCTCCAAAGCCCTCAGATTAGACATGACCACCTCTGGAGACAGTTCACAGAATAAGGTAACCACGCTAGGTGCCAGCAGTGAGAACTGCTCAAAGGTAAGGGGTGAGTGATAAGATACGAGGCTTGAGGGGTCAAAAGTCATCGGGGTCAAGTAGAAAAGTCCTGGGAGGATGGGCAAACCAAGGAGCAGGATCAACACGTGGAAAGGCAAAGACCTTTGAAAAAAGAAGGCTCATTTGGGGAAACATCCAATGGTCTCTTGTGACTGAATTCATATGTCAGGCCAAGCGATGTGAACTTTATTCTGTACATCGTGAAGACTTAGTGTAGCATCTCAAGCAGGAGAGAGACATGGTCAAACTGAGATTTTAGGAAAATCACTGTAGCATCAGAGGGAAAGTCAAGCTGGAAGAGGAGGAGGTAGATGAGTGAGAAACCAGATAGGAGGAGGTTATTTTAATTATCCAGCAGGAGACAAAGAGGGTCAGAATTGAACTTGGTTAGGAGTCACTGAGAAGGAGAGAAAGGGTGGACTCTAGACAGGGTTCAGGAGCCAAGCAGGCAGATGTGATGATTGACAGGCATAGGAGCGAGGGCTGGGGAGGAGCCCTGGATGACTCCCGGGTTCTAGCCACAATGACTGGGTGGAGCACAGTGTCATTCCTGAAACAGGGAATAGTGGAGGAGGAGCAAGTTGGGCAGGAAAAAGAATCAATTCAGGCTGGGACTTGTCAAGTTAAAGGAGTGGAGAATTAGAAGTTCCCAAAAGACAGGGAACGCCTTCAAAAGTCAGCAGTGAAGTCTGGCCTGGAGAGGGTTGTGGTTGAGTTGGAGCCCGTTGAAGGGATTCTTAGAATGAGCACCCAGAAGAGAAGCCGGGAAACACTAAAATTTAAGGAATTTTAATGAAGTGAAAATCAAGAGTTAAAATTCAGGGCACCCAGGGATCAAAGTCCATCCTCCAAGTATTAGAAACCACACCCAGTTCCTTGGCTGTTTTCATCATCGTCTATTCACAGATACCCACCCCTAGTCCCTCTTTCCTTTCCAATGATGAGTAAAAACACAACTGCACCCTCATCACATTTACAAAACTCCTATGCAGAATTTCTTTAGAGCCTCACCTGCACGTCCTTTTGAGTCAACACATCTGAACAGCCGGGAGGGTGCTGAAGGTAGGATAATGCATTGGGTTGGTCGTGACGGTCAATCAATCACAGTTACAAACCCTGCAGAGGTTAAGTCCAGGAGCCTCGACCTTAGACTCACCCCCCAGACAAACAAGGAAGGAAGACCCTTAGATTTACTTTTGTCTTCCCCATTACCAAATGGAGAAACTGACGCCAACAGATGGGGAAATTTTTACTCAAGATCAGTTGTGACCCTGACCTTACTGACCCTATTAGTGTGACTAAATCTTCCCAATTGATTAAAATGTCTTAATGAGCAGAAAATTTCCAAAACTTTTCTGCCAATGCAACCAGGTACCGCCAGCTTCATTCAGAACTTCAGTTCCTCCAGCTCATTCACAAGCTCCTGGGATGAGACACAATCCAGGATATTTCTGAAGCACTCTTTGGACAATGGGTGGAGAAAAGGTGAAAGTGATCACCCTCCATGGGGCTCCATAGACTGTGGTTGTCACATATCCCTCCCTCTTCGAGGATGCTGGGATCTGCATTTGTCCTGGGCAAGGGCTTTGGGTTCATTTAATGATCTTGAGAAGGAGACTCAAGGATGAAATTCAAATCTGTTTTGCAAAAGTGACCTTTCCTGAAATTAGGTTGTATGGGGTACTCCTCTCTGGAAACAACTGTCCCTGGATGGGCATTTTCATAGCTTCCTCTCAGACATCCCTGCCTCTGGTCTTACCCTATTTCAGACCTTACTCCACACAGCTGCCAGAGGGATCTTTCTGGAGTACCCTTTTGATAATGTCACTCTCTGCCTGAGAACTCCCAAGGCTCTCTCCCATCTACGAGCACCCTGAGAAAGTATTGAAAACTCAGGTCCCAGTGTAACCTTCACCCTGTCCAGCTATTATTTCTCCCAGGCTCCCCAGAGTTCTCCCCCTTTGGAAGTCAGAATTTCTTAAATACATCAGATACTTTTATGCCCCTGTGCCTTTGCACATGCTTCCTGGAATCCTATTTTTCTTGTTAATCATTTTTCAAATTCCTATTTATTCTTATTAATTTAAGTATTTTGTATCTACATTTTAAATCCTTCTAAAACAGTGGCTGGTATCTTACCATTCTCAACACATAATTCAGGATCTGTCAACATGCTGGAATGAGTGTCTATGGGCCAATCAGACTACAACAGAGTCAGAAAAAAGAAGAAGGCTGAGAATAAACGATCCAGGATCAGCTTCCCCATGAGTGTGGGAGAGGGGAACAGCTAAGAAATTGGCCATGAAGAGCCATGGTGGCAAAGCTTCCACCCAGTGAGGGAATCCATTTTCAACTCAGCCTTACGCAGGAAGTTACTCTTCCTACCAGAGGGGCAGCACGCTAGAACCATCCCCTTCATTACTTCCTCAAAACAACTCTAATCATTGCTGGACCACAGGGAGTTTAGATGCCCTAGTGGTAATCATAGGTGTAACTCTGATCCATTGGATAAAAAGCCAGGGCAGGCATTTTCCAGAGGGTACAAGAGCAAAGCTCTCATAAGCAAAGCTCCTTAGGAATAATTAGGAATATCACTGGTGGTCCATGGAGTAAACTTTGGGCAAGAACATAAACAGAGGCTAAGAATTTTCTGCCAACAAATGGTAACATGAGGTCAGACGTGCGTGAGCAGGAAGAACAACATACCTTTAGAAGGAACTCAGAAGAAATGTCTCCAGGAAGAACCAGACATAACCTGTTCTCTTGGCTGCGCCTCAGTTTTCACCGGGTGCCTAGTGAGAGTGAAACGGGAGCTTACACAGAACTCCACTGTGCATCACGAACAGGTTTTTCTATACTAGTGCCCTCAAGTTACACATACAGGTTTCTCATTCTAGAATGTGGGTTCAGTATTCTCAGATAAAATTTTGGTTATCTTTAAAGTCCTAAATTGAAGTGTTTCATTACTACTTAAAATTACCTGAGTCAGGTGCCTCCTACCAGAAATGAAAAAAATGATTTGAAAGCCCACATAGGGCATGCATTAACTTAACAAATACTTATTGATCACCTACATTGTGTCCAATATCTGGGTTAAATAATAAACTAGACAGATTACAATCTTGTGGTTGGGAAAGGGGATATTGACAAGCAACCAGGACTTAGAAAAATCATTGCAGTTGGTGACTGTAGCCATGAAATTAAGACACTTGCTCCTTGGAAGGAAAGTTATGACAAACCTAGACAGCGTGTTAAAAAACAAAGACATCACTTTGCCAATAAAGATCCATACAGTCAAAGCTATGGTCTTTCCAGTAGTCATGTACAGATATGAGAGTTGGATCATAAAGAAAGCTGAGCGCCAAAGAATTAATGCTTTCAAATTGTGGTGCTGGAGGAAAAGACTCTTGAAAATCCTTTGGATAGAAAGGAGATAAAAACCAGTCAATCCTAAAGGATATCAACCTTGAGTATTTATTGGAAGGCCTGATCCTGAAACTGAAGCTCCAACACTTTGGCCACCTGATGCGAGCAGTTGATTCATTGGGAAAGACCCGATGCTGGGAAAGATTGAAAGCAAAAGGAGAAGAGGGGAGCAGAGGATGAGATGGTTGGTGGAATCAGCAACTCAATGGACATGAACTTGGGCAAACTCCGGGAGGTAGTGAGGGACAGGGAGGCCTAGCATGCTGCAGTCCCTGGGGTCACAAAGAGACAGACATGACTTAGCGAACTGAACAAGAACAGAACTTAAAATACAGTGCACTCTGTCCTGGGATGGAGAAGCAAAGGAGGCCGCAGAGACACAGAGATGAGGGCATCAGATCTGACCAATGGGGTAAGGGAAGTCTTCCAGGAGGAGTGTTGTCTGTGCTGAGATGTCTCATCAGACAATGAGGGAGGAAAGTGGAAAACGGAGGCATCTTCCTGGCAGAATGAGCTTGGAGACGACACATGCAAGGATATAGAGTTGAGAGGAGCATGATCTCTTGTGAGGGGAATGTGAGAAGAGCAAGACAGATCCAAGAATGAACCCAGCCTGGTTCAGCCTATCTACGCCTGTTATCACAAAAGAGACCAGCAAGTTAAAGAGAGAGCCTCAGGTTTACCTCCATGGGACACGCCATTCTCACTTCAGTTGCAGGCTTGGAGATTCAGCTTCACCAAGGCTGCAGGGCCAGAGTAATCCTTGAAGCCCTGATCCTAGCAGATAAGAGCTTTCCCAGCCTTCATCCCCCAAGGAAGGAAGTCCAGCCCTGAGTAGAGACCTTCCCTGTCCCTCTCCATTGCCCTCCTTACTCCTACCAGAGTGATCACCAGCAAGAGGGTGCCATCTTGGACAGGACAGGATCCTGGGGTGGGGGTGTGGGGAGGGGAAGAAGACCCAAATGCCAGCCCAGTTCCGTGGCAGCGCCGTGTGTTCAGTCGTGTCCTACTCTTTATGACCCCATGGACTATATCCTGCCAGGCTCCTCTGTCCATGCAATTTCCCAAGCAAGAATACTGGAATGGATTGCCATTTCCTCCTCCACAGGATTTTCCCCACTCAGGGATCAAACCCACGTCTCTTGCATTGTCAGGCGGATTTTTCACCACTGAGCTATCTGAGAAGTCCCCCAGTTCCATGGGGAAGCTGTCGGTCACCAGACGGCCCAAAGAAGAGACAACTGGCTACATTTCAGTCACATATTGTGGACTGTGTAGACACGGTATAGGTCTGTGCAGGTGCCCAAGAGAGCTTTCTAAGAGGGATCACACCTCCCAACAGCCAAGAGTCACGTCCTCAGGGACACGTGACCCACAGACCCAGGATTGGAAGAAGGGAAAAACTGCTTAATGATATTTTATATTCACAAACATTTTGATGTTCACCAAGCATTTATGATCCAAGTTTCTGCCAAGTACTTTTGAGGAGGGGGGGTGGTATTTTATTTATTTTTTGACAGTTTCGATGTGCATTTTTTAAAATATTGGCTGTGTTCTCCAGGTTGTACAATATTTATCATGAGGTTGGTTCCTCATAACAGCCCCACAGGGTAGGCAGTATAGCCCCATTTATCAGATGAAGACACTGAGGCCCAAGGAGATGTAAGAAGCTTGCTCAAAATCTCCTTTCTAAATGCCAGAAAGAAAATTTAAGCCTTAGCTCCGTGCTTCCTTTCACTCTCATCCACACATTCGTTCATGTAATCATGCCTGGAGCCCTGGTAAGGCTGGCAAAATTAATAGGTTCAGTAGAAGAAAGTGAGGTTCAGATGGGTGACAGAAGGTTCCAGAAACATATGTTTCAGACAGATAAGGTTACAACAGTCAGCACATTTTCTGAGGCAGTTCCCCCCTGCCCCACCACTGCAGGCTACCTCCCGTAACCTATTTCTGACATTTTAATGAAAAATAAACGTCCCCTCACCTCTGCCCTATTCACTAGGCCAGATCAGGCAATTATGCACTGTTTGTGTGGGAGGCTTGGTTCTGACAGACCTGGTCAGCAGTGAGGAATAATGGCTGTGAGGAAACCCAGCTGGCCCAGCAGGGTCTTCCCAGGCCCCCTCAGACCCCTCTTCCACTCCCTTTCCACTCCAAAGTCTGCTCACCCTGCCTGGAACAAATTACCTTCTGTCTCCCGGGAAAAGCAAATTCCACCAGCGAGCCCCTTGGCTCCAGCACTAAGAATGTGACACGCTTCCCAAACAAACTCTAGCCCAAGGCCATACAGCACAGTGGCTAAGGGCTCAGGAGCTGGGGAGACACTCACCTTCAACAACACATTCTCTCTGTGAGCTTGGACAAGGGGGTCCATCTCTCAGAACCTTGATGTTGTCTTCTGTAAAATGGGAAAATGGTAGCACCCAGCTCCCAGGGTTAGATGAGACAATCCATGAAAGAAGAGGGTACCAGGGCCTCGTGATGAGAACTCAAAAGACATCGGTTGTTTGACTCTGTTTTCACTTATTGAAGTGTGATGAACTAATAGAATGCATCTGTTGTTAAGAGTAACTCACTGGTTTTCACAAAATGAACACATCCTGAAGCCAGCACCCAAATCAAGAAACAGAAAATGCTCAGCATTTCAGAAGACTCCACCCTCATCCCTTCCAGTCATTATTGCCCACCACAAGTAATCTTAACCTTGCTTATAGCAGCCTGACTCAGATTTGTTCTTCTTATTCGGTATGTGCCAGAATCCGGACTAAGTCTTTTAGATGTGACATCTCACTTAGGCTTCACCACGGTCCTTCCCCATGTCCTGCACTAAGAAATGGAGAAGATCCTAAGGACTCTGCAAAGATGCTGGTGGGACAGAGTTTAGCAAAATCACAATGTATAAGGTTAAAATACAAAAATCAATTGCATTTCTATATACTAGCAACAAATATCTGGGAACTGAAATTGAAAATACCATTTACAAAACAGAGTTAGATTTTAAAAGCTTGAAAAGCTTAGGGATGCATATAATAAAATATGTACAAAAACTGTACAGTCAACATTGCAACGCACTGCTAAGAAAATTAAGAAGATGAATAAATGAGAAGATATGCTGTCTTCTTGGATTAGAAGACTATGTTGTTAAAATGTAAATTTATCCCTAGCTGGTCTATAATCTAATGCAATCCCAATCAAAATCTCAGCAGACCTTTTTTTCATTGACAAACTGATTCTAAAATTTATGTGAAAATGCAAAGGGCCTGAAAGAGCTAAAATGATTTTGCAGGTAACTTTTTGAAAGACTTACATGATCTTATTCTAAGACTTACTATAAGGACTTCCCTGGTGCTCCAGTGGCTGGAAACCCATCTTCCAGTGCAGGGGGAGACGAGAGGTTAGATCCCCGATGGAGGAGCTAGCATCCCACAGGCCGAGGGGCAGCTAAGCCTGTGAGCCTTCGGGCCTCAACTAGAGAGAAGCCCAAGCTCTACAACGAAGAGTCCACGTGCCGCAACTGAGACCAGATACAGCCAAAAATAAATACTTTTTTTAAAAAAAGACTTACTATAAAGCTACTGTTATCCAGGCAAGGCAGTATCAGAATAAGGATAGAAATAGATTGATGAAAAACAAAGGAGTGTTCAGAAATAAACCCATATATATAATATATATATGGGTTTCCCTGGTGGCTCAGACGGTAAAGAATCTGCCAGCAATGTGGGACACCCAGCTTCAATCCCTGGGTTGGGAAGATCCCCTGAAGATGGAAATGGCAACCCACTCCAACATTCTTGCCTAGAGAATTTCATGGACAGAGGAGCCTGGCGAGCTATAGTCCACGGAGTCAGAAAGTGTCAGACTCGACTGAGTGACTAACACACACACACACACACACACACACACACACGTGTGTGAGCTCAGTCGTGAGTCATGTCCAACTCTTTGCAACCCCATGGACTGTAGCCCACCAAACTCTTCTCCATGGGATTTCCCAGTTGAGAAAACTGGAGTGGATTGCCATTTCCTTCTCCAGGGGAACTTCTGGATCCAAGGATCAAACATGTGCCTCCTGCATTGGCAGGTGGGTTCGTTACCACGGAGCCACCAGGAAAGTCCCTTATAAGATGATAATTATATGCTAATTATTAATAATGTGACTTTTATAAATAACCAAAGGATGGAAGCTGTTGGTTTTATTATTATTACTCACCTCACCATGTCCTAAAAACTGTGCCAAACGCTTTATGTGTATTATCTTATTTAATTCTCTCAACAGTCATCTGATGTATATACACTAATGTTACCCCATTTCATAGAGGAGAAAACAGAGGCTCCTGGAAGGATGTGGAGCAACATGGCCAACGTTTCACTGCTAATAAGTAATCCAGGATTAGACCTTGACCAGTTTCAGTCAGTGAATCTACTACCTCCAGAGCACAGAGGAAGCCTACTCTGTACATGTAAGTAATTCTCACTCAGTAAATGCTTGTAACAGATATTGTTCCAGTGTTGCCATTTGCAGAGGTGATAATTAAAGTCCACCCCTTGGAATGTCAAGGTCACAGGCATGTGAACATGTGGAGTGCCTCTAACTTGAAGGACAGCTTGAGAGTGTTGGAATCCCGGTCCAATGGAACAGATCACATCACAGACCTCAGTCAGCAGAGAACTTAGAAGCTGAGTTGAAGAAAAGGCACACACAATATTAAAGCATGGTGGTCCTGAGCATCCTGGGAATGCCCACACCAAGCCTGGGATCCCGAGGAACAAGAGAAAGTCTAAACAAGCCCTACACAATGTGGGGCTGAGGTTCCAAACACACTTCCTGTACTGGTCAGCAAGGATCAAGAATTCAGCAGGGCTGGGCAGGGCAGGATGAGATGGCTTGGAGAGCCTCGGATGCCTGGTGTGGCTGTCCCAACCCTGGTCAATCTGAAACAGGTCACTCCTGGCAGAGTGGAAATTTTGACTGCACATGGCTCCCTCTGACCTCAGATCCTCCCCTTGTTAACAGCAGGAAAGTTTATCTTCAGAGATTTCCCTACTTCTCTGACTCTGCCATGGCAGAGGGTAAGATCACACCCTGTAATCATGACGTTGGTCCTGAAACAATTGTTCATCCTCTTCCACTCAGGGTTGGTGGCCCATGCTCACTGGTCATGAGCTCTCCCCTTAATCCCTCCCCCCACCCCTTTTCTCACGGTTGGGTGCCTTTTAGCTTTTGTTGGAGGCAATTGCATCAGGCAGCAGGGGTGGGGGTGGGGTCGAGAGGAGACATGGGAAAGGTTTTGAGTGCTGAGTTCCAGCCCAGAAATTAAGAAATGGATGAGAGGGAGAAGACACAAAATGACTCTTTGCTTCAAAGCCTTAGGACTTTCATGAGTATGTCTTCTCAGTGGATTGCCATTTATCAGGACAGTACTCAGAGTTGCTAAATCCAGAAATATGGACTTTAGATCTGGCCCAGTGAAGGAGAGATTTGAAAACTCTCACTTAAATTGTCTAGTGCAAGCCAGCTTCTCCATCTTGCCCATCAATTCTAGGAGCTTCTTAATATATTTTCTTCCTAGTTATGGATGCTGTCATTTGCAACTAAGAAGCAGGGATGATTCTTAGACATTTAGAAGCAATAATTAAGAGGATTTAGTGACCAAGTAGCACAACTTGTACAGTGACTGACACTCAGTAGACACTCAGTAGACACTCAGTAGATCTTGAAATTCTTATTGTGTGAATAGAGGGAGGGAGGGAAGGAGAGAGGAAGGAAAGAAGGAAGAGAGGGATAAACAGTGTGCATATAGTGTGAGACAGGAAAGAGTGTAGGATGATACACAGATTTCTGACTTGGACAGATTTATAGATGGTAATGCCATCACTGAGACTTGGAAGAAAGAAGATGGTCCAGTTTTAAGGAGAATATGGTGAGCCCAGTTTGAGAGTGCTGGATTGAGTTCCTCTGGTACAATCCAAGTACAGAGATTTTCAGCAGGTGGTTGGATATTTGGATCTAGTGTTCAAGAAGAAGCTCAGGGCAGTGGAAGATGACTTGGGGACGATCAGGACACAGTGGCGAGTAGTGCAAGTGGAAGAAACAGCCTAGTGAAAAGAGGAAAGAGCAGAAGATGGGCTCCTGGAGGTTGCTAGCATCTATAGATGACTAGAGCAAGGGTGGCTCACGAATAAGACTGAGGAAAACTACCGGAAGTTCAAAGACAAAATGGAATCTGCTTTTCAGAGCTGAGCCTTGTGGACTGAGATACAACCAAAGACCAGAGAGCTCTGGAAGAATCCAGGCAAAAACAAGAAATCTTTCTACTTCTGTCTCCACCTTATTTGTGCCAAAACTCATCTTCCCAGCCTCCTTGATGGCAACAGTCAGAGATGGTAGACCAGTGGACCCACTCACTGATTTATGAATGCCTAGCTGGACTAAGGATTCCCCAGGTGGCTCGGTGGTAAAGACTCTGCCTATAAATGCAAGAGATGTAAGAGAATCGGATTCGACCCCTGGGTGGGGAAGATACCCCGGAGGAAGGCATGGCAACCCACTCCAGTATTCTTGCCTGGAGAATCCCATGGACAGAGGAGTCTGGTAGGTTACAGTCCATGGGGTCACAAAGAGTTGGACATGATTGAAGAGACTTAGCATGCACTCACCATGGGCTAAACGATGTGCAGGGTCATCTACATTTGTTGTCTTTTTAATCCTCTCTGTCATACTGTGAGTGAACTGTTATATTTACCTTATTCATATAATGAGGAAACTGAGATTCAAAGAAGGAAGGTCATGTACCCAAGTTCCCACAGGGCTGGTTATAAGAATTTGTTCAACAAGAGATTCTCAGACTCTGAACAAGAGTGAAGAGAGGAAGCATCAAAAAAAATCATCCAGTCTCTATGTTTGTGCCCCTATCCCTACCCTGCAAATATGTTCAGTTCAGTTCAGTTCAGTCACTCAGTTGTGTCCCACTCTTTGGGACCCCATGAACCGTAGCACACCAGGTCTCCCTGTCCATCACCAACTCCCGGAGTCCACCCAAACCCATGTCCATAGAGTCAGTGATGCCATCCAACCATCTCATCCTCTGTCATCCCCTTCTCCTCCTGCCCTCAATCTTTCCCAGCATCAGGGTCTTTTCCAATGAATCAGCTCTTCACATCAGGTGGCCAAAGTATTGGAGTTTCAGCTTCAGCATCAGTCCTTCCAATGAATACTCAGGACTGATTTCCTTTAGGATGGACTGGTTGGATCTCTTTGCAGTCCAAGGGACTCTCAAGAGTCTTCTCCAACACCACAGTTCAAAAGCATCATTTCTTTGGCACTCAGCTTTCTTTATAGTCCAACTCTCACATACATACATGACCACTGGAAAAACCATAGCCTTGACTAGATGGACCCTTGTCCATCAAAGGTCTAGACAAAGTAATATCTCTGCTTTTCAATATGCTGTCTGGTTTGGTCATAACTTTCCTTCCAAAGGGTAAGCATCTTTTAATTTCATGGCTGCAGTCACCATCTGCTGTGATTTTGGAGCCAGAAAAATAAAGTCTGACACTGCTTCCGCAGGTTCCCCATCTATTTCCCATTAAGTGATAAGACCAGATGCCATGATCTTAGTTTTCTGAATGTTGAGCTTTAAGTCAACTTTTTCACTCTCTTCTTTCACTTTCATCAAGTGGCTCTTTAGTTCTTCTTCACTTTCTGCTATAAGGGTGGTGTCATCTGCATATCTGAGGTTATTGATATTTCTCCCCGCAATCTTGATTCCAGCTTGTGCTTCCTCCAGCCCAGCGTTTCTCATGATGTACTCTGCATATAAGACGATGGCACAGAAGCATGGCGGGTGTGATGGCAGCGCAGAAGCACAGCGAAGAGGAGCTACCCCACGTCCAAGGTAAGGAGCGGCGGCTGCACTTTGCTGGAGCAGCCATTAAGAGATACCCCTTGTCCTAGGTAAGAGAAACCCAAGTAAGACAGTAGGCACTGAGAGGGCATCAGAGGGCAGACAGACTGAACCACAATCACAGACAACAGGCCAGTCTGATCAGACTAGGACCACTGCCTTGTCTAACTCAGTGAAACTAAGCCATGCCATGTGGGGCCACCCAAGATGGTGGGTCATGGTGGAGAGGTCTGACAGAATGTGGTCCACTGGAGAAGGAAATGGCAAACCTCTTCAGTATTCTTGCCTCAAGAACCCCATAAACAGTATGAAAAGGCAAAAAGATAGGACACTGAAAGATGAACTCCCCAGGTCAATAGGTGCCCAATATGCTACTGGAGATGAGTGGAGAAATAACTCCAGAAAGAATGAAGGGATGGAGCCAAAGCAAAAACAACACCCAGTTTTGGATGGGACTAGTGATAGAAGCAAGGTTCAATGCTGTAAAGAGCAATATTGCATAGGAACCTGGAATGTTAGGTCCATGAATCAGGCAAATTGGAAGTGGTCAAACAGGAGATGACAAGAGTGAACATCGACATTCTAGGAATCAGCGAACTAAGATGGACTGGAATGGGTGAGTTTAACTCAGATGACCATTGTATCTGCTACTGTGGGCAGGAATCCCTTAGAAGAAATGGAGTAGCCATCATAGTCAACAAAAGAGTCCAAAATATAGTACTTGGATGCAATCTCAAAAATGACAGAATGATCTCTGTTCATTTCCAAGGCAAACCATTCATTATCACAGTAATCCAAGTCTATGCCCTGACCAGTAATGCTGAAGAAGCTGAAGTTAAATGGTTCTATGAAGACCTACAAGACCTTCTAGAACTAACACCCAAAAAAAAAGATGTCCTTTTCATTATAGGGGACTGGAATGCAAATAGGTTCATCAGTACCATTTTTCTAGATTCCACATATATGTGTTAATATATGTCATTTGGGGTATTCCTTGGAAGGACTGATGCTAAAGCTGAAACCCCAATACTTGGGCCACCTCATGCAAAGAGTTGACTCATTGGAAAAGACTCTGATGCTGGGAGGGATTGGGGGCAGGAGGAGAAGGGGACGACAGGATGAGATGGATGGATGGCATCACCAACTTGATGGACATGAGTCTGAGTGAACTCCGGGAGTTAGTGATGGACAGGGAGGCCTGGCGTGCTGCGATTCATGGGGTCGCAAAGAGTCGACACAACTGAGCGACTGAACTGAACTGAGCTAGGTGCCGTAGTGGTAAAGAACCTGCCAGCCAATGTAGGAGACATAAGAGATGCAGGTTCATTTTCTGGGTGGGAAAGATCCCCTGGAGGAGAGTGTGGCAACCCACTCCACTATTCTTGCCTGGAGAATCCCCATGGACAGAGGAACCTGGCAGGCTGCAGTCCATGGGGTCACAAAGTATCGGACACCACTGAAGTGATTCAGCAGCAGCATACACTATTTGCTTTTTCTCTTTCTGACCTACTTCATCTGTATGACAGGCTCTAGGTTTATCCACATCATGTCAACTGACACAATTCCGTTCCTTTTCTGGGCTGAGTGATATTCCATGTATATTTATGCCACATCCTCTTCATCCATTCATCTGTCGATGGACGTTTAGGACTTGTGGACACAGAGGGAGAGGGAAAGAGGGGAGTGAACTGAGAAAGCAGCATTGACATATGTCTGCTGTGCTATGCTGTCCTTAGTCACTCAGTCACCTCTGACTCTTTGCGACCCCTTGGACTGCAGCCCACCAGGCTCCTCTGTCCATGAGGATTCTCCAGGAAAGAATACTGGAGTGGGTTGTCATGCTCTCCTCCAGAGGAATCTTCCCAACCCAGGGATTGAACCCAGGTCTCCCGCACTGCAGGGGGATTCTTTATCGACTGAGCCACCAGGGAAGCCCATATATACGCTACCATGTGTAAAACTGCTAACTAGCAGGAAGTTCTGTATTTAAAAAAAAAAAAAGGCAGCCAGTTCGCTTTATAAGAAACTGAGACACAGAGCTGTTACTTGCCTGAGGTCACATGGCTAGGGGCTGGATCTAATCTCTGGGTAGCTACCTTCAGGATCCAATGGTGATAATGGTGATGATGACGATGTTGGTGGTGATGATGACATTAATAATAATAATAACAATGATAATTGCTGCTACCTTTACAAGGCACCCATTATGTCTCTGGTGCAGTGTTTCATGCATTATCTCACTTCATCTTCATGACAACCCAATGAGGTAGGGGTTATCATGAACCCCCCACCTTTGACCATGGGTGTAAAGGGGCTCAAATTGCCCCCCAGAAGCAGTAATAATCCTTCCACTAGGGCTTATGGCTGGAGGGGAACATGCAGGACGAGACAGGCAGGGGACAGGCTGCCCAGCACAACAGACGCTGGTTCCTCAGACCCGGAAGCAGCCCCAGGGACCGGAGCACAGCCCGGGTATGGCAGACAGTCTGCCCAGACAAACCACAGAAGTGTCTGGGTCGCCGACGTCTCCTGCCTCCTGAGCTTGTAGCAGCTTGTGCAGACCTCGAGGATGAGATGAGCAAGGCTGGGCCCTCCTGTCCCAAGTGCTGGCGAGGACACTGTCCTGTGCACCATGGGAATTACTCCTCCAGACCTGCCTAGACCCAAGACTTTGAAATGACCCAGGCGTGAGTCTACAGGTTGGGGCGTTGGGCAGAAAAAGATCCCTATTCCAGAAACAGAACCCTGGAAGGGATTTCAGCACCACCATGGGGCTCTGTCCTTAGGCTTTTTACAGTTTTTTTTTCCAGAACTAGGACCTCCCGGGTAGTTTATTTCCTCTCTTAAAAAAAGTCACATCTGAAACAATATTTCAGTATTATTCCTAGTAAAGGTACTCAACTTGGTGAGGATCCTCAGTGCCTAGTAAGTAAAATAAATATTGATTCATTTTTCATAGTAAAAGTAGTAAGTAAAAATAAATATTGATTGTTTACTATGTGATAAGCAAGGTGCCATGAACTTGACATTCCTTATCTTCTTTAATGTTCACTACAACCCTATGAAACCAGCTCTATTATTAGCTCCATTTTACAGATGAGGAAACGGAGACACCAACAGATGAGGTGATCTGTTCAAGGTCACATAATTAAAAAATGGCAGAACTAGGTTCTGACTGGAGTTCATGCTCATAACTGTCCCACTATGATAAAATGTTGGTCAAATGAGTAAATGTATATGTGCATTCTTGTGTGTGTGTGTGTGTGTGTGTGAGAGAGAGAGAGAGAGCACATGCACTCCAAAGCAGGCACTCATAAAGGTGACCTAATTTGGTGCAGACATTTGAGAATCCTTGGGTCTCAGCTTAACTTTGCTGTATGAAGGCTGTGTGACCTCATGAAGTACTTCACATCTCTGAGCCTCAGTTTCCTCATCATTTTCCCCAAATATCCAGTTACTGGAAGAGGAACACAAAAAGTTGCTCTAAAATAACAGATATGAATGCAGTAAAAACGCTACATGATTGATATACTATTGACACGTTGTTGTTCAGTCGCTCAGTCATGTTCAACTCTTTGCACCCCGATGGACTGCAATTTGCCAGGCTTCCCTGTCCTTCACCATCTCTCGGAGCTTGCTCAAGCTCATGTCCATTGAGTCGGTGATGCCATCAAACCATTTCATCCTCTGTCACCCCCTTCTCCTTCTGCCCTCGATCTTTCCCAGCATCAGTGTCTTTTCTCATGAGTCAGGTCTTCACATCAGGTAACCAAAGTATTGGAGCTTCAGCTTCAACATCAGTCCCTCCAGTGAATATTCAGGATTGATTTCTTCCATGTGTGTGTATGTCTGTGAACGTAGCAGTTTCCTAAGCAGGGTTGTAAATGTGTGTACACGTGATTCAGAATTCATGTGTGCTCCCTCCCTGACTCTGGTTATACACTAGAGGTACAGGAAAGGTATCCAGAGCTCGCTCATTATACCTATCTGCCTGCCATCCTTACAAACCTTTCTTTCCAAGAAGATGGTGGCTGCCTCCCAAATGCTGAAGTCTGGGCTATGACATGAATGGGAGCAAAAGGCTGCTTCCAAACCAAAGCCACCTTCTACCTAAGTGCTCAGCCCCAGGACCTGCCTGCCTCTTTCTCCTCTTCAGTTCAGTTCAGTTCAGTTGCTCGGTTGTGTCCGACTCTTTGCGACCCCATGAATCGCAGCACGCCAGGCCTCCCTGTCCATCACCAACTCCCGGAGTTCACTCAGACTCACGTCCACTAAGTCAGTGATCCCGTCCAGCCATCTCATCCTCTGTCATCCCCTTCTCCTTCTGCCCCCAATCCCTCCCAGCATCAGAGTCTTTTCCAATGAGTCACCTCTTCGCATGAGGTCAAGGCTATTCCCGGGGAGATTTCCCTTAGACTCAGTAAGTGAGCCATCTCTGACCCTCTGCAGAAAAGGTAACCTTGGACAATGTGGAGGGGATGGGGAAGGAGGGACCTGCTCCAGGTCTCAGAACCTGCTCTTTCAGTATCCTAAGTAAAACACCCTCCGTGAAGATGGGGACCTGGGCTTGTCTGTATAAAGCCAATGCTCCATAAATATATCCTTAAGACCTCAACTAGGTTCATGTCAACCTATGTCCACAAGCCCTAGATGTCCAACCTCAAGGATTTGGGCTCAGGCAAGGAGCAACTTCTATATAATGATCAGTGATTCCATCTTAATAAAGTTTGAGTGATCAGCAAAAAAATTTCACTGTTGCAAGTAAGCCCCATTTTACAGTTGAGAGAACTGAGACTCAGAAAAGTAACTTACACAAGGTCACACAATATGTAAGGAGCCAAGACGGCATTCTAACTCCGTCTATCCCACACCAAAACATGTGCTCGCTCCACTGTGCCCAAGAAGGTATCAGTTTTAGGGCACCTGGTCAAATCAAAGGAGAAACAGCTGGGGTTTCCCAACCCACCTGACATGTAGCCTTAGTCAGGGCAAGAGTACTGTCTCAGCCTGAGTCCATGGCCAGGGAGGGTACCTACCTGGAGACCAGTTTATCCATGCTCTGAAGGGTATGGTCCTGCATCCTCAGTTTCTTCATCTGTAAACTGGGTTAGCCCCCCACATCTCCCAAAGCCAGCAGAGACTGAAAGCGTGTGCCAGATTGAACATTTCATGTGGCCAGAGTGTGGGGTGTATGTTTGAGGGGGTAGAGTCAGAGATGAAGTTCTGCTAAAAGGAAGGTGGCCAAACTGGACAAGAAGGTGGGACCAGATCCTGAAGGATCAGAGGAAACCTTCCGTTTTGTTTCCCAAACTGAGTTGCTTAAAACCACAGAAATGTATTCTTTCCCAGCTCTAGAGGCCATAAATTCAAAATCAGTCTTACTGGGCTGATATCAAGGTTTCAGGAGGGCTGCCTTCCCTCCAAAGGTTCCAGAGGAAAACCTGCTCCTTGCCTTGTCCAGCTTCTTATGGCTACCAGCCTTCCTTGATTTAGACCGCATCACTCCAGCGTCTGCCTCTGTGGTCACATTGCTTCTGCTCTTTCGTCTGTGTCCTTCTCTTCTGTGTCTCATAAAACCCCCATCTCCCTTTTCTAAAAACATGTGTGATGGTATATGGGCTTCTCAGGTGGCTCAGTGGTAAAGAATCTGCCTGCCAATGCAGGAGACACAGGAGTCGCAGATTCAATCTCTGGGTTGAGAAGATCCTCTGGAGGAGAAAATAGCAACCCACTCCAGTATTCTTGCCTGGAGAATCCCATGAGCAGAGGAGCCTGGCAGACTATAGTCCATGGGGTTGCAAAAAGTAGGACCCGACTTAGCAACTGAGCACTTTTGCATGCATGCATGCATTTAGATAATCCGGGATAACCTCTCCATCTCAAGATCCTTAACTTATTCACATCTACAAAGACTCCTTCTCAAAACAAACAAACAAAAAAAAGAAGAGTTAGTGGGCAGTAGCATTTATAGGTTTCAGGGATTAGGACTGAGTATCTTTAGGAACTATTTAAAGAAGTTCATTCATACTTTATCATGGTGGCAGTAGGCCTATTGGAAGCTTTCAAGTGGCAGAGTGCTTTGATGAGATTTCTTTGCCAAAATAAATGGGATTTATCTTGGATTTCTCTGCTGTATCCTGTGGGAAGTCCAACTCTGTACACAAGGTTTCTGAAAAGTCTCACTTACAATCTTTGGTCACTTCTGTCTCTCTAGTCCCCTGGATTCACTGTCTCAATTGTAAGATCCTTTACATTCCTACTCAAATATGGAATTAAATCTTTCTTCCTTGATCTTCACAAACACACACACACACACACTCCTACAAAACTTTGGTGTGTGCTGAGGGCTTTACGGAAGATTTGCACTGTCAGAGGGAATTTGCATTACACGGTACAAACAATTTTAAATTAAGTGTTAAATACCATGTTCTTATATGTCCTCAAGCCTCTCTGGCCACCACAGCTCTCTTATCAGCCGCGCTTTTCTCAGAACCTCTTCTCTTTAACCTCCTGCCACATGCCCAGCCTGGCATCTCTTCATTCTCTTTTACCACTCCTCTTTTCCCTGAAATACTCCATCTCTAAATTTCTATAACATCTAAGGTTGAGCAGTTATGATATGTCTTATTCACTCCCAGGGAACTATTATTTTCCTATGCAAGGGTAACTCTCCCTCCAAGATCTTTGAAATCAGCAATTAAAATAAGAATTTTTCATCCCACTGCTTGTATGCTCGAAAGCATGTTATAGGTAAATTTATTTAGAGGGACATCATATATGTCAATAGACACACACCTGCCCCAAAGGTCACAGCTCAGTTCCAACTTGAAAGAAGGATGTTCTACTGTCATTACTACAACCAACTATCTGTCTCGTTTCAGCTGTGGTTGGCAGCAAGTAATTACCATCCAGCAGAATGGCCAGGCCCAGTGCTCCACCAGGTATCCCAACAGACTTCTTCACAGCAAGAGTCTCGGCATTGATGTAATTACCTGTGCCCTGCACACCAGTTACCCTAGTGTGATGTCAGCCCCTCCGCATTGTTTATTTTAATTAAAACAGAAATTGCAGGTCTTAGGTGCTTGTAATTACAGCCTGTGAGCTAAATTGACAGAGGCCCCTAATTAACCTGAAACATGTCTACCTGGCTGGAGATGTAAGTTTGGACTTGAATGGTCCAAAGCATTGCATCGACTTTGAAAAGAGAACCGGGGAAGAGGCATAGACTAGGACAGCACAGTTCGCCTCCAAAAACAGCCACATGGTGGTCTGTACCCTCTCACCCGCAGTGTGGGCTCAATTTCATTTCATTTCTAAAGGGACATATTAGCACAGAACACATTCAACAAAAGTGCATTAACAGCACCTGAAAATCAAGTAGTGGAATATACCATATCAATAAAATTTTTAAAAACCCATACAATCATCTCAATAGATACAGAAAAAAAATTTTGACAAAATTCATCAGCTTTTCCTGATTTAAAAAAAAAAAAACACTCAGCAAACTAGGAATAGAAAGGAACTTCCTCAACCTGATAAGGGACATCTATGAAAGCCCACAGCCAACCACATACTTAAGGATGAAAAACTGGATGCATCTCCAGTAAGATCAGGAGCAATTCAAGTATGCCCACTCTCATCGCTCTACTCAACACTGTACTGGAAGTTCCAGCCAGAGCAATTAGGAAAGAAAAATAAATAAAAAATGGATAAGAAAGCTGTGGTACATACACACAATGGAATACTACTCAGCTATTAAAAAGAATGCATTCGAATCGATTCTAATACGGTGGGTGAAACTGGAGCCTGTTATACAGAGTGAAGTAAGTCAGAAAGAAAAACACCAATACAGTATATTAATGCTTATACATGGAATTTAGGAAGATGGTAACAACAACCCTATCTGCGAGATAGCAAAAGAGACACAGATGTAAAGAACAGAACTTTGGACTCTGTGGGAGAAGGCAAGGGTGGGATGATTTGAGAGAACAGCATTGAATCATGTATATTATCATATCTGAAACAGATCGCCAGTCCAGGTTCAATGCCTGAGACAGGGTGCTCAGGGCTGGTGCACTGGGATGACCCTGAGGGCTGGGATGGGAAGGGAGGTGGGAGGGGGGTTCAGGATGGGGAACACATGTACACCCATGACTGATTCATGTCAATGTATGGCAAAAACGACTACAATATTGTAAAGTAATTAGCCTCCAATTAAAGTAAATTAGTTAATTTTTTTAAAAAAAAGAAAGGAAAAAGTAAAGCAACTCTCTTCTTTGATGACATGATTCTAAGGAATCCACTTTAAAAACTATTGTAACTAATAGATTAAATCAGCAAGCTTGCAGAACACAAGATCAATATACAAAATCAATTGTATTTCTATACACTTGCAAAAATAAACTTAAGAAAATTCAATTTGCAATAGCATCAAAAAGAGTAATATACTTAAGAATAAATTTAACAAAAGACGTGCAAACTGATACTCTGAAAACAATAAAACATTGTTGAAAAAATAAAAGAAGACCTATGAATTGGAAAAACATCCTATGTTCATGATTTGGAAGATTTAATATTGTTAAGAGGGCAATAGTCCTCAATTTGATCCACAAACTGAAAGCAATTCCTATAGAATTCCAATTGGCTTTTTTACAGAAACTGGCAAATTGACTCTAAAGTCCAAAGCAAGAATTGCCTCCATTTTAAAAAATTAACTCTTTAATCTATATACAATCTAATTTAAGAGATGATATAAGCTGAAGTTCTAACTTTATTTCATTCCAACATTTATTTAAAAATCCATCCTCTTCCAAATAATTAATATTTCTTTTATCTTCTGTTAAGTTCGTAGGTATTCTATTATGTAATTCAAAACTATCACTTCTGGTTCATGGAATTACATTTTATTGCCATATTGTTTCAACTATTATATATATAATATTTTAATAATTAATGACATTATCACTTCAGTTTTCTTGCCAGGGGAGAGGTGTTTATTTTGCCTAATGTAATTCAGAATCGCCTTGAAAATCAAAATTCCAAATGATGTTAAATGTATGAATTAACTAGAAGACTAACATCTTTGCAAAATAATCTTTCCAACTAGGTGCACACTTCTCTCCCATGCATTCTTATATTTCATATTTCTCAATTAAAGCTTGCAGATTTGAATCTTAAATTTTATGAAAAAACATTTCAAATACAAAAAAAAAGTTGAACTTTATAGCGAGCACTTGTATAAACTCTATCATCAACACTTTTCTTGCCTTATCATATCCCTGTCCCTCTATCCATCCATCAATCCATCTTGATTGTTTTGATATCCTTCAAATTACATCAGTACATATCCCACGAGGTATTTCAGAATGCATATCATTAACTAGAGTCCAATATTTGTTTACAGGATTTTTTATGGAGTAAAATTTACATACAATGAAAGGCACAAATCTTAACTATATGTTTGCTGAATTTTTACAAACACATACATCGATGTACTCAAACCTCTATCAAGATATTAACATTGCATCATCCCAGAAAATTCTCTCATTCTCCTTCCCTGTCAATGTCCATCTCTCTACACAATCACTATTAAGACTTTTTTCACCATAAATTAGTTTTGTCTTTTTAGAACTACACACAAATGAAATCATACAGTATTTACCTATGTGTATGGTTTCTTTCATAGAAAAAAATATTTTGAGACTCATCTACCTTGATGTATGCATAATTTATCCCTTTTTATTGCTGATTAGTATTCCATTAGCTGAATGTATCATAGTCTGTCTATACATTCTCTTATGAGGGAAACTGGGCTGTTTCCCAATTTTTCACTATTTTTAATGATGCTGCTAACAACATTCTCATACAAACCTTTTTGTGGACACATATTCTGTTTTCTTGGATAATTACCTAGGAGCAGAACGACTGGGTCACAGGGTATATATGAATTTAGATTTATGAAAATTTTTCATAAATTTCAGATTTTCCCAAACTCTCACCAACATGTACGAGCATTCCGTTTGCTTCACATTCTTGACACATTTGGGACTGTCAGCATTTTAAATTAAGACCCTCTGAAAGATGTATAAGGGTATCATGTGTGCGTGCATGCTAAGTTGCCTCAGTCGTGTTGGACTCTGTGCTATCTTGCGGACTGTAGCCCACCCGGCTCTTCTGTCCATGGAATTCTCCAGACAAGGATACTGGAGTGGGTTGCCATCTCCTCCTCCAGGGGATCTTCCTGACCCAGGGATCGAACCCTGGGTCATTGGGGTTTGCATCTCCTACATTGGCAGGCAGGTTCTTTACCACTAGCGCCTCCTGGGAAGCCCCAAAGGGGTATCATATTGGGTTTTAATTTGAACTTCCCTAAAACTCCAGTACTTCAGCCACCTCATGCGAAGAGTTGACTCATTGGAAAAGACTCTGATGCTGGGAGGGATTGGGGGCAGGAGGAGAAGGGGACGACTGAGGATGAGATGGCTGGATGGCATCACTGACTCGATGGACGGGAGTCTGAGTGAACTCCGAGAGATGGTGATGGACAGGAAGGCCTGGCGTGCTGCGGTTCATGGGGTCACAAAAAGTCGGACACGACTGAGCGACTGAACTGAACTGAATGTTATGGTATTGAGCACTTTGCCTGTTTTCATTGCCATGTGTGTTCCTCTTTGTGAAGTACCTACCCAATTACTTTGTCCATTTTATTAGCTTTTATTCTTTTATTATTAAATTATAGGAATTCTTTGTAAATCCTGGATGCCAGTTCATTTCTTTTCTTTCATTCTAGTTTACTAGTATTTTCTCTCAGCTTGTGAATTGCTTACTTGCTTTCTTAACAGTGTCTGTTTTAAGCAGAAATTTTCAAACTGATGAAATCTAACTTACCAAGGTTTCTTTTATGAGTCTAAGAAACTTTACCTGTCTCTAAGTCATGAAGATAGGCGTCTATGTTTTCTATTGAAAGCTTTCTGGTTTTGTATATGGAATGAAGAAATTTAGTCCTTTTTTTCCCCATATGAATATGAAGCTATTCTAGCATCATTAGTTGAAAGACTTTCCTTTTTGCCCTGAATTGCTTTGGTGCTTCTGCAAATAATAATTGACCAATTGAGTCTGCTTCTGAGCTTTATGTTCTGTTCCATTGATCAGTTTGTCTGTCATTTGCTAATAACACACTCGGTTACCATAATTTTAAAAACTAAATCTTGAAGTCAGATAGTCTAAGTTTTCCAGCTTTGTTTTTCTTTATCAAGATTCCTTTTTATATTCTGGGTGTTTTGCATTTCTATATAAATATTCGCTTCTGCAGAAGACCTTCTGGAATTTCTATTGTGATTGTGTTGAATCTGTTGGTCAGTTTTGAAAGAATTAACATCTTAACAGCATTCAACCTTCTTATCCATAGTGAATTCACTCAGTCGTGTCTGACTCTTTGCGATCCTGTGGACTGTAGCCAACCAGGCTCCTCCATTCATGGGATTTTCCAAGCAAGAGTACTGGAGTGGGTTGCCATTTCCTTCTCCAGGGGATCTTCCCAACCCAGGGATCAAACCCAGGTCTGCCACATTGCAGGCAGATGCTTTACCATCTGAGCCACTCTTCTTATCCATAAACACCCACTAAGTTTGTTCTTTTTTAATTGCTCCTGGCAGTGTTGTGGAGCTTTCAGAGTACATGGAAGTCTTGCACACGTTTTGTTCAATTTAACCCTCAGTAATTATTTGTTCCCTTGGTATCTCTAATTTTCTTGAAGAGATCTCTAGTCTTTCCCATTCTGTTGTTTTCCTCTATTTCTTTGCATTGATCGCTGAAGAAGGCTTTCTTATCTCTTCTTGCTATTCTTTGGAACTCTGCATTCAGGTGCTTATATCTTTCCTTGTCTCCTTTGCTTTTCGCCTCTCTTCTTTTCACAGCTATTTGTAAGGCCTCCCCAGACAGCCATTTTGCTTTTTTGCATTTCTTTTCCATGGGAATGGTCTTGATCCCTGTCTCCCGTACAATGTCACGAACCTCATTCCATAGTTCTTCAGGCACTCTATCTATCAGATCTAGGCCCTTAAATCTATTCCTCACTTCCACTGTATAATCATAAGGGATTTGATTTAGGTCATACCTGAATGGTCTAGTGGTTTTCCCTACTTTCTTCAATTTGAGTCTGAATTTGGCAATAAGGAGTTCATGATCTGAGCC